>JACVTC010000028.1:227500-567500 GCA_016946835.1 Neocallimastix lanati (nom. inval.)
AGAGAACTTTTAATTTTATATATATATAAATATATAATCTTAAAATTATTAATATTTTTGCTTATTTCAATAATATTCATTATTAGTATTGTTGTTGTTAGTGGCGTACAATTATGGCTATATTATATAAAATTCTTATTATGGAACAAATCATATATTTTTATATAGTAAACTTTTTTATTATCTTTACTTTTTTTATTCTGAAAATTTTAAAAATTTGTTTTAAATTAAAAATATAAAATAAACTGATTAAACTAAATAAACAAACAAACAAATAAATAAATAAATATAATAAAATCAATAAAATATTAAATAATATTTCCATAAATTTACCTTTTTTTTTTTTTTTTTTTTTTTATTTATTTTATTGTATTGTATTGTATTGTAATTTATTTTATTTTATTATATTTTATTTTAAGAATAATAAATTAATAATAGTATTTTGTGTTATCAGAAAGCATATAGATTATTCTACGATCAAAAAATTAATATCTAAATATATTTAAAAATAAACATCAATTTAATTATCAGATTGGTTAAAAATTTCTTCTGCTTTTTTATATGCTAATTCTCTTAATATCTCAATAACTTTGTTAAATATTTCATTATTTATAGTTAAGAATTCATTTGGTTTGAAAGGTTCTAACACATAATCCCCTACTAGTGAGTAATATATTGCCTTATTTTCTTCAGTTTTTGGGGGTCTATCAATACCGATTTTAATACGATAAAAATTCTATTAAATTTACATACAAATATAAATATATATTTATATAATATTTAATATTTTAAAAAGTTAAATAATTGCAAAAAAATAATTATCATAAATTAATAAATAAATAAAATAAATAAATAAATAAATAAAATAAATAAATAAATAAATAAAACAAATATAATAATAATAATATTAATTTAATATGTATTTACATCATCTCCAAGACATTCAATTGTGGATCTTATTCCATTATGACCACTTTTAATCATTAAAAAATATATTCATAATATTAAAATAAATTAATAGCTTGTTAGATATGTTAAATTATATGAATTATCAAAAGAGAATGATTTGGGAATAAATAATTACTTTGCACTTCCTTTTTCTTTTAATTGAATATGACCAAGCTTTTTATCAAGATTATCATGTAATATAATTACATTTTCTTTTGGAATGTTAAATTTTTCAACTATATAACAAATTTCATTAATTAATATATATATATATGAATTATTATCATTATTTATTTTTTAATCAACTTTAAATAAAATACTATAAATTATTATAAAAAAAAAATACCTGCTTTCAATACGCCCTTTCCTGATTCATTTATATAATATTTTGGTTTTAAAAAGTATAATTGAAATGTGATTTTATCTTTTACATCCTGGTTTAAATTTATATTTACATCATTTTGGTTTAATTGTTCATTATTATTTTCTTTTAAATTTTGATTTTCAATATTATTTTTAGTTATTTCACTAAAACCATTAGAATCATTAGAATCATAAGAATCATTAGTACTTTGTTTTATTTTTTTTTCATTATTTTTTCCCTTCTTTTTATTTTTATTTTTATTTTTAACAGGAATATCTTCTTTTTTCAAAGTATAATTTAATACACTAATTGAACCTCCGTAAGAATTTTTTGTAATCCATTCAGTTCCACCAAATTCTTCTGCTATACGATTTACAAACTTTGAAAATAAATATATAAATGTATATACATTTTTAATATTATTGAATTTTTAAACAGAACAAAAAAAAAAAAAAAAATAATTACATATTTTCCAACATTATGTCTTGTATATTCTAATTTCTTTTCAGGATTTCCAAGACCTACAATCTTTTAAAATTATTTTTATTAATTTTTTTTTTTTTAAAAAATCAGATTTTCGATTAATAGTATATAATTAAAAATTATTATTTAAAAATTCACATAATACATACTAAGAATTTATTTTTGCACATTTCTAAGTACTTTATCCAATATTACGAAGTTCAATCACTATTAATAAGCTCAAAAATAAAAAAAATTTTTTTTTAATATTTTTTATTTTTTTTTAACCAATAAAATTTTTGAAAGATAAATTAATTATATGATTATAAATAAATAGATAAATAAATAAATAAATAAATAAATAATAAATAATAAATAAATAATAATAAATAATACATAAATAATAATAAATAAATAATAAATAAATAAATAATAAATAAATTAGTAAATAATAAATAAATAATAAATAATAAGTAAACCAATAATTACATAAATGGATATTGAGTATTAAATAGGAATAAGTTTAAATGAAATAATATTATTTTCAATCTTTATGTTAGATAGATATTTAAAGATTATTAAGAAATAAGAGTATATAGATAATAACTATAATATATATATAATATGTAATATATATTGATAGAAACCGTTAATAAAATATAAGAAAATATTTAAAAAAAATAAGAATTAATAAAAAAATGAATTTTTTAAATTACTTAAAATAATTTTTTTTTTATTATATAATTAATAATAAAGTTACCGAAATTTACAATAAATTAATTAATAATTATTTGTCTTTCTTTTAATATAAAAAAATTTTGATTAATATGAAATTTTAAATTCTAATTTTTTTTTTTTTTTTTTTTTTTTTTTTTTAATATAAACTTTAAATTATTTAAATTAATATTAAATAGAGACTTTATTAAATATGAAATTATATTTATATAAATAAAATTTAAAATTTAATAATAGTAATTAATTTATCATATTTAGAAAAATATAATTTTTTTTTATGTATTTTATATATAAGGTTATAATTATAAATAATCCAAAAATAAAAAAAAAATATAAAACTTTATATTCTTCTATTTTTAAACTTTACATATTATAATGATAACTGAGAGTCTATTAATTTATCATAATAATATTTTTAAAATATATTATTATGATAAAAATATATATGTATCTTATTACCAAAATATTTGCTAATTATAATGTAATTGAACTAAAATAAAAAAAAATAGTTAATTTTTTTTATAAGCATATACAATTATTATTATATAAGCTTATTAGAGTATCCTATATTCTGTAATTTTTTTTCATAATTATTAATAATTTTACTTTTTTTTTTTTTTAATTCTAAATTATTTTATTATTTTCTTCTTCATGTTTTTAATATAATTCAAAAGTTATTCTTCTTTATTATATTAATATTTTTTATCCTTATTTTATGCTAAAAAAAGAAAATATTATTAATTAAAGAAAAATATTAATAGTTTATTATAAATATATATACATATTAAAAAATATTAAAAAAGAATAAAAGAATAATTAAACAATAAAATATCATAATTTGAAAGGAACAGTAGACAGGATTATCCAAATCAATAATAAAAATTAATATATATTACTCATTAAAATTTTTTGAATAATTAAAACTTTTATACAAAGTAAAAAAGACAATTTGGACAAAAAATATATCATATTATTAGTAGTATTTTTTATGTTATTATTGTTTGGAAAGACGAATGCTAGTTGTTACTTAGAGTGAATTTTTTTTTTTTTTTTTTTTTTTTTTTTTTTTTTTTTTTTTTTTTTTTTTATTAATTAATTTATTTTATTTTATAGAAAAAAAGAGAAAATATTTTAAGTAACAGAAATAATATATCAATATTCTTATTCTTATGAATATATGAATATTTTAATTATAAAAAAAAAAAAAAAAAAAAAAAAAAACGACCAAAAAAAAAAAAAAAAGTATCAGTTATTATTATCTATCAATATATAATAACAATAGAATTATATCGATTATAGAAAAAAAATAACAAACAATAAATTGTATAACATATTATTATATGTTATTTTATTATTTTGATAATAATATTAAAATTAATAATATAATATATTCATCATATACAAACAAACAAAACAAAATAAAACAAAAAAAAAAAAAAAAAAAAAAAAAAAAGGGAAATTAGATATTTTATTTTTATATTTTATAATTTAATTTTAAAATGTCTGAAGTACATATAAATTTACCACCATCAGAATCAAAATCAAATGAAGAAATAGATTTTAAGACTTATTTTATGAATCAAATGAAAAAAAATGATATAACATGGTAAGAAAAATAATTTAAATATATTAATGAATTTATATTTTATATAATAATTACAAAAAAAAATAAAAAAAATTACAAAATATACATAAAATAAAGAATAAATATTTAATAAAAAAAAAGTCTATATATATAATAAACATTAAATAAAAAAAAAGTCTTGTTGAAAACATTAAAAACAATATATCAATAATAGTATATATTATATAAATTTAGGAATAAAAAACTATAATGTTTTTTTTTTTTTTTTTTTTTTTTTTTTTTTTTTTTTTTTCATATGATACAAATTAAAAAAAAATATTAATTATTTTAAAAAAAAAAAAAAAATTTAAAAGAGGAGAATAATTATATGAATATCTATAAAACTTTGCAAAAATTATTATATATTTTTTTAATTTATAATTATATATAATAAATTCTATAAACAAATAATTATAATTAAATAAAATTGAAAAAAAATTTTATTTTTTTATATTATTTCTATTAAAGTAAAATTTTCAAATAATCGTTTTAAGAAAAAACATAAATTATTAATAATAATATTATTATAATTAATATTATTTTAATGAATATATAAATGCTGAAATTTACTGATATATTTTATCAAACTTTTATATATATATTACTACAAAAAGTAATTGTATATTAGATGAGCAAACATGGAGACGGAAAGAAATCATTAAATTCATCCTATATATTTTATTATTCATGGCTGAACCTCTCGGATATTATGGATTAAAGGATACGATATATTGTAATATAACTTCGTGTAATTATAAAATTTTGATTGATATATTGTTATTTGGACTTTTAGCAATTATACCCTTTGGTATTTCAATATGGTGTTCATATCAACCTTTTTTTTTAAATAAAACGTTCTCATGGATTTTTATTTCAGAAGTATTACTATTGTTAAATATTATTTTACGTTCAAAGCTAGTATTTAAATATGACGATATATCTGCAATTTCAGTTATTTCATATTTCTTGGTTCAATTATATACAACTCATAGTCATATTTTTATAATTCCTAGTGTAAATTTATGTTTATTAATAATTTATGTAATTATATATAATTCATCAATATTTAATAATGATAATTTTGTATTATCGTATACAAAAACGTTCTTTCCAATTTATTTGGTAATGATATATTTTATAAATAAATATAACACAAAATAATCAAATAATATATATATATATATATATATATATAATAAACATAAAAACAAAAAAATAAACTTATTATATAGAGATTATTTTACAAATTAAATATATATGTAAAAATATTATATCAAGATAATATTAATCTAAATTTATAAAAATTATTAATGTATAAATACAGATCTTTATAACCGTTATTAATGTTATATCGAAATTAGGTAAATATATGAATATTCAATTTTATGATATTTTTAAAATATATATAATTTTATTTTTTTTTTTTTTTTTTTTTTTTTTATTAATATTATTATTATTATTTTCTTAATTAAATTTATATTTAATCGCTGTTAATAGATTTACAAAAAAATGACCGTAGTACCAATAAATTAGTGATTAATACAAATGTTAAAAAGAATTATGATCAATGTAATACACCGGTCGAAAAGGCAATGTATATTTGTAGAGTAGTAATGGAAACACCTCAAATAGAACAGCAAGATCTTATGTTATTGGATAAATTTCAAGCATCATTACTACAAAAGATTATGAAGGAGACTAGTATTATTAATGAGAAAGTAAGTTTAATATCCCAAATAATAATTATAATAATAATAATAATAATAATAATAATAATAATTATTATTATTATTATTATTATTATTATTATTAAAAAATACAAATCAAAAAAAAAAAAAAAATAGTAATAAATACAAAAATTATTTGATAATAATATTTATAGAATTAATACTAATATTAATAAATTAATTTATTATATATATATATATATATTTTTTTTAAAATAAAAAACTTCATGAATATTATAATATTTATATATATCTATATATAATAGAAGGATACAAAACCAATGGTACAGAAATATTCAATTGAAAACACTGCTGTTATTACTGATCTAAATGATGATGATCACCATAATGATATACCAAAGGTTGATGTTGTTGATAATGAAACATTAAATAAATTATTTAATAATATTGATAGTTGGGATTGGAATGTATTTGAATATGCAAAAGTTGTCAATAATCCATTATATTACTTAACAAGATATATGTTTGAACGAGAAAATCTGTTTTCTGAATTGAATATTCCTGAAAAAGAATTTAATAGATTTATATACTTAATTGAAAAAGGATATCATGATTTACCATTCCATAACAAAATTCATGCTACCGATGTTTTACATGGTATGAATTATCTTGTAAAAAATCCAAAAATTAAATCTATGTGCAGTACTGTTGATATTATGTGTTGTTATATTGCAGCTATAATTCATGGTAAATTCATAAAAAAAAAAAAAATAATTTTTTAATTTTTTTAATTTTTACTAAATTTTTAATTATTTTTAAATATAAATGTAATATATTTTCTTATTAATATAATTTAAATATAAAAAAATTAATATTAAATAATCTTATTTTTTTTTATTATTACTTATATATTTAATAGATTATGATCATCCAGGTTATAGTAATGTTGTAAGTATTAAAATTAGATAAAAAAAATTCATAATGTTATAAAATACAATAATATTATTTTTATAAAGAATGTATAATAATGACTTATATATTTCTTTTTATATTTTTTTTAATATAAAATAAAATTTAACTAAAAGTATTTGATTAATATTCAAGATGAAATGTCAATTCTCTATAATGATCAGCGTGTATTAGAAAATCATCACTTAGCCAAAGCTTGGGAACTTTTATTAAAACCAGAAAATAATTTCTTGAAGAACTTTGATAAAAAAGAATTTTTGAAAATAAGAAAATTAATTATTGAGCTTGTTTTAGCTACAGATCTTTCACAACATAATCAACTTCTAAGCTCATTTAAGGATAAGGTAAATAAATATAATAGTATAAAAAATACAATTATTTATTTATTATTATTTCAAAAATTTGAAATAATTTTTCATATTATTAATTTAAAAAATATATTATTTTAGATTATGAATAATCCAGACTTAGTTATTGATGATGATGCCAAGGAATTAATTCTTAAGATTATTATTAAGGTGAACAACAAATTAAAATAAAATACTCAATTTTTTTATTTTATAGCTATTTTTTTTTTTAAAATATAATTAATTGTTTCTAAATAATATCTCTTTTATCTTTTTATTATTATTATTATTATTATTAATTAATTGAAATTGGCAATAATACTAATAATTTAAACTAAATATAAATTATAATAATTATTATGTAAATTAATACATAGTTTGCTGATGTTTCCAATACTTCTAAAACATGGAATTTATATACATATTGGATTGAGAGAATTATGACTGAATTCTATAGACAAGGGGATCATGAAAAGGAACATGGAATACCTGTGACCAAGAATTTCGATCGAAATGATGAAAATGCACCGCTTTGTCAAATTAACTTTATTAAATTTATCTGTGAGCCAATAAATAAAGTGATTGTTACTTATCTGCAGGATAAAATATTTGAAAAGAACATAACTTATAACTTTAAGAGGTTGGAAAAACTTGAAAGTTTGAAACTATTAAAAGTTTGTGAAAAAGATTCTGATGTGACATATGATGAATAATAAAAATTTTATCATTTAAAATTTTTAAATATTAAAAAAAAAAAAAAAAAAAAAAAATACTAATATTAATACTAATAATACTAATAATAATTATAATTAATATATATATTTAATTTTTTTTCTAAAAACATTTTTATAAACCTAAACATTAAAAAAACATAACCAATAAAACTAATTAGTAATTAATTAAAATATTATATATATATATATATATATATATATATATATTTTTTTTTTTTTTTAAACATTTTAATATATATTACATAAAAATAGATGAAATAGACTTTTTTTTTAATTATTTTTTTATTATCGATTTTTTTTTATTTTTTTTTTTTTTTTTTTATTTTTTTATATCTAATATTTTCTTTTCTTTTTTTCTATTTTTAATATTTTTTTTATGTTAAAATCTATAATTTTTATATCATTGCTTGTCAATATTAGATTATATATATTTATATATATATATATAAAAGTATATAATAATAAAAAATATTTAAAAAAATAAAATAAAATAAAATAAAATAAAAATAAAAATAAAAATTAAAATTATATTTATTATGTATCTTTCATTTCATATTAATGTATTTAAATAATAAATTAATTTTATTTATTATATTACCATTTATTATATATAATATTATAATATTAGTTATATTTGATAAATATTTAATATTTAATTAAATTTCTTTATAAAGAATTCAAAAGATGTTGGTCTTATAATAAATATTTAATGTATGTATAACTACAATAATAACAACAATAATAATAATAATAATTTAATAATTTAAGAAATAAAAAAAAAATTATTTTATTATAGTTATTTAATATTATTATTTCTTTTTGATTAATTTATTATTATTATTATTATTATTATTATTATTATTATTATTATTATTATTATTATTATTATTATTTTTTTTTTTTTTTATTTTTTATATTTTACAAGAATAAAATAATATATATACATTATATAATAATAATTTATTCAAATATACATTATGTACGATTCATATACTATTTTTGTTATTAAAATATTATTATAATATTATTGTATCAATATAATTAAGAATTTTTTTTTTTTTTTTCTATTTGGTGTTATTTATTTTTTACTAAAGAATTTTATAAAAACCATTTTTTTTTTTTTTTTTTTTTTTTTTTTTTTTTTTGATAGTATACAATACATAATTATTACAATAACTTAGTAGTTAATTTTATATTATTTTGTTTTGATTTTTTGTTTTTAATTTTCAAATTATTGGATTTATTATTATTATTATTATTATTATCTTTTTTTTTTTTTTTTTTTTTTTTTTTTTTTCCTGCGACTGTGGTAAATGAATATAAATTATTTAATATATTTTGATTATTATTTTTATTTTTATTTTTTTTTTCCAATTTTTTAATTTTTATTATATTTTGTTATTATTATTATTTTTACAATTTTTATATTATATTGTTTTAATCATTTAATATATCTTTTTATATTATTTTAATTTTTTTTTATAAAATAGAAATTTAAGAATAACGATATTTCCATATTAAATATATAGAGAAAATTATTATATAAATTGAGAGGATACTTAATATGATTTTAAAGACAAATTTTAATATTCCGTAAATATTAATATTTTTATTATTAGGATAGGTATTAAAATATTTTGTATCCATTTTTTTAGTTAATGTATGTATATATATCTGAATAAGAAAGAGAAAATGGTATTGATCCCCAAACTCTCATTTTTTGAAGACATAAAACAAAATCAAGGTAGGATAAAAATTCATCAAATTTTTTTTGAGATATGAACAATTGAAAATTCATCTTGTATATAAAAAATATATAATAATATGATATTTTATTATTAAAATTTATGAAATAATTTATGAAATAATTAATTAATTTATTATTATTATTATTATTATTAACTACTAACTATATATATATATAATTTTTTTTTTTTTTTTTTTTTTTTTTTTTTTTTTTTTTTTTAATTTATATGTTTAAAAATACAATATACTTACAATAGATAAAAATCGTCTTTCCAATTCATTAATATCTTCTAAAGAATAACGTCCCTCGGTAAATTCAGACCAATTTAAATTTGTATAAGTAGCATCATACAATAATTTATCTGAAACAATAATAGATGCTAAAAATGTAGGTATGACATAAGATCTATATCTATCTGAAAGTATATAACAACTTGATAAATAACTAAAATTTTTTGAAAGATTTTCGGTTTTTAATATATTATTAAATTGTATATTATGTCTTCTATGTCTATGCTGATGATATAGAAGTTCTCTTTGTTCATTATCGTCTTCTTTATCCTCATTACTATCATCCTCATTATTTTTATTATTTTCTTCTACTTCTTCATCATTATTACTATTATTATTACTATTATAATCTTCTTTATTTTTATTTTTAGCATTTAAAAGTTCGTTCTCATTTTCATCCATTCTAATTTCATGGTTTTCATTATCTTCTGAATTATAATTGTTTTTATTTGTTATAATATTATTTTTAACATTTTTATTCAAATCATCATCATCTTTTTTTTTTAAAAAACATAAATGAATAAATATATAAATATATAAATATATAAATATATAAATATATAAATATATAAATATATAAATATATAAATATATAAATATATAAATATATAAATATATAAATATATAAATAAATAAATATATATATTTGTATATATGTAAATAAGTAAATAAAAAAATAATAAATAAATAAGAAAATAAATAATTAAATAAATAATTAAAAAATATAAGTAAATAAGAAATCAAAAGTAATATTAATATATATTCAAATATATTAATAATAAAAAAAAAAATTGACATTATGAAACACTATATATGATATAAAAATATATGAAAAATAATAGTTATAAAATTACCATTAATATTAGTACGAGAAGGAGAAGGGGAAGGATATTGATTTATAATTGAATTTATAGTATTATTTGTATATAATTCTAATGTTAATTTTGAATCTGTCGATGAAGTTCTGCTCATATTCGATGAAGTTTGAATTCTTGATTGAAATGTGGATAAGAACTCAGTTTATAATATTGGCGATGGCGTTGTATCATTAGTTTCACTATTGGATAGTAATGAGGTGCTATTTTGAATTGATAAGTCTGATGAGACTTCACTATATGGTGATTTATTTGAGGTATACAAATTGTTTGATTATTATTACTTGATAAAATCTCTATTGTTTTACCATCAGATTGAATTTCTTCCTTCATATCTATATTTTCTTGGGAAGGAGTTCCTTGATCTGTTAATACATCAGTACTTTCTGTACATATACTTTCACTATTTTTATTACTATTCTTTCCTTTTTTTTTTTTTCTTTTTATTTGATTTTTTTTTGGAAGATATAGGCCAATCTGATATATATTTCTGAACCTTATGCTCTCTATGCTTTCGTTTGCTTTTTTCTAAATGTTTATAGCTATAAATAAAATACAAACTAACAATAAAAGTTGTTAAACTTAATTGTGTTTTTTTAATAATTTTTCTAATAAGATAAAATGATTCTTCATTTTCATGATGGCAATATTCTTCAAAATTAAAAGAATAACTTTTATTTTTTTTTATAGAACCTGAATTTGAAGGAGGTTGAAATTTAGTAAATTTAATTTCTTTGGTGTCATCATCATTATTTGTATTTTTTTTTTTTTGAGCAATATTTTGATTTTCTTCTAGTTCTTTTATTAATAGTTTCTTTTTTCAAATTTGGATTTTTATTAATACAATTTGAAGTCGTTCTTTCATTCGAACTTTCGTTTTTCATGATTAAATCTTCATTAATATTGTTCAATGCTGCTAAACGTCTATCTGATTCATTAATTGATTCATAGAGACTATTTTCTCCTGTAATTAATGAAGTAATTAAATTAGCTGTCAAGTCTACCAAATTAATAGGAATATCTATAAAATCATCTACTTCATTTATTTCCTTATTTCTTAAATTCGATATAAATTGTCTATATTCTCCAAGAGGGTCACTTAACTTATATGTATATATATTTTAAAAAAGGTATATTAAAAGTATTAAAAAGAAAGTAGAAAAATAAAAAAAGAAAAGGTCAATTTTATTCCATTCAATATTTCCATATTTAAATTCAGATAATACTTAATAATTCAATTAAAAGTTTAAATATTTATTTTTAAATATTTTAAGAATAATTTACTTGTTTTCCCAATTTCCAAAATAATACATCTTTTTCTCGTTCCCTTTGTTCTTTACGAATTTCTTTCCTATATTTTTTATTTCCTTTTCTTCCCATTTCTATATATATGTAGTATACAATTTATCAAAATTTTTTCAATTTTATAAATGATTTTTATATTAAATGATGAATTAAACACTTTACGTTGTATTTTATTAAATGAAGAATATATATATATCAAGGAAAATATAAAAAATATCACATTATTGTGAAAAAAAAAAGAATATATACTTCAATAATTATAACTTCAAAGATTTGTTTCAATAATATTATATATATGTAATATTGTAATTGATATAAATTATACATAAATAAAATTTAATATTATAATAAATAAAATTAAACTTTAATTTATTATAAATATATATTATTATTATTATGACATTATTTTTCAATTATTACATCAAACTTTAACATTTTCTTATAAATACATTGAACTGAAATTTACTATGGAAGAGAAATATGTAAAAATGAAAAAGAAATTATATAAGAATATTAAAATAAAATTTAAAGATTCATGATTAATCATTTACAGAAACATATGATATTTACATTATTACCATCTTACTTTAATTTATATTATTTATTTATTTATTTATTTATTTATTTATACTATTTATTTATTTATACTATTTATTTATTTATGTTTGTATGTACTTATTTATTTATATAATAAAAAATAATAATAAAATCGAGCAATATAATTATGATATTGTAATTAATAAATATAAAATAAAATAGAAATGTTTAATAACATTTAAATTAATTAATATATTAATTAAAATAAATTTATATATAAGAAATGATCAATTTTTAATATGTCGATAAATTTGTTTTAATTTATTTCTTTATATATAATAAATAATTTATATATAATTATGTTTTAATCATTTCATAGTCAATAAAGTTCTTATATTTAATTAAGCAATATTTAACAATATATATTCAATAATATTTTCTTTAATTTATTTATATTAATAATTAGATAAATGATCCATATAATCAATTAGAAGCAAGTTCCAATGTTTTTTTTATATAAATAAAAATATAATTAATATCAATTAATTATATAAGAAAATTGATATATTGTAATAAAAGTATTTTATTTTTTTAATAATAATAAATCTAAATAAAATAATTGATATTACTATATTTTCAAACTATGCATAAAATGTAAAAATATTTTTATATAATATTATTAAATATTAATAATAATAATAAAAATTGACGTAATAACCTTTAAAAAGTTTTTTTAATTAATTAAAGCGGAAAAACCTCCCATAAAAAGTAAAAATTAAATGTATTGATTATTTTTTATTACTACCACTAACTTCATAGAAATACTATAATGTAATTAGATTAATGTACATAAAATGTAAAATACATTATATACATTATTAATTTATCTTTTTTTTTTTTTTTTTTTTTTATTTTTTATTATAATCAAATCTGCTATAAATAAAGAAAAATTTCAGAATTTTTCTTCTTCTCTATTTAAAATTAATAAAAATTAATATTAAATAAAAATGGTAAGAAAAAATATATTGTTTAAAACAAAATTTAATAGATCAAAAAAAAAAAAAAAAAGAGAAAGTAATATTAATTGAATAATATGTTTATTTATAAATATTTAATATATACTTTTAAAACATGTTAACGTAATATTAAAAATAAAAGCCTTTCATTGAAATCAAGGTAAGAACATATTATAGTTTCAATTAGTAAATAAATAAAAATCATAAATATTTCAAATTTATATTGATAAGTATATTCTTTATTTATTTATTTATATATAAATAAATAAAAGACCAACGCTACTTTCAACGACAAGCCTTCTGCTTTAAAGCAAATTTCTTCTATTGTTGCCAAGACCCTTGGTAAGCCAGAATCTTACGTCGATGTTTGTATCATTGATAATGGTAAGTTATTATTTTTTTTTTGTATATATATAGAATTGATAATCTTTAAATACAGTTTTTTTTTTTAAAAAAAATAAAAAGAAAGGTAACTAATAAATATTTATTTTTAAAATATTAAATATAAAGTTGCCATGAGTTTCGGTGGAACTACTGATACTGCTGCCTTAGTTACTTTAGGTTCTTTAGGCTGTATTGATGCTAGAACCAACAAGAAGACTTCAGCTGTAAGTATTAAAATATTATGGAAAATAGCAATATTAACTTAATTAATATTAATTTCTTATATTTTTTCATTAATTAAAACAAAACAAAACAAAAAAATAAAAATAAAAATAAAAATGAAACAAAAAATAAAAATGAAAATGAAATAGGCTGTCTTCCAATTCCTTAAGGATACTATTAATTTAGATTCTCACAGAGGTTACATTTACTTCATTGATCTTCCAGGTGAAAACACTGGTTACGGTGGTAGTACTTTCGCTTAAATCAAATCACGAATATAAATTATTCGATAAAATATTAAAAGCAAAAACAATTGTTTTGCTATTTGCATTTGAACAAAAGAAATTTAAAAATTAAATAAAAAAAACCTGAAGAACAAAAGAAATTTCAAAAAAATAAATAAAAGTAAAAAATTTATGTATTAATGAGAAAAAAAATTACATAGTAATTTTCATTAAAAATGGAAATAACTTAAAAAAATACGTGTAATTTTTTTATATAAAAAAAAGTAAAATAAAGTAAAAATTGCATATAATTTTTAAAAATAAATAATTAGACTTTCATTAATGTGTGATGACTATTTTATCTATGTATAATCATGATAATTTCTATTTTATATCTATTTATTATATTAAATAAATTTATAAATAAATATATAAATGAACATGTAAATAAAATTAAGTTTATTCCTAGTCTAATAAAAATTATTTATTTTTGTTTATTTACTTATTTATTTATTTATTTATTTCTCTATTTATTTATATTGTGAATAAATGTATATTTATATAAATATTATAAAGATTATTCAATTGCCTCGATTTATGAATATTATATAAAAAAAAAGTTAATATACCTATTTTTGTAAATAATAAATTTGATTAATTAAATTAATAAAATAAAGTATAAATTAAAATATATATATATTTTAATTTATATATTTTTTTATATACTTTTTCCCAATGATGGAACCTAAGCTGTATGGTTTCTGAGGGGATTCAGCAATTAGTATAATAATAAAATCTTAATTATTTTTCAATCTTATATGCAATTTCAATCTTTTTATATAAAACATAACTGTAGCTTTTTAAATCAATTATTCAATCAAAAGAATTTTTTACACTATACTACTAACAATATTGTTTTTGTTTTTTTCTTATATTTTTTAAATTTTTTCTATATTTTTTCTATACTTTTTATATATATATATATACTTTTTTATCGTTATATATGTTATTTTATATTTCTATATTAATTTTTTACTTTAGGTTTTTTTAATTTTCATATCCTTTTACAATATTTTAACATATAAAAAAAAAAAAAAATAAATTAAATTTACTATTTTACATTATTTTATTGAATAAATAATTTTTCCACTAACATTGTTTTTTAAATATATCTTAGGAAATACAATTCATGTGAAACTATTAACTCTTATATTCAGTAAACTTAAATGTTAAATATTTTATATATAATTCTTTGGTATTCAATCCTTATAATCAATTCATTTTAAATAGAAATTAAGTCAGTTCTTTTCTCAACTAACTCTAAACATGGATGCTTCTAGTTCTGTTAACACTACTCCCTTCCATCGTGGTTTCTACTGCTTCGGAAATCATATGAATAATTATAGCCTTATTTTCATTCATGACCTTAATTCCCCAATGAAGTGGACTGTTTTTCCAGGTCCATGGAGGGTTGATGGAAAAGGAATAACCTATATCAGGTGTACTAATTACAGCTTTCTGTGATTCTGATGATAATCAATGGTTATCTTTTCTAAAGTGGCTTCTAGTACGAAGAGAGAAATCTGGAATACTGGAAGACTGTAGAAAGTGAACTTGACGTTCTATAATGTCTTAAACTGGATATGTAGTAACATTGGAGTTGTATAATTAATAATATCATGTAGTTTCTACATATTATCATTGTAATGAATCTATTGTATTTTTACTTTAGCATTATTTTGTATATGTTTTTTTCTATAGTATTATTTATACTCTCATGTAGCTATTGTAAAATGGAAATGTAGGAGATTGATTCACTCCAAAGCTTGTGTTTGAGACATTATTTAACGGATGGGAATCTTTTTATAGTTTTTCACAACTATTATTTCATTTACATTTAAATTTTATATTATATATGATTATTTTACAGAAATTTTTACATAAAACAGGAATTTATAATTGAAAATCATTAATTAAAAACTAGTCAACACAAAAAGAAAGAATAACAAACAAGTTTTAGCAAACAATATACACGAAAGAGAAGACAACAGCAATAAATTTTTATTTTTTTTAATTTTTTAATTTTTTACTAATTTTATTTTTTTTTTTTTTATTTTTATATTACACTTACCTTTTATTAATATAGATAAGTTTTTTATTTTATTATGTCAACTATACGAAGAGGTCTGCGACTTTATGGTCCTGACCATGATAAATTTGTTTTAATTTTCATTCATGATCTTGAATCTTGGACTGAAAGTAGACTATGGGAATTTTTAAGCAAAAAGATATCAAATTGTAATGAAGTTGTTCATGGAATCGTTAAAAAACACTATATTAATATGGAAAACTACTTCATCCTAAGAGTTAACTATAATAATTGTACTGATTATTTGAAGGTTATTTATTTGATTACTAAGCACTTACCTGTTAAAAGAATAAAATGGAAGATTACTTCAAGGATACGCACATTTAGCAATGTTAATCATAATAGAACCAGGTATTATTCTGAACCCTCAATCCCCATCTCTGAAAGCCTCCTGTATGCTAACCCTTTTTCGAATACTAAATATTTCAACCTCTGTATTAGCTGGAACATAAATGGTTGGAATTCTGAAAAACGTGACGGACTTACCAATTTTAATTCAATCTTTAATCCTATTTGTATTTGTCTTCAAGAAGTCGGTAATAGTTCATTCCTTAACTCCTTTTCTAACTCATATCCATTCCTTAATCATTATAGAACAGTACTGAGACGTGCGGACAAAAAAATCCCTGGTATGAGGGGCCTTTATATAGGTGTGCACTCCTCCTGCCAATTCACTAATGATGATTTTGAATATAGATATATACTCTCAGTAAATATATTCTCTTTTTGGGGTGTCAGATGTTCTTTAGGGAACATTTACATCCCTAGCAAAAAACACAAAGACTCTAGAGAAAAAGCGGAAACTGATTTTGCTAATTGGCTCAAGAACCATCAGAATAACCCTTCGGCTATTGTTGGTGATTTCAATATGACTAAGCAACAACTCAAAGATCTCATTCTTAGAATTTCCCCTCAATGGTTTCTTATGGATATGGTTGGTCATCAATTTACTTGGTCTAATGGTGGAAAGAATTCTTGTATTGATTTTATAGTAGTGAACGATAAATTAAGAAATTATCTGAATATTGCTTCTGTATGCTACTCTTTTAATGACATCTCTGACCATTTACCACTTATTCTTTCTTGTAAAAAAATATCTCCTGATGGTTTTGTTACTCCTCCTCGGGATAAACAAATTAAGTGGTCTAATCGAATTTGTAGGGATAAACGTGAAGCAATCTTCTCTCATAATAAATTCACATGTTTACTGGATGAATTTGAACATTATGATAATCTAGACTCTAATACAATGGTTAAAAAACTTCTTGACACAGCAAATAAAATAGGCGATGACATTCAAGCAAGAGTTCCTACAAATTTACAGGGTTCAGCGTTCCATTGTCCTGCTTATATTAAGAAATTATCACATGAAAAACATTTATTTTATAAAAGGATTAAAAATTTTAAACTTAGTAATGATTTGTCAAATCTTCAAGAATTTTGTGATCTCTCAAAAGAATATAGAGTTCTTTCTGATTATATCATTAGTATTAAAAGAAATATTAGGAATATTAGATTTAAAAATTTGATTCATTCCATCGGCGAATGTTTCTTAAAAAATGATGCCCAGCGTGGTTGGTCTGGACTTAAGAAAATTTCTAAACCTTCTTACTCTCCTTCCCAATCACCTGTATACATTAAAGATAAAGAAGGTAATGTTCTAGTATCCCAAGAAGATCAACTCAATCGTTTTGCAGAACACTATGAAGAACTTGCTTCTGATATAACTGGTCACAGTCTTAATGAAAATTATTGGAAAAGAATACTTAATAATTCTTCTACTCCTCAGGAATCATGGGATATTAATCAACCTATTTCCATGTCAGAAATTCATTCAACTGTTCTTTCAATGAAAAATAACAAAGCACCTGGTCCTGATGGTATACCTACAGAATTTTTTAAAGCATTTTTTAATTCTGAGAGTAGAAATTCTTCTCAGGATGACTCTAATCAAGAGGTTACTTATTCCGATTGTGCAAAGTGTCTGTTATTACTTTTTAATAAAATTTGGGATGGTGACTTTCCTAATGAATGGAACTCTGCTTCTATTGTTTCTATTCCTAAAAAAGGGGATCTTTCAGATTGTAATAATTATCGTGGTATTTCACTCATCAATGTAGGTTTAAAAATTCTATCAAAAATTGTCACTAAAAGAATATCGGACTATGCTTTTTCTAATGGAATAATTAGACCAGAACAGTTTGGTTTTAGAAATAAAGAAGAATGTATTAGTTTATTTGTATCCATTCGTGAAATTTGTCAAAGAAGAAAATTTAAGGATAAATTTACCTTTCTTGCCTTTCTTGACCTTAAAAAAGCTTATGATTCAGTTCCAATTTACAATATACTTACTAAACTAAATAATCTTGGTATTCGTGGTAAATGCCTTCAATTCATTACTAATCTATACCTTACCTCGAAAGCTCGTGCAAACTTTAATGGTAAACTTTCAAAAGAATTTCCAATACACCGTGGTGTTCGCCAAGGGTGTCCTCTCTCACCTATTTTATTCAATATATTTATCAATGATATTTTTGATAAATGTAAAAGTTATGGTGTGATTACTGAAAAGAAAAAGTGTTGTGGTGGATTATTTGCTGATGATATTGTATTATTAGCTCCTACAAAATCTTCACTTAAAAACCTTTTGAATATTGCTCATGATTGGGGTATTAAAAATGAAATGACCTTTGGAATCAATAAATGCGCTACACTAGTTGTTAAACCAAAGAATTTTATACCTTCAAGACATTATGAAAATCCTACATTTAAACTTGGTATGAACTATATACCAAGCACTAATCAATATACATATCTTGGTATACCTTTTAATGAATCGTTGGATTTAAAACCTATTATTGCTAAAATGAACAGTAAAATTAATTATACAGTTAACTCTTTCTTTAGATTTTTAACCAATAGGAATGTTCCTTTCTACTTTAAAACTCGTATACTAGTTTCTTTTGTCCTTAGTTCAGTTCTTTATTATGCTCCCTTACTTGGTTCAAATAAAAAGAATACTGAAAAAGCTCAAACTGCTTTTAATCGAGGTTTGTATTGGAGTTTCGGGTTTAAAAATAAATCCTCCAATACTTCAATTTACAATATGTCTAAGGAACTTTCTATACCTCCTATAGCTAGTTTTTGTGCTAAGGCGATGATTCGATGCTTTAAAAAGTGGAAAGATTCTTCTTGTATTATTTCTCATTTAGTCAAAAATATACCTACACTTTCTCACTATTCATGGACGAAAAAAGCACGGAGTTTAGCAGTACACAAGCACAATAATAAACTTCCTGGAGAAATAAGGAAGTTTTACTGGGAAAATATTCATTTTTCAAGCACTCCTGCGATCAGATCTACAAAATACAAGAAATTTAAATTTGGTTTTAAAAAATTTATTCAACGTCTATCACTTAAATATTCACAATTTTCTCTTGGATTTTTTTGGATTGGACGAATTAAATGTGGATTCAAATTTGATGTAAAAACGTATGTTAAAAGTAATCTAGTATCAGAAAATTGCCCAACATACTGCCCTTGTTGTGGTGAGAGTAACAGCATACCTAGTTTTACACACTGGATACTTTTATGTCCTAAATTTGAAGAATTTAGGCAACATTTCATTCCCTTTGTTGATGAAATTTTTATTAATTTTTCTCTAATTGTTCATGAGAAATCATTGAACATTCCTGATGATAAAGAGGAAGATTTTGATGATAATATCAATTTTTACGTGCTGTGTCTCCTTCTTGGCGGAAATGCAGTATTTGAAATCTTAAAGATCGGCTCGGGGGAAAGAAGGCGATATATTAATAATATTTTTCAATCACCTTCGAACGAGTCTTCTTTCCCGATTTCATATTTTGTGGGGCTTGCGGAATTCCTTACTAACGTTATGCCTATTGTGATTGGTGATTTTTACACCATGATCGATTTGTATAGTGTTAGACCTACCGTTGTCAAGAGCGTCGACGTCGTAACGATAAGGCAAAGAAGAAATTCTGATACAGATTCGAATGATAATTTTCATCCACATGGAGTTATCTTCGATGAATGGGAAGAGTTTGAGGCCTTTTCGTCCTCGAATCTCATAACGTAGTTTTTTAATATTAATATAAAAAATAATTTCATGTATTTAAATTTCATGTATTTTTTAAAAAAATATTATTAAATAAAGTTTATTCCTAGTCTAAAAAAAAAAAAAAAAAAAAAAAAAAAAAAAAAAAAAATGACCTTAATTCTTGGTCCCCTAGAAAACTAATGGCACAAGTTATTAGTAAGATCCCTTACTACAATGAAATTATTCCATATGTTAAAAAACTTTTTTCTCCAAGGTATGGCTCATACTTCATTATTAGGGTTAATAAATACAAAAATGATCTCATCTTTTTCTATGTTTTAAATTTCTTAAGAGATGAAATTCCTGAAACAGCTAAAATTACCTGGTCCTTGTGTAATAAACTGAATCAAATGAACAAGTCGAGGAAATCTAAAAACATTGATGTTGAACTTAATCCTATGGCAAAAGATTTTTTCTCTAGCCATCTAAATTCAAATTCTTCTTTCTTTAATCTCTGTGTTAGTTGGAATATTAACGGTTGGAATACTGAAAAGCGAGATAGTATTTTGTATCTCAACTCTACTTTTAAACCTATATGTATCTGTCTACAAGAAACTGGAAAAAGTAAATATCTACCAAAAGATGTTTCATCACCTTTAATTCCATATTACAACTCAGTTTTCCTTAAAGCTAATCCTAAAACCCCTGGTATGAGAGGACTCTTTATTGGTGTTCATTCTTCGTGCTCTTTCTTCCAAGAACCGTTTTTATACAAATATATCATTTCAGTTAATATTACTTCTTTTTGGAATCAAAAATGTACTATTGGTAATATCTACTTCCCTCAAAGCAAATGGAAGGAAGCAAGACTAGTTGCTTTTGATGAACTCTCTCAATGGTTACGTTTTCACAATAGAAAAAATGTTCCGGCTGTCCTAGTTGGTGACTTTAACATGTCATTAAAGAAGATCAAAACATACATTTCAAATAATTTTCCTAATTGGTATATTGCTCCTTTATATGGTAATCAATTTACATATGCTAAAGGTACTAGATCATCTTGCATTGATCATGTCATCTATAATGAGGCTTTGGCATCCCATATTAATAAAACCTCGGTTTGTACTTCGTTTTATGGTATTTCTGATCATAAACCTATTTTACTTTCTTGCAACAAAGTTCTCTCCGATGGTTTTATAAGGCCTACTAAAGTTTCTAAATGGTCAACTCATATTTGTAAAACAAAAAATTCAGATATTTTATCACATAATTATTTTTCAATCCTAGAAAATGACCTTGATTCTCATTACAATTCGCTTACGGCTGATGAAATGGTAGAAAAATTTATCAATACAGCAAATAATATCGGGAAAGATATTAAGGCTTTTATTCCAACAAATTTAAAGGGCTCTGCTTTTCATTGTCCTTATTACATTAAAAAACTATCTCATGAAAAACATATTGCATTTCGGAATATTAAGCCTTACTTTAATTGTGAAAATGTTGATAATTACCTTGAACAATTTAATAAATATGAAAAACTTTGCAAATTAATCAAGAAAACTAAGAGTAAATTTCGTTCTGCTAGATTTAAGGCTAATATAGTAAAAATAGGTAATTATTTTTTGAATAAAGATTTCAAAAATGGTTGGAGATGTTTAAAGAAAATGGCTAAACCATCATATTCATCTACCTCCCTTACTTGCATTAAATCTAAGTTTGGTCAAGATATTATCTCTCCTTCAAAGCAATTAGATAGATGGGCTGAATATTATAAAGATCTTGCTTCGGATCCCTCAGGTCACAGCCTTAATCGTAATTACTGGAATCATGCTTTAAGGAATATTAGTCTTAGATCCACTACCTGGAATATAAATGGTCCTATTACGATTGAAGATATTAAAAAAACTATTTCATCGATGAAAAATAACAAAGCACCCGGCCCCGATGGTATTCCGATTGAATTCTACAAAGCTCTTTTTTGTAACGAAGAATTACTAGAATCACATCCTGCTGCTGGAAAGTGTCTAAAATTGATATTTAATAAAATATGGAATTGGTCATTTCCTAAAAAATGGAACTCAGCTTCTATTGTATCAATTCCTAAGAAGGGTGACCTATCAGATTGTAGTATTTATCGAGGTATTTCTCTCATTAACGTTGGACTAAAAATCATTTCAAAAATTATAACAGATAGAATATCTACTTACGCACTCTCACACAATTTCATTAGACCTGAACAATTTGGATTTCGCAACCGCGAAGAATGCATTAGTTTATTCATTTCCGTTAGAGAAATTTGTCAAAGAAGAAAATTCCAAGGAAAATTCACATATTTAGCTTTTTTAGATCTTAAAAAAGCTTATGATTCAGTTCCTATTTTTAACATTCTTACTAAATTATATCACTATGGAGTACGCGGTAAATGTTTTGATTTTCTTTGTAATTTATATACTTCATCTAAAGCACGTGCTCGATTTGCTTCAATGTTATCAAATGAATTTCCTATTAAAAGAGGTGTTCGTCAAGGTTGTCCTTTATCTCCAATCTTATTCAATTTATTCATCAATGATATACTAAATGACTGTGAAAAGTATGGTGTTAATGTTGGAAGAAAAAAGTGTTGTGGTGGACTCTTTGCTGATGATGTTGTTCTCATTGCTCCAAGTGCAAAAAATTTAGAAAAATTATTAAAAAAGGTACATAAATGGGCTAATTTAAATGAAATGACTTTTGGTATTGAAAAGTGTGCAACTATGGTTATAAAACCAATGAACTTCCAACCTCCTCCAAACTATAGTGATCCAACCTTCTATTTAGGAAAGAATGATATTCCTAAAGTTTCTAGTTATGTCTATCTTGGTATTCCTTTTTCAGATGATCTCCTACTAGAACACATTATATCTCACATGCATTTTAAAGTTAGAAAATCCCTTCTTTCATTTACACGTTTCTTTTCAAATAAACTTATTCCTATTGTATACAAGAAAAAAGTTCTTCAATCCTTTGTTATTAGTAAAGTAATTTATTATTCTCCTTTACTTGGTTCAAACAAATCTAGAACGGCTAGAATTCAAACATTAATTAATACTGGTCTATTTTGGTGTATCGGTTCCTTCTCTAAAAATGGTAAAACAAATACAGAAAACAATGACTATATTAGACATAATTCAACAATGAGTACTTATGCTTTATCTCGAGATCTAAGCATCCCTCCTATTGCTGGTATCTGCGCAGCCTTACAGATTAAATCATTTGCAAAATGGAGTAAATCAAACTGTATCATAAAGGATCTTATTAAATCTATTCCCAAAATGCCTTATTATTCCTGGACTAAAGAATCTAGAACACTATATAAAAAAATCAAAAAATATAAATGTGTAAAATATGACGATATTATAGAACGTTACTGGAAATCAGTTTCCAGATTTCAAGGTATTAAAGGTCAAAACTACGATAGTAACAAGTTCTCAAACAATAAAGCTATAATAATGCTTAGCTTAAAATATCCCCAATTCAACTTAGGATTTTCGTGGATTATACGTTTACGCTGTGGTTATAAATACAATACTACTATTGCTATTAGAATGGGTAGAGTTTCAGAAGATTGTCCAAAGTCCTGCCCATGTTGTGGTGAAGGTAATCAATCTTTTGAACATTGGATTTTTAAATGCGATGCTCTTGCATCTTTTAGATGGAATTCTTTAAATTTCATCGATGATCTCTATGTTTTATTCCTTAGGAAGATTAGAGCGTTTAATCCTCTTTCTTCCTATGACTCTATTTCTGATTTTGAAGATTATATCAATCATTATATATACTTGTTCCTTCTTGGTGGGACTTTAGTTTTAAATGAACTACATTTCGATAGTGGGGAACAGAGACATTTAAATGAACTACTTTTCAAAGGTTCATCTGAGTCACCTGTTCCAAAAATTGTGGGCTTGGCGGAATTCTTAACAAATGCAATACCTATCATAAGTAGTTCGTTTGAGCTATTATTTGATAGGTATTGCAAAATATCAAACTTAACCAAGAGCGTCGACGTCGTACTGATAAGGCATAATGAAAATACAGGATTATCATCTATTACTACGAAGGGTGATTCTCGCCCTAGTAGCTCAATAAATGATGAATCCGGGGAGAGTTTAGTGGACACCACACTATCTATTTTAAGGATGTTACTTCTAAATTTTATTTCTTTTTTATTTGATAGGAAGGGTAAAATTCCCGCATAGTACAACTTGCCGAAATACATAGTATTTTCGAGCTTTTTTATTTTTTATTTTTTATTTTTAATTTTTTATTTTTAATTTCTAATGTACTTTTCACCTATATGTATTTTTTAAAATAAAATTTAATAAAGTTTTTGGAAGTGTATTCTCTTCCCTGTCTAAAAAAAAAAAAAAAAAAAAAAAAAAAAAAAATTATATACTTTTATTTAATTTATTTTTATAAATCAATAATGAAGATAATATAAATTATTCCATATATAAATTTACAATGTCATGAAAGAGCGTATTAACTATTCTTTAGTCTTAAAAATATATATATAAATATATAATTTAAAAAGTAAAACTTGAAAAAGGATTAACCATTTTTTTTTGAGGGGTCACTATAACTATTATGAACAAGAAAAAAAAAAATATATATATATATATATTTATCTATATTTTATTATGAATAAATTTATAAGGATGAATAGTTTTTTTTTTTTTTTTTTAAATATATCTATTTTTTTCTTTTCTTTAAATAAAAATATTCTTTAGAATCATAGCAATTATATAAATTTATAGGATTGGTAAAATAATTTTGAAAATGATTACAATTCAACCGATTTCTTAATATAAGAACTATATTAAGTATTAAATTTCTATCATGAATTAAACTTTTTTTTTTTTTTTTTTTTTTAACTTCTTTTGTTCAATAAAAAAAATATTTTATAATTCACATATATAAATAAATTAAATATATATATATATTTTCATACTTAGAGGTTAAACCTCAGTCCTATTCTAATTTTGATTAAAAAAAAAAAAAAATAGAAAATTAGTTTAAACCATGTTATTAAATTTTTTCATTATGTATTTTTTCATTCTTGATACAAACAAAATGATTGTATGAAAAAATTTTTTTTTCGATTTTTATTATGAATCATTATTCTAATGAAAGGATTATGACATATTGATATAAATATAGAATATATCCATTGAAACAAATTTTAAATAATATTAAAAAATCATTCTTACCATATCTTGTTAAAAATTAATATATAAGTATATACTTTATCTCTTTATACTATTATTCTTAGATTCATGTATTTAATTTTATTTAAATGTTTTAAATTATATCACTATGTATTATTTTCTAAATATTACATTAGAATTGATATACTCATGAAAATTTTGAGTTTTAAGTTTTGTTATGTAATATATAAATATGTATATATATATATAAATATATATATATATATATGTTATTTTTGTATAAAATAATTAAAAACAATCTCTATATATAAATTTTTTAAAAAATGTCAAAAAAAAAAAAAAAAAAAAACTTATAATAATTTATAATAAGAACTAAAAAAAACATGAAAGTTGATTAATTAAAAAATTATAAAGTATTAAAATATTATAATATAGGATATATCAATGAAAAAGATATCTAATATAATAATATAAAATATATCAATGTAAAACAGATATCTATTAAATATTTAAATATATATATATTTATTAATTAAGGTGTGCAGTTAAAAATAATAATTTCTACCATATTCTCTCAAAGCTTATGCCTTAAAAGCCAGGATAAATCCTGGAACGGTCTATTAAGGAAAATCCTCGATAAAATTTTACCGATGTTCTTGTTATTATGGAACATCTATTGACAACACAAGGTTGATTTTTATCCATGGTATACACTCATGAATTAATGCTAAAATGAAGAAATTTATTCACATTTAATGCAAAAAATTCAAGGATAATATTTTGTTATTGAAAAGAAATGCTAAACTCAATGATAGTTTCTTCAGGATTAATGTATACTCTCAAAAATTCAACACCGCAAAATTTATAAAAGTATTTGAAAAAGCAATAACAGGTGTTAAAAATTTCATATTGTAGATGCTCCAAATGGAGTCATAAGGTTTCTTTTCAACATTTAAAACAAAATTTATTATCTAATAACGCATCTAATAATACAAATTCCGCAAATCTCAGTTCTACTAATTTAGTAATCACGATCTCAATGCTCCCAATTTACCTAACCTTAATTCTCAAAATCCAATTTCACATTCTAACACAGAAAAGTTTTCTTTTTGTCTTAGTTGGAATACCAATGGTTGGAATTTTGTGAAAAGAGATAGTATTGAGTACTTCAAAGCGATTTTTAAACCATTATTCTTATGTTTTTAGGAAACAGGTAATGATATCAATGATGCTAGAAATCCATGTAAAGTAACACTTCCCAACTATAAGTATTTCCAGAACAGAATGGATTCAAATACACCAGGTTGCAGAGATTTATATCTTGGGTATCATGTTTCATGTCAAACAGTACTTGAAGATAATTATTATACTCATTTTGTTTTTTTAATAACATATACTCTATGGAATCACACCAAGTGTTCTGTAAGTAATGTCTATATTCCCTCTAAGAAACATTCACTACAAATCTAATATGCATTCTCTGAAGTTTTCATATGGCTTCAGAATCATACTAATCATCCGTCTATTCTTCTCGGAGAATTTAACGTAAGCACCTTTGATTTACAAGATAAATTAACCAACAGTAACGTTGATAACTGGTTTATTCTTCCAATTAATGGTTTACCTATTTCATGGACCAGAGAGACGAAAATTTGAAAATAAAGATATTTACCTTGGGACCTTTAAAAAAACGTATGACTCAGTTCCTATATATAATGTATTAATGAAAATTCATTACTTAGGTAAGCTCTATAAATTTATTGAAAATTTATACAGTTGATGGACAATTATCGAAATCATTTAGTATAAAGAAAGGTGTTTGTCAAGGTTGTCCCCTCTCATCAATTTTATTTAACTTGTTTATTAATGTCATTTTTTAATAAATGTGATAAATATGAAATCTCTATTGGTGATAAATGTTGCTGTGAAGGTCTTTTTGCAGATAATATTTAGTTATGTGCTCTAACATGATTCTCAACTTAATAAATTGTTAAAATTAGCTAGTAAGTGGGCCAGAAATAATGAAATCCAATTTGATATTAATAAATGTACAAGTTTAGTAATACGAGGGGAAGTTTTTAAATTTCTTAATAATAGTAACCCTACCTTTTTATCTTTTAAGTCAAGAGTTACCTAAAACTAAATTGCTATATCTACTTAGGTGTACAGTGTTCAAATGATTTATATTTGAAGATGATTATACAGAGAATGAATAATAATGTTAGAAAAACACTTTATTCCATTAAAAGAATTCCTTAAAAATCCTCATATTCCTATCCCTTATAAAAAGAATGTTATTTTCAGCTATGGTAATTGGGCAAGTTTTGTACTATACACCTATACTTGAATCAAACAACAAACAAAGAAAGAACGAGAAGTACACAGACACTGGTTAATTCAGAATTCTACTGGATTGAAGGATTTCCTAATGGGAATAGCTTTACATCCCTTTATTGTTTTTTCCAAAGAACTTAACATTCTCCTAAAGTGTTTTAAAAAATGGAAAAACTCGAAATGTGTTATCTCTGATTTACTTTGAGATATATATAACGTTGTAGACGTCATGCATAGGATAAAGAAAGTAAAAATTTTAGCCCAACAAATTAGATAAATTTCCATCAAAAAAAGCAATTGTAAACTTTTACTGGGATGGAGATATGCCAGGAAAATTAATTCAGGTTAAGGCTTATAAGAAAAATGAATTTAAGAAAACAGGAGACTACTTAAAGCTCAACTGTCAGTATTCTGAATTTAGAATTAGTTTCCTATGAGTTTTTCATGGCAGATGTGGATATAAATTCGATGCTCGTGTTGCCAGAGCTGCTAAATAGAACAAAAGACGACTGTCAAGAACGGTGTTCTTGTTGTTATTGAAAAAAAATAGTAATCCTCGATTAGAGCATTGGTTTTCTAAATGATATCT
Organism: Neocallimastix lanati (nom. inval.); assembly: GCA_016946835.1. NCBI lineage: Eukaryota > Fungi > Neocallimastigomycota > Neocallimastigomycetes > Neocallimastigales > Neocallimastigaceae > Neocallimastix > Neocallimastix lanati (nom. inval.). The sequence continues at coordinate 256,314 of JACVTC010000028.1, forward strand.
TTTCCATGAATAACTCTTTTCCTGTAACATTTTGTTAAATATTTAATATACATATTTTTTAATCATTTTTTTTTTGTGCGGTGATAACCAATTTTATTTAACTACATTAAATCATATAATTTTAATTTTTATTTTCTAAATATTAAATTAAAATTGATGTTGTCATTATGTATTTTTTTAATTTTTATTAAGTAAAATAATTATATTATATTATATAAATTCTTTTAATTTATCTAAAGAAATAGTAGTTTATTATTGGACATAATTTTTCTACTTCTTAATATGTAAATCCGAAGAAATCAAAATATTTTATCACCAAAGATAACTATTCCATGATTGAACTTATTTCATCCGTAACTAAGAGAGAAATTCACAAACAAACAAACAAACAAAAAAAAAAAAAAAAAAAAAAAAAAAAAAAAAAAAAAAAAAGAAATCTTATATTATATAGGCAATTTCATCTCTTTTTAATTTATTCATTATATATAAATGTAATTTTTTTTCCCTTCTGAGTGGGAGGTTATAAAAAGTATCTTCCACTAATGATGGTCATGATTCTTTACGTCTTATTTCCATTTCCATTTCTATGGATCTAGTGATCATAACTTTATCTTTAGACTTCTTAATTTCCGCCTCTCTTTTAACTAATTCATAATCCTTAAAATATTTGATTTTATCAGTTTCCATTTCATCCTATGAATGAATACTTTGATCCGTGACCCTGACGTCCATAATAAAAATAAAAAGCTCCATAGGGTGATTAACTTGAATCTTTCTCCCCCATCCCCACTAGGAATAATAAACCAATTGAATTAATAGCGGTATACTATATTAAATACTATCATTCAAAAAAAAAAAAAAATAATAATAAAAATTAAAATAGATATAAAAAATATAATAAAATAAAACAATGAACATAAAAATAAAAAAAGAATTATAATACTAAAATATATATATATATTTGAAAAATGAGAAGAGAGGAGACACCATTTAAAAGAAAAAAGACTCTTTTTATTTTTATTTTTATTTTTTATATATATATATTAACTAATAAGCAAAATTTTATAAAAAATTAATTTCTCCATAATTCAGTTTTAATATTATTAATAAAGTTTTTTATTTTTTATTTTTTATATTTTATTTCATTTTAAAATAATCCATGATATATACAAAATCACTAGAATTTTAAGTTTAATGGAATAAAGTTTTTTTTTTTTTTTTTAAAAAAAAATAAGAATCTATAATTATTTATTTATTTATTTATTTATTTTCTTGCATTCTATTAACATTTTTATTCATTAGCTTTGTTTAATGAACTAAGGTTCATTTCAAGTAAAAAAAAAAAAAAAAAAAAAAAAAAAAAGTTAAGAATATAAAAATATTTATGTTATCTAAAGTCATAATATTTTAATAATCAAAATTTTATTGCAATTATCCATTATATATATTTTAACTCAAGTAAAAACTTCAAACCATATATCTTCCAATTTAATTAAACTAACAAATATATGAATACACATATATATATTTACAATGATTAAAAATCTTATTATTCTGTTAATTATTAATTAGTATTATAATAAATAATAAATAATAAATAATAAATAATAAATAAATAATAATCAATCAATAAATAATTTATAAATAAATAAATAAATAATTTATAAATAAATAAATAAATAAATAATAAATAAATAAATAAATAAATAAATAAATAAATAAATAAATAAATAAATAATAAATAAGTAATAAATAAATAAATAAATGGTAAATAAATAAATAAATAATTGATTAATTAATAAAACTATTTTAATGATCTATCATCCAACTTTAATATTATATTTAAATTAAAAAAATATAAATGTGCATTTTGAAATATAATATTTAATATAGTTAATTATTTCATATATATTACATTCATATATTATAAATATAATAAAAAATTCAATTTTTTTTTAATTTAAAAAGAAATTAATTTCCCATTTTTAATAATTTTATTATTTATTTATAAAATAAAAAAAAAAAGATATAAAAGAATTTTTTTTTATAATTTTTAAAGTTTGCAATCTCGGTATTTTATTCCTCAATTTATTATGTGATTGGATACTTTTTTTATTCCTCATTTATTTATCTTATGTCTTTATATATTTAAAAATTTTTTATTATTTATGATTATTTATTTATTATTCATTTATATTTGAAATAGATAAATACTATTTATTTATTTATTTACTATTTATTTATATATTAAATTAATTTTCTTTTTTTTTTTTTTGTAATAATAATCATCATCATCATTAACCAAGTTGATTTGAACTTTTTAACTGTTTTCAATATATAACATTTCCTTTTCCTTAAATTCAATATCAATAGAAAATAAGAGAAATAAGAGAAATAAAGTAATTTAAAAAAGATAAAAAGTATTTCCATACCTTTTATTATTGCTTTTTAAAGATATTAAATATATAAAATTAGAAAAAAAAAATAAGAATAAGAGATATAATTTTTCGTACTGGATTTAATAATTATACTTAGTACATAACTAATAATAATAATTAATAATAATAATAATAATAATAATAATTAAATAATAATAATAATAATAATAATAATAATAATAATAATAATAATAATAATAATAATAATAATAATAATAATAATAATAATAATAATAATAATAATAATAATAATTAATAGATAATAATTAATAATAGTAATGAATAAATAACTATTATGAACTATTAATTATTCAGGTATTTATTTATTTATTCATTTATTTGTCTATCCATTTATTTATTTATTAATTTACATAAAAATTTTATATTAATAATTAAAGTTTTAACTAAAACGGAAACAAAAAAAAAAAAATGTTTTTTTACTTTAATTTTAAATTTTTATTTTTATTTTAATTTTATTTTATTTTTCTTTATATATATATTTTTTATGTCTTTAATTTTTTGTAATATTTCCAATTAACATGAAAAAATATATTTTTTTACTATTTTAAAATAAAAAAAAAAAAAAGAAGAAAAAACTATTGTATAATAGTTATTATTAATAAAAATATATAAAAATATATAATAATATATAAAAAAATAAATATCAAAAAAAAAAAAAAAAAAGAAAAAGAAAAAAAGGATTTAAAAAAATAAAAAAATTAAATATAATAAAATAACACTTTATTCTAAAAATTTCCACAAATTTAATCATTATAATAAAAAAAAAAAAAAAAAAAAGAAAGAAAGGAAACTTTTAATTAAATTATTTATTTTTATATAAATTATAAAAAAAATAACATATATATATATATAATAATAATATATAATAAATAAATAAAAAAAAAAAAAAATGAGTGAAAAAATGAAAGACCCAGAGAATGATAATATTTATGTTATAGATAATGTGGATGAATATTCACCTACAACAAGTAAAAAATTAGAAAAAATCAATGATAACGATTATGAAACGTTTGATAACTCTAATTCCAATTTAGAACAACAACCATTATTAGATAGTTATATAGGTTTACCTTCTTTTGGTCATGTTCATTACAGGTAAAAAAAAAAAAAAAAAAAATTTAAAAAAAAAAAAAAATTATATTTAAAGCTATATAAATTAACTTAAAGTATAAAAAAAAAAATTTTTTTTTATAAATTTTGTAATTTAATTTGAAATCTTAATTTTAAATTTTTCATTAAAAAAAAAAAAAAGATAATATATATACAATTAAATAATAAAAATATTAATAATTAAAAATATTTTGAAGTATTATCTTTTGTTTTTTATGAAAAAATAATTGTAATAAAAAGGGAATTATAATTAAATTAAAATTGTGTATTATTATAGTTTATATATAATAATTAGAATTACGAATATCAATATAAAATATATACATATATATTTGAAAATATAATATATTATTATAAATAAAATTGTAGGATAAACTAATTTTTATTTTTTTTTATATATGTACTTACTATTAAATATATATATATATATATTTAAAACAAAATATTATTCACATATATAAATTATATTAAAAAATATAATAATGTAACTCTCTGTAACTATTTATATAACTTATATAACTATGTATCTATGCTGTATATAAAGTCAAAGAGCACCATGGTTAAGAGCAGCAGTTCTTGGTTTAAATGATGGACTTGTTTCTACTTCTTCAACCATGCTTGGTGTAGGTGGTGGTAGTAGTGAAAGTAGTGCTATGTTTATAGCAGGTGTAGCAGCTTTAGTTGCTGGTTCCCTATCAATGGCATGTGGTAAGGAAAAAAAAATAATTTAAATTTTATTATTTTATTATTATTATTATAATTATTATTATTTTTCTTTTCTTTTCTTTTCCCATTATCTTTTCTCTTTTTTTTTTTTTTTTTTTTTTTATAATTAATATATATATATATATATATATAAATAAATATAAATATACTATATAAGAGACAAATTTTTTTTTTCTTTTTAATATTTTTATGTTATTTTTAATTTTTTTGTTTATATTTTTATTTTTATTTCCGTAAACATTTTTTTTTTGGTTTTTGGTTTTTGGTTTTAATATATACATTTTTTAAAAAAAAAACTCTAAAAATATTTAAAAATAAATTGTGGGGTTACTTTAATAATAAAAGCTTTTTTTTTTTTTTTTTTTTAAAAAAAAAATAAAACGGAAACTTGAAATATATATATATTAAATCATTAAATCATATTAAATATTAAAAAAAAAAAATTTTTTTTTATATTATATATTCATCAATTAAAAGGCGAATACGTTTCTGTATCTTCACAAAAAGATGCTGAACAAGCAGATTTAGACAAAGAACGTGAAGAACATCTTAAAGGTCCTTTAGTAAGTGATTAGATATTATAATAATAATAATAATAAACATCTTTATTAATATTTAATCTATTAATATTGTAATATAATTATTATATAATAAATCTAATTTAATCTTAATTTTTTTTCCCTATTGATATTATTTATTTTTGTTATTATAATTGTTATAAATATATATATATATTTTCTATTATTATTATTATTATTATTATTATTATTATTATTATTATAAATTATAGCATAGACAAAAAGAACTAGAGGAATTACGTAATATTTATATTGAAAAAGGTTTAACTCCGGAATTAGCTACAGAGGTTGCTCAACAATTAACTACCGATAATATTGAAGAAGTAGTAAAAATTCATGCCAGAGATGAATTAGGTATTAATATTAATTCTTTAGCTAATCCATTACAAGCTGCTGTAGTTTCTGCATTTACTTTCTTTTCTGGTGGAATCATTCCCTTTTTATGTAAGTCTAACTCAATGACCAATGATTATTTATTTTATTAAGAACTATTTATATTTTCTCTTATTTTATTATTTAATATTTAATGTTTTATTATTTATATTTAATATTTTATATTTTAAATTTTATATTTTATATTTTATTTTTAATATTCTATATTCTATATTCTATATTCTATATTCTATATTCTATATTTTATGTTCTATATTTTATATCCTATATCCTATATTTATGTTAATATCAATATATTTAATATATGTACATATATTTTTTTTTTTTAATAATAATTTTTCATTCTTATTAACAATTATAAAGCCTGCTCATTTATTGAAGATTTTAATACCAAGATTTGTATACTGGTAATTGTTACCTGTCTATTACTATTTCTTTTTGGTACTATTGGAGCAGTACTAGGTGGAGCACCAATCTTTAAGGTAAAAAAAAAAAGAAAAAAAAAAAAAATAAAATAAAATAAAATAAAATAAAATTCTTTAATATTAAATTAAATATATATATATATTTCTGATAAAAATATTTTTTTATTTTTTATTAAAATTCGTTTATATATATATAAGGCTTCTATGAGAGTTTTAATAGGTGGTATTATTGCTATGGGTGGCTCCTTTGGTATTGGTAAACTTTTTAATGTCTGACCTCTTTAAAAAAGATAAAGATCAAAAAAAAAAAAAAAAAAAAAAAAAAAAAAAAAAAAAAAGACAAAAAAACAAAAAAAAAAAAAAAATTATTTATTTATTTATTTATTATTTAATTTACATAACCATTTTTTTTCTTAAAAACCATATTTAAAAAATTTTAGTTCATTTAATTTTTAGTGGTAATAATACTAATAATAATAATAATAATAATAATAATAATAATAATAATAATAATAATAATAATAATAATAATAATAATAAAGATAATAATAGAAATGATAATTAATAATGAAAAAATGATAGAAAAAAAAAAAAAAAATCAAATAGATTCTAAAATAGAAACTTCTAATAAAAACAAAAACAAAGTAATAATAAAAATTACAGTGTATAATAATAATTAAAAAAAAAAAAAAAAAAAGATATATTACACCTAGTCTTATTCAAAAATTAATGATAAAAGATAAAATTTAATTATCGATAATCATTATAATGATAATGATAATAAAATACGATAAAAATTAAAAAAAAAAATAAAATAGTAAAAAAAAAAAAAAAAAAAAAATAAGAAATTGAATTCAATAAAATATTTAATTTTATTTAAAATTTTTATAATTTTTATGAATTTTAAATTTTATTAAAAATTTATTTATGTGTTTAATTAATAAAGTTTAATTAAAAGTGATTAAAGATTATTTTATTAGTAATACTTTTTTTTTTTTTTTTTTTTTTTAAATTTGTTTAATTGAAGATAAATTTTTAAAGATAATCTTTATTAATAATGATTGTTAATAATTTAATTTTTATTTTATTTTATTTATTATTTTTATTTATTTATTTATTTATTATTATTTTTATTTATTTATTTATTTTGAATTGATGATAATTCTTGTTACAAAAAATATATGTATAAATTTCTATTTATTTATATAAAAATATTTATAATAGATATACCAATTTTTAATTTTTATAATTTTATAATTTTTTTATTTTTATTTATTTATAATTATTTATAAGAGAAAAAGGAAAAAGATAGTGAAAATAAATATTTTTAAAAAAAAAAAAATTATAAAAAATGATAATAATAATTATAAAATAAATAAAAGCGAATAAAATAAAAATAATAGTAAATTGAAAAATGGTAGAATAAAAAAAAAAAAATTATAATAAATATATATTAATAAAGAAAATATTATATATATATATAATATATTTTTAAAAATTATAAAAAAATAAAAATAAAAATGTATTTATGTATATATATAAATAAAAATTAATAATAATTAAAAATAATTATAGATATAGATATACATTTATATTTATATTTATATATTTATTTTTGTCATTTATAAATATATAAACGACAAAATGTTTTTTTTTTTTTTTTTTTTTCTAATTTTTCTTATATAGTATAAAATAAAGGAATAACAAGACATAAAGTAAATATACACACATATATATTTATATATAAAGCTTTATGGAAAAAGGAAAAAAAAAAAAAAAAAAAAAAAAAAATGAATGAAAAACTACGATTGATGGATTAAATTGAAATGAGAAGCTCATTTTAATGAACAAAAATAAAAATAAAATAAAAATAATATATATATATATATATATTTAAATAATAATAATAATAATAAAAGCTAATAAATAAATAAACATTTTTTTTATTTTATTTTATATAATTATTACTTTTGTCTATTTTTATTTTTATTTTTATTTTTATTTTTATTTTTGTTTTTTTATTTTTTTTTATTTTTTGGTGTTGTAGTCGTTCTATTGATTGGTTTTATTTCATCATTCATCGATCATTCCATTCTTCATAGTTAATCACTTTTTTTTTCTTACATTCTATTTTTTTTTGATTTACGATATTTTAGAATTTTTTTGGTATTTTCTTGTTTCTTTTTGTAATTACGTGAATTCATGGCATATGCTGAAGGAGAAGAAATACGACTGGTAGGTGGAACAGCATTATTCTTTTGATAGGTATAACCAAAATTATCAAAAGAGGGATGTGTAGGTGTAGAAGGGGCAAAAGTACTATGTTGAGGTAAGGAATCTGAAGAATGATTATTAAAGGAATATTTAAATTTAAGGGTAGGGCTTTGTTTTGGTGTTGTTGGTGTTGTTGGTGAGGCTGGTGAGGCTGGTGAGGTTGGTGAAGTTGATGTTGGTGTTGAGGGTGGTGGTGGTGGTGGTGATAGTAGTAGTATTTGATGCTGATCTTCATCGATATCCATTGAATGATTTTCATTCGTATCCATTTCTTTTCTTTCAAATAAAGATACATTTATTCTTTCTTGACCTTCTTGACCTTCTTGACCATTTACCTTTTTAGTAAAGGAAAAAATGGAGGATGATTTTTCTTCTCTATCTTTTTCGTCTTTTCCAATTTTTTCATCTTCTCTTTCTCTGTCACCATCATTATTATCCCGATCATCATTATCATCTTCTTCTATTTTATCACCTCTATCTTTATGATATTTTTTAACAATATCTTCAACGGAATCCTTTTTCAAAAGGATGGAAGTGAATCTTTCTGAAAGATAATTATTAATTTCATTAATACGTCGAAGATTTTCATTAAATTCTATGGTTGATTTTTCCGTTAGAGGATCAACATTAGTACTACCATTCCAAGAAAGACGTCGTAATTTACGAACATTATTAGAAGATGAGGTACTACGAGGAATACGAAGACTTGAAGAATAAAGTGGGGTATCATTTTCTCTAGTATTGAAATGAAAACCTAATTTTGGAATATCTTGAGGTTGAGTTTGAGTCTTAGTTTCATTATTTGAATGTTGCAAATTGTCAGAATTGAAATTGAAATTGGAATTGGAATTGGAATTATTAGAATGATCCTTCTCTTCCTCATGATCATAGATAGTGTGAGAGAGGTTCATTTCATTCTTATCCTTCATCCTACTATCTATCGGAATAGTATTATTATTATTATTGATAGCATTAAAGGGGTTAGTAGAAGAACGTTGAAATGATGATAAAAATTGATGTCTAAATAAGGCATAATTAGGATCATAGTTAGAAGAAGTAGGTGAGTAAGAAGTGGAAGATGAAAATAATCTATTTCTATTTTCTTGTTCTTGATATTGTTGTTGTTGTTGGAAAAAGGTTTCTTTAACAATTCTAGATTCTAAATCTAATGAAAGACTTTTAACTCTTTTAGGAATACGTGGTTGAGAATATAAAGATGCTGAATTAGTGGTATTAGCATTGATATTGGTATTGGTATTAACAATGGCATTAGTATTGACATTAATATTAGCATTGGCATTAGCGTTAGTATTAGTATTAGCATTTGAAATATTGGAATTAAGGAAGGAATTAGTTCTACTATAAATAATTGGAATTCTTTTATTATTACCAGCATTGAAATAATTGTTTGATGATTTTCCAATTAAGTTATCATTTTCATCATTAGAAATTGAGATGGAATACTCTTTTCCTTCTTGACTTGATTTAATTGTTGCTTTAATTTCTGTTGTTGTTTCCTCTGAAGTGGAATGACTACTTTCCAAAATTTTTTCAATAATTTCATCATCCTCTTCAATAGCATCATCTCCAAAGATTTTATCAAATTCACTTTGTTCTTCTTCTTCTTTTTCTTTTTCTTCTTTTTCTTCTTTTTCTCTGCCCTTTTTATCTTTATCTTTATTATCATTGTCTTTTGTATCTATGGATTGTTTATTGTTCTCTATCTCTATTGAAGAATTATTTTGATGATGATCATATTTATTATTATTGTATAGTTCATTTCCTTCTCCATTTTCATGTTCATTTTCATGTTCATTTTCATGTTCATTTTCATGTTCATTTTCATTTCCATTTCCATTTCCATTTCCATTTCCATTTTCATTTTCATTTTCATTTTCATTTTTATGATCTTGATCAAGGTTAGAACTTAATTCTTCGGAATGCATTAATTGATCAATTGGTTCTTCCATTTCGGTCTTTTCCTTTTCTTCTTCATTTTCCTCATTTTCCTCATTTTCTTTCTTTTCCTTGGCATTTATATTCGTATCCACGGTTTGTTGTACCTTGTTTTCTTGTTTCTTCTTCATTAATTCCAATTGTTTATTTTGCTTTAATAGATAGTGTTGCTGTTTATCATAATATTCTTGTTTATTCTTTAATTGTTGAGCATAGTATTGCTGACGAAGTTGATATTGTTTAAAGAGATAGGAATGAATTCTCATATTACGTTTTCGACGTTCTTGAATAGCATCATTTTCTTGAAGTGAACGCTCATGAATACTTGTTAAAATCTTATTACGTTCATTTCTCCAATTTTCATGTTCCAACATTAAATTGATCGTTTTATGGAAAAGATCTTCCACTTGATACCTAATTACATTTAAGGTTGCTACCAAATGAAGATACGAGGAAGTAAATTCAAAATCAGTAATACTAAAATCTTTATTATCTTTTTCTGAGCTTACATTAACAAAGAATTCCTTCGTTAAATGTTTTATTTCTTCATAGGAAGAAAAAAGCATATAGGAAGAGAACTGTTGTTGTTGATAGTCATATTCCATCTTTTTATTAATTTCACTAGTCATATCACCAATACGATTGGACAGTAATTGCCATGATTCGTTTACAGAGGATTGAGAAGGGTCAAGAAGTGTAGAAGACGTAGTGATGAGACGAGAAAGTGTACTTTCCTGTTTTTTAGAATGATTTAATTCTTCGGTGTTTTCTTCATCCATAGACGATGAAGTTATCGAATTTTTCATGGAAGTAGATGAGGTAGTAGTAGTAGTTTTAGATATAGAATTAGAAGAGGAAGTTGAAAGAGCACCTGTGACTGTGGTTGTGGCTGTGGTAGAATTAGGAGGTGGTTGAGGAGAAGAAAGTGAAAGTGAAGGAGAAGTAGGAGAAGAAGATAAAACAGACAAAGGATTATTATCAATATTAGTATTGGCTGTTAAAATATGATCGATAAGTCTTATGCCGGTATTCATTTGATTCATTGCTTTAAGATCATTCATTTCAGTTAAAAATTCCTTATTCTTTTTTTGAATGGCATCAATTGTAGCATAGGTTTCACTATATATTTTATATTTTTGTTTTAAAGCCATAACAATTTCATCAATGGTCATTTTCACAGAGGGTTCTAATTGATCATATAATTGATGATAATCTTTCTCTACAGGAGAATTCTTAAGACCCTGACCTATTAAACTTACTTCTTTATCTTCAATATTAATAAATGTAGCATTACCATTATCCATTGTAAGAGAAGCAGAAATAGAAAGGTCCATAGCCTCTTGATTTTGATTTTGATTTTGATTTTGATTTGTTTCTTCTGAATTTTCTTTAATCATATCATTTTGATCTCCATAGTTATTTGTAATAAAAGTAATATTATTATTGTTACTGGAATGATTAGATTTTTCTCTGGTAAACTTTTCATTCTCCACTGGTTTTCCTGATCCTCGTAGTATGGCATCCTCTTGAGGAAGAAGATAGGATGATTTTTGAATGGAATCTCGAGACGTAAATTCTTGGACCATATCATGATTTTCATTTATGGGCTCACTTTCATTATTCATGGAATCGATTGGGTTAGTGACCTTCGTACTACGTTCCTTATGCGAAATGGTATCTTTGGTCTGTGGGGATCCATTATTAGAGATATTACTAATTTGTGTTAAGCTTTCTTCTGCTGTTGTTTCTGTGGTTGTAATAAAGGAAGATACGGTAGATAAGAGAGTAGGAGTAGCCGGTATAATATTTTCAGAAACCATTAATTGATCATTAGTAGAAGAAATAAGTGGAGTCTTAAACGGTAATTCAAGAGAGGAAGGTGAAGCATGACTGTGCTCTTGATCACGTTCATTAATTATGGTTTGAATAGAATTAGAATTATCTATTGGTTCTTCAGTGTCCATCATCATAGTATCTGATGGCGAAGGATCTTTTAAATTATTTTTTAAATTTGTAGGTTTTACAAAATCATCATAGTTGGGATTGACCTCCTCATGAGGATTACATACTTTTTCGAATAAAGAATCGATAAAATCTGCTCGTTGTACTAGACGTTCTATAATATCATAGGTAGTATGTTTGCTATTATTACTACCATTGGTATCGTTACGGACATTATTTTCATTGTCATTGGTGATCATAGTATCCGGTAGATTTGAAGAGTCTTGAAGATCATTGAGAGTTCCTAAGAATCGATGGATTAATTGTTCCACTATTTCATCACGAAGTTCATTAATATCATGTAAAATACCTCTTTTCATATTATTAAGGAAGGGTGGGTATAAAAAATGTAATAAAATAAATTTAGGTTGTGGTAGATTTGAAATCATTTTACGATAATCTAAATATTTTCTCTTTTTATCATCCATAGGAGCAGCAGCTAACACCTCTGTACCTATAGTACTTAAAGGTTGTGCCAAGAGCGTAGCCTCTTCAGGAGAAAGGTGACTTTCAAGTTCATTCGTTTCATTATAATTCATTTTAATGGAGAGATATTTCAATAAGTAATTCTCTTCTATATTCAAATCATTCATCATTATTTTAAAACAAAATTCATCCACTCCCTTATATTTTAATGCTCTTTGTTTCTTGGAAGGTAATCTTGAAGCCTCTTTCTTTCCTCGTTTTTGACAGTTTAAGTTGATTACGTCAGACGGTTTATCGTCACTACTTTCTATTGGACTAAGAACATTAGGTTGAATCGACATCGACTCTTCGTCTAATAATGTAGTATTATTGTTGCCGCTATCTTTTACAACAGGTAAAATAGTTCGATCACGAATGACGGCTTTAGATTGAACAATTCGTTTAGAAGGATCAGCAGTTAATTTTAAGGAAGACATCATGAATTGAATTTCCTTCATTTCAGTTTTAAGACGTTTCACTTCTCGTATTTCCTTACTTTCTTCCTTATGTTTTTGACCACTGCGTTTAAAGAATTTTAAAATACCCAATTTTTTGGAAGTGGAGGAAGAAGAAGAGGATTCATGATTCATGGTTTTAGTTTTTTTATCAATAATTAATGAATTAATATCCTGAAGACGAACCTCTAAACTTTCATATAATTCCTTATCATGATTGATTTCAATGAAACGTGCAATAAATTCTTGACGCATTTTTTTCAAGGCATCATTCAATACCTCCATACCATAGATTTGAACTCGCATCATACTTTCTGTTTCGAGAATATGTTGTTCGTAACGATGTAAATAGCTATTAGTAAGCCATATATAATAATTTTGTGGTAATATATCATTAAGATAATCATGTTGAATGTAATGCGTATAGATATCAATTAATTCAGACTTTAGTTTGGACTTTAAAAATTCATACATTTTTCGTGGAATCATTTCCTTAATATTATTTTTAATAATAGTATCATTATCATTATCTTTAGTGGTATTATCGTTTCCTGATGTACTACGATGATGATGTCCATGGCCCTCTTTATTTGCTTTATTATGAATCATTGCGGTGGACGTAAATGGAAAAAGGGAAAATGTAAAATTACTAAACATTTTCTTTGATTTTGAATTACTTTCATTTGAATTGAATTGAGATTCTTTCAAACTTTTCTTTCTAGCTTCTTCTTTTTCTATTAATTTTTTCTTTTCTAGACTAATTTTTCGCTTCCCTCTTTTAAATTTTGTAATAATAGTATTTAGTTTAATTTCGCAATATCTTGGCATATCCCATTCCATTTCGTTACCATCAATGAATTGACATATCAATTTTTTTTCTTGCAAGTCAAAGATACATTCATTGACGACAGACGATCTCCAAAACGCGGCATCATTTTCAATAATTAAATTTTGATATGCATAATTTCGTTTATCTAAATTGTTACTATTATAAAATATAGAAGCTATAAAATCTTTTTGCATATATTCTGGTATTTTTATATTCACATTGAATAATAAATCTTGCTGTTTTATTTCTACATCTGATGACGTTAGAAATGCATTTTCTCTATTTCTTATTTGTAATTTCATCTTTTTGTTTTTTATTATTTATTTATTTATTTATTATTGATTTTACCTTTTTTTTTTTTTTTTCAATTTGTTTTTTTTTTTTTTACTATATATTTATATATTTATATATTTATATATATATATTAAAACAAAAACATTTAACAGTTCAACTATACAAATATCTAATATTTTAATGTGATTTTAATATGGATAATTTTAAATATTAATACTTTAACTTTTTTTTTTTTTTTTTTTTTTTTATAAAATTAAAAATTGATATTGTTTTACAGGCTTATAGATTATATTTATATATTTTTTCTTTTTCTTTTATAAATATATGTACATTTAATTTTAATTTTTTAAGATTAGTAATTTAGTAGTTATATTTTAAAAGAATTAAGGATATTATTTTATTTATAATTTGTGAACTGTGAGAAAATATTATATATGGAATAGTTTCAAAGATATGTTTCGTTTTTTTTTTTTTTTTACAAAAAAAAAAAAAAAAAAAAAACTACTGTTAATTATATATATAGTTGATATAATATATGAATGAAAATTTATATAGTTGATAATAATATGGTTATATTTATTAATATTTATGAAAAAAAAATATAAATTGTCTTTTTCTAACTATTTACAATATATATATTTATTTGGAGAGTTTAAAGTTTTTTTTTTTTTTTATTATTTTATTTTTTGAAACCAAAGCATATATATTTGTTTAATAAATAAATAAATAAAATTTTTTTTATTGATATAATTATAAAATATGTGTAATAAAATTTATTATAAATTATGTATATTTTTCATTAAATATTGGATATATGTCTATTGCTATAAAAAAAAATACTGATATTAAATTTTATATTAATATAAATAAATTTTACATAAAAAAAACTAAAATAAAATAAATACTAAAATAAAAAATTTTCTATTATTATTTTTAATATTGCAAAAATATAAATATATTATTATTTAATAAATATTAAATTAAAAATAATCATGAATATTGATAATTTCGATAATATTTATAGATATAGATATTTTTTTTATAAGGTGTATTAATAATTCTTTTTATTATTTTTTTTAACTTTGAGAAAAAAAAAGTTTATATATAGAATATTATATAAAAAATATAAAATTATATTAGTTTATAATTTATATATCATTATATATAAATGTATATATTATTAACAAAAAAATAAAAAAAGGAGAATTATTTAATAATATATTATGAATTTAAATATTATTATACCTATTATACTTTTAATCTTTTTTATATTTTAAATTTTTATTTTGAATTAAATAGAAAAATGATAAAAGTTTGTTTCTTAATAGATTTTAAATTTTTATTAAATGTTCAAATAAATTCTACATGGTTTTCTTCATTCTAAAATTGTTTGTCATATAAAAAATTTGAATTTAATTTTTATTTAAAAGTATATATATATTTTTTATAAATTGTATTATAGTGTTATTTAATTATAATAGATATCATAATAATTCAATTTATTATCCTTAATAAAATGATTCAATTTAAATTTATTGTATTTGATTTGAAATCAGATTTTAAAGTATGAAATATATTTAAATAAAAATATTAAAAATAAAACATTAAAAAAAAAAAAAAAAAAAAAAAAAAAAAAAAAAAGATACACCAAGACAAATTTATATTTAATAAATAAAAAAAAAATTTTTTTATATTAAATTATTTCATATAAAAGAATAATTTAATATATTTTTATTATTATAATTTATTAATATGATAAATATTTATTAATATTATTTATTAATATAATATTATTTATTATATTATTATTATCATTATTATTAATTTAAATAATAATAAAAAAAAATAAATAGTAATAAATAATAAATAATAAATAATGAATAGTAATAAATAATAAATAATAAATAATAATAAATAATAAATAAAATAATAAATAATAAATAATAAATAATAGATAATAAAAAAAAAACTATTAAATTAAAAAATTAAAATGAAAAAAAAATTTTTTTATATTATATTACACAATACTATTCCAATATTTATTCACAATAATAAGGAAAATATATTCCAATAGAGGATAAATATATTTGCTTATTCTATCTATTCTATTTTTACATATTTCTATTAATAATTATATATAGAATCGTAATGTCTAATTTTTACAGCTTGAGAAAATAAATATATCAAAAAAAAAAAAATATTAAAAATATTAAAATTTTTGAAATAAGCCAAATATTCATTAATAATCTAATAAATGATAATATATAAGATTATAAATGGTTATTTGGGGTTGTTTAAATGGAAAAAATGAACATTTATATATAATAATCTCTTAATAAATTAATAGATACAAAAATTTTTTTATATCCATATTTAACTTTTATATTAACCAAAAAAAAAAAAAAAAAAGACAATCGAAATCTTAAATTTTATGGAATTAAAGAAGTAAATTATAATTAAAAATTTCATTTCAATAAAAAAACATAATAACAATAAATGATAAATTTATGATTAATAACCAATATGATTTATGATTAGGCAGGTAGTAAATAACTAATACATAAATAAATAAATAAATAAATAAATTAATAAATACATAAATAAATAAATAAATTTTATTTATTTTTTAATTATTTCCTTTTTTTTATTCAATTCTTTTTAATTTTTTATTCTTTTTTTTTTAATTCTTTTTTTTTTTTTATGCTTTTTTTTTTTGCTTTCATATTTTTTTTTTATATATTTAATAATTGTAATGTGTTACATTTACATATATAGTTTACTTTTATAGTAATGAATTGTGTTATTTAAGAAAATTTTTATTTTTAATATAAAATTTTACAATTTACTAAATGATTTATACATTAAATACATGATACAATATACTAAAGTATGAAGAATTTATTATTTCATGGAATTATTTATTAATTATTATTAATTATTATTATTTATTATTATTTATTATTTATTATTTATTATTAATTATTAATTATTATTAATTATTATTATTTATTATTATTTATTACTTATTATTTATTATTAATTATTTTTATTATTTATTATTTATTATTTATTATTTATTATTTATTATTTATTATTTATTATTTATTATTTATTATTTATTATTTATTATTGAAAGTATAATTCTTTTGTTATTATTATTGGTAATTACGTATTATTAATGTTTACATTACATTACATAACAATCATAAAATAAATTAATTGAAAATATTTAGTTTAAAAGTCTCTTATTAAAATATTAATTAAAAAAAAAATATTTCAAAAAACATTATGACGTGACTATTATTTTTTGCTAATTATTTTTTTTTTTTTTGTATTTGCATATATAATTGTGTTTCAAGTTTTTACTCATTAATACATTAATTTAATATAACTTTTCATTTTTAAATTTTTAAACTATAAATTTATTTATGGCTTTATTTTTATGTAATCAATATCATATTAATATTAAATTTTAAACTAAAATAATTAGAAATTAGATGTGTGGCTGATATTACAATAATTAATGGTGGCATAGTTTTTAAAAAAAATTTAAATAATAATTAATAAAAAATAAAATAAATAATAAATAATGGAATAATAAATAATAAATAGAAATAAATAAATAATGGAATAATAAATAAATAAATAATTAATATTAAATAATAATAAATAATATTGCTTTATCCAATTAGTTAATAAATTAATATCAAATTTTAAAAAGAATAACCAATAAAAATATTGAAAATCAAAAAAGAAAAAAAATAAAAAAAAAAAATAAAAAAATAAAAATAAAAATAAAGAATAAATATATATTACAAATATATATGATAAGTTTAGCTTTTTTTTTTTTTTTTTTTTTTCTATGTTTTTGTATATATTTACATTTTATACAGCTACCATGACAGTAGGATATATTATTGTTAATCTAAATAAAATATAGCCATGATATTAATATATATATATTACATATAAATCATGACCATCTTTGGTATATATGAAATAGCCTCTTTCCTACTCAATTTTTTTTTTTTTAAAAAAAAAAAAAGTTAAAAAATATTAAGCAATGTGAGTATATATTTTATTTTAAGTTATTATTAGATAAGGAAAATATTTCACTTAAAAAAAAAAAAAAAAACTTACGTGTAGCTCCTTTAATTTATTATAAATAATATTATACATATATATATTTTTGAATATAAAATGATATATATATAAAAATACATTTATAAAGATTATCTTTATTAACAAAGTTTACAAAATTTTTAGAATTTTTTTTATTCTTTTATTCTCATTCATTTTTTATTAATTATTTTTTTATTTATTATTGTTTACTATTTATTTTATTTATTATCTATTATTTATTTTTTATTAATTATTTTTTATTTATTATTTATTATTTTTTATTTTTTATTTATTGTTTATTTTTTTTATTATTTATTATTTAATAAATACTCTTTTTTTTTTATTTTTAATATTTATTACTTATTATTTATTACTTATTATTTATTATTTATTATTTATTATTTATTATTTATTATTTATTATTTATTATTTATTATTTATTATTTATATTTATTATTTATTATTTATTATTTATAATTTATTATTTATTATTTATTATTTATTATTTATTATTTATTATTTATTATTTATTATTTATTATTTATTATTTATTATTTATATTTATTATTTATTATTTATAATTTATTATTTATTATTTATTATTTATTATTTATTATTTATTATTTATTATTTATTATTTATTATTTATTATTTATTATTTATTATTTATTATTTATTATTTATTATTTATTATTTATTATTTATTATTTATTATTTATTATTTATTATTATTTATTATTTATTATTTATTATTTATTATTTATTATTATTATTTATTAATATTATCATTTTTATATTTATTTATTTTATGTTATTTTTTCCACTAATTGCTCATGACAAATTTTTTAAAGTTTATTTTATAAATTATATATTAATCAAATTTATTGTTCAATAGATTCACTGTAAAAAAAAATTTTTTTGTTTAATTTTAAATATAAAATAATCAAAATTTTATACTTTAGAATCCATCTTTTCTTTTTTTTTTTTTCTTCTTTCTTTTTTTATGATTTTAATATATTATTTTTTTTAATTTTTCTCTTTATTTGTACATTTTCACTTTTGTTAAAGAGAATATATTAATATAAGTTTGAAAGTTCACATCTAAAGTTTTTTATTTTTTATTTTTACATCGAAAGTTTTTTTTTTTATTCTTTCATAAGATATGATATGATATGATATATGTCCTACTTCCATTCTTCGTATATTTCAACTTTAATGGCGCTACATAAACATATTATAAATGAATTACGTATAACTTTATATACTTAATTTTTTCATTTATTTTAAAAAGGTAGGACAAAATTTTAATTTATTTGTTTATTTGTTTGTTTGCTATATATTAAAACCAATCAATTAATAATATATTGAAATCATATATTAATAAATTAAATTATTTAATTTAATATAAAGTTTTTGTTTAAATTTTATTTTCCTTTTTACCTTTTTTTAATTCAAAATTTTAATTTATTTTTGAACATTTTTAATATATAAAAATAAACAGTATTTATATTATACAATATATTATTAATATATAAATAAATAATAAATACATTATTAAAAATATATGAATATAATTTTATTTAAAAAAAAAAAAAATAGAAAAAAATTTAATATATTATCTCAAATAATAAAACTGATGTATCTGTTGGTCAATTTAAAAGTAAATAAATAAGTAAATAAATATATATTAAATTCAATGAATAAATAATTAATAATTAAATATATAATTTTTCAATATTATACAAAAAAAAATAATAATAATATAATAATAATAATAATAATATAATAATAATAATAATAATAATAATAATAACAATAATAATAATAATAAAACAAGATTATTTAATAATGGTATTTGGTAAAAACATTAATTTTAAATAATATATTATATTATAATAATAATATCTAATAATAAGCAATTATTTATGAAAATTATTAGTACAAATACAAACAATCTATAATAACAAAAATTACCTTTTTTTTTTTTTTTTTTTTTTTTTAGAAATAATGACCTCATAAATAAAAGACTTAATTATTAAATAAATAAATGTCCCATTCCTTAATATTAATATGAAAATTCTAATGTACTCATTCACTCATTCATTATAGTAATACATCTGAAAATTGATGTATAATAAATATTTTGTTAATAAATAAATAATAATAGATAATAAAGAATAAAGAAAAAATAATAGATAATAAATAATAATAATAGATAATAAAATATAAACAATTAAATAAAAGACCATAAATAAATAGTAAATAATAAATAATTAATATTAAATAATAAATAATAAATGAATAATGAATAATGAATAATAAATATTAAACATTAGATGAATAATGAATAATAAATAATAAATAATTGGCTGATTGATTAAATACGTTTTAATCGAAATAAGATTTTTTTATAATTTCAATTTATAAATATTTTAAAAATATTGAAGAAAACATATACCAATATACTAATATATAAATATTAAAAAAAAAACATATATAAATATAAATACTAGTATAAAAATATTAAAGAGAACATATACTAGTATAATGCTAGCATAAAAATATTAAAGAAAACATATATAAATATAGTTTCTACTATAAAAATATTGGAATAAAACATATATAAGTAACTAATAGAATCCTATTATATAAAGTTGTATAAATATAATAATGTACTATATTAGATTTATTATATATATATTTTTTAATCCAATAAATTAGTATCTTAAATTTTAAATATAAACTATAAATAATAAAAAAACATAAATATTTATTAATTAAAGATTAATTATTTATTTATTGTATAAAGATTAATTTTTATTTATGTACTATATAAAGATTAAAATATATTATATTTTATTAATTATTATTTATTTACTATATAAATATTAATTTTTATTTATTTTATTGTTCATATAAGTATTAAAAAAACTCATATTTTATGATTTAATTAATAATTATTAATTAGAACTGGTACTATATTTTAATATATTATAACACATTGTAATATATTATAATATATAATTATATATTTATTTATGCTTTTTAATAATTCATTGTTTTTATTTTATATATAGTAAAAAATATCAAAACCTTATACTAGAAAATTAAAAAGAAAAAAAGATTTTTTTTTTTTAAAAAAAAAATTTAATTTTTTTTATTACTTAATTAGCAAAAGAAATTAAAATTTCATAAATAATAAGGACTAACAATTCAAGAAAGAGAAAAGAAAGATTTAGTTCTTTTTAATTTTCCTTTCCTTTTCCCTTTCTTTTTCTTTTCTTTTCTTTATTTATTTTTTTTATATATATATATATATATATATATATATATATAAATAGGTTTAAAAAATTTTTTTGTTAATAATAAAAATAATAATTAATTATATTAATTATTTGGAAGTAATTTCAACAATAAATATAATTAATAATTAAATAAATAAATTTTCAATAAAATATAGTTAAGTAAATTCAAATATTTTAAACAGTATCATAAAAAAAACAATCTGTATTAAATTGTATACCTAATCTATATTTCAATATTATTTTTATTATTTCTAAAACAATTTTTTTTTTTTTAAAAGAAAAATAAAAAAAGACTTTTTTTATTTATTAAAAGGAAAATTATAAATATATAATAATTGTAAATTAAATTAATTACAATAAAAAAAAAAAAAAAAAAAAAAAAAAAAATTAAAAAGAGAGTATAAATTAAAACTATGAAAAACAAATAAATACTAAAATTTCAAAAATTTTATAAAATCTAATAATTATAGTATTATATGAAAATTAAACAAATATAAGAAAAATATTTATATAATTTAAACAAAAAAAAAAAAAAAAATAAAATAAAATAAAACCAATAAAAACTGATAACAAATTTAAGTGCTAATAGAAATTTTAAAACATTAAAATCAAATTATTAAGTAAAAGAAAAAGAAAAATTCAAATTAAATATAATAATTAATTAATTTGGGCCATTATTTTATTTGCAATAAAAAATAATAAATAAAAATAAATAAATAGTATAGTAGCATTGATAAAACTAGAGTAAAATAATAAAATCGTTTTATTTTATTTGTAAAAATACAAAAGAAAAGAAAACAAAAACTTTTTAAATATCTAACAAAAAAAAAAAAAAAAAAAAAAAAAATTAATATAGGTAATAATAATTAAACTTTTTTTTCTTATTATTTTTTTTATAAATATATTGTAAAAATTATTAATTTATACTTGTTTTATTAATTTTATATATAAATATAATCTATATCACTAATGATTTTATTGCAACTAGATAAAAGACATATATAATTTAATTTAAACTTTAATAAATCTTAAATTGGGCTTTTATATTTTTATTTAAATTAATAATTTAAATTATAAATATTTAATAATTTATAGGCTTTAAATTTTTAAAATTATTTATAAAACCAAAATTCAAGAATAATAATAATAATAATAAAAAAAAAAAAAAAAAAAAAAAAAAGAAATTGAAATAGTCAATAAATAGATTAAAAAAAATAATAAGTAATAAAATAGAATGGCTGGATTTTTAGGACGAAATAGCAAATCGAAAGGTAAATTTATAAAATAAATAAAGTTTATATATATATATATTTTTTTTTAAAAGAACTTTGAATTTTAAAATAAAAAGTATAAAAACACATAATATATTATTTATGTTTATGGAATAAAAAATAAAAAAAAATTTACTACATTATATTTTGAATTAAAAGAAATTCAAATTGCAAAATTTATTTTTTGAATTTTTCTTTTAGTTTTAATATTAGTAATAATAAATTTCGATTAATTGATTTATTTCTTGAATTTTTCTTTTAGTTTTAATATTAGTAATAATAAATTTCGATTAATAGATTTATTTCATCGTTAAATATATATATATATTTCATTATAAAAATTTAAAAAAAAAAAAAAAATAAAAAAAATTAGTATAAAATATATATAATATATGTATTAATTCATGAAATATATACTTTTATTTTATGTTATCCGTAAATAGAGGATAAAAATGATATTGATAGTATTTCAAAACTAAATAATAATATAAATCAATCCAAAGGCTTTTCAATATCAAATTCACCATTAATGAAACCAGTAGAACTTCTCTCTGATTCTGTGCATCATTTTTCTTTATCAAGAAATAAAAAGAAAAAAGGTTCATTAAAATCTTCAAATACAGAATCTGCTTCAGAAGTGGTTTCCACTATTTCAAAAACTCAATCTCAAGGTTATATGAGTGAGTATGATACTCTTCCAAGTGTTCATTCTGGATACACTGATAATGGTAGATACTCAAAAAATAGTGGTACAGCTTCTTCATTCATTACACAAAATTTGAATAATTTAAGAATCGATACACCTTCACCAGGATCTTCCTCTCCACTTACCCCTTCTACACCTGTTATTAATACCATCGCACCATATGATATCAATAATACTAGTTTTGATGTAGATATTAATGAACAAGTATGTTTTTAAAGAATTGAAACTTTTTTTTTTTTTTTTCGATATATATATTTACATTTAAATATATAATTTTAAAACCAATATATTATTATATTATATTTTATTTTTTTTAAAAAGTTTATTTATTAATAAATATTTAATATAGAAAAATGATAAATAATTAATTTATTTATATATATATTAATTCAATTTTTATTATTCTATTTTTTTCTTTTATTTTTATTTATTATTTTATTTATTATTTATTTATTTATTTATTTATTATTATATCTGTTATTCTCATATCTTATATTATTATTATAGACTATATCTTATAATTATAGACAATCAATATCAAATTATTTGGAAAACTGTCAACAAAATATATTCGAAAAAACAGATTTTAATTCATCTGATGGTATTTATAAATGGGAAGAAGATGCTGAAAATAGATCAATAGAATATGTATTATCACTTTTTTTAAATTATCGTTTTTCATTAGAGTGGGAAAATGAAAAAAGAAAAATTCAACAGGCAAAAGAGACAAAACAAAGTTTAATTAATGATGGTACTTCCATAAAGGTAAACTTTAAGATTATGGAAGCCAAGGATCTTGTATGTAAAGAGAATTCCGTTAGAAGTACCTTTTGTGAATTAATTTATGATAATGAAACCTATCAAACTCATGTAATCCCCGATACGAATACCCCTCTTTTCAATCAACATATATCCCTTGAAATTACCGATATTACAAAAAGTGTAACCATCAATGTCTATGATGCTAAAAAGAGTTCCAAAGCTTTCTGGAAAAGTAGTAATTCCCAACAACCAGGAGGTAGTGATTCGACTTTCCTGGGTACAGTAAATATTCAACTTAGTTTAATTATTTCTAACTTAGTTAATGTTGGTTATGTTAGTAAATGGTATGATTTAGGTCCAAGTCAAGATAAAAAAAAGAAGTGGGTTGGGGGTAAGATAAAAATTGAGATTGATATGATTGAGGAAGAAAGCTTTAATAAAAAGGATAATATCAATCCACAGCCTCAAGGCCTTGGTTATGAATATGAACAAGTTCAACTTTATATTTTAAAGAGTAAAATGTCTCTCAAACGTCTCTTTTTTTATCTTTTAAGGGCCTGTTATACCTATGAAAAGGATTATTTAGAAAAGGTTGCTCTCAATAGTAATGGTAAAAAATATCAAGAAGAGAAAGAACAGGATGACGAAGCAGATGCTTTGTCCTCGGTCTTCCTCTCTCAAGATGGAGAAACGGTTTTAACTGTATTCCAGAGACTTTGGGTAATTGGTGATGCAGAAGCCGTTTTATTAAGATTAGAGGTCATGTATAACCTTTATCGTGAAAATATTGTTACCATATCCAATTTATTGACCATATATGATATTATTTATAATAGCTTAAAGGAACCTCAATGGCTTCCGACGTATGAACGTCCTCATTTCATTGATCTCTTAGAAGATATGCATTCCTATCAAAAAACTCAAGTTTGTTATTATCGTGACTTTTTCCATAATAATGAACCTAAAGGTGCTCTTCAAATTGCTATTTTATTATGGCGTATGATTAGTAAGAATAAAATTTTTAGGGAAGCTAAAAAGAATTTACCAGAAACATTTAGGGAAGAAATTCGTTCCGAATTAAAAGCTTGTGCCTATAAGAGATATGATTTATTAAAATCAGAAAGTACTCCATTTCAAGAATCTGCAGAATGTGAATTAACAAGTGTAATTAACCTTATTAATCTTATTATTAATGATTTAGATGATAATGAAAAATATTATAAGAAGGCCTTTTCTAGGGAAGCTAATATCACTAAATTAACTGCAAAAGTTTATATTGAAAAATTTTTAAATGAATTTACCAGTGTCAAGAAATATCTTCAAGGTAAAAAAAGTTTTATTTTATTTTTTTTTTTTTTTTAAAAAAAAATATTTTTAAAACTTTATTAAAAATAAAAAAATTTTTATCTCTATAAAAGTATCAAAATTATAAATTATTATAATATATTATTATATTTAATTATTACTATATACCTTATTATATACATATTGAATTATTAAATCAATATTATTATTATTTTTATTTTATATTATTTTATTTTTATTAATACTTTACTCTTTTATACTACTTCACAATTTATTTTATTTTATTTTACAAAAAAATTTGTAAAAATAAACTTAAATTAATTTTTTATTATTATATTTGTTTTTATTGATATATATATTAATATTTATAGCCCCAGAAGCTTTACAATATAGTGATGTCGCATTTAAACTTTTTAATGAACTTCAACGTTTAGATAATTATTATAGTAGAACGATACCTTCTTTAAAAGGAATATTTATTAATTCATCAGAGAATGATTCAGGTAATGAATCTATTTTAGAAACATATTTTTATCCATTTATTCAGAAATGGTTGGTTGATTTAGATAAAAAGACATCAGAATGGGTTAAAAAGTCAATTGCTGAAGATGATTATCAAAATAATACCATATATAATATTCCACATTCTTCTTCTATTGTTCAACTTTTTGATATGATTTATAATGAATTGAATTTCATTAAAGATTTAAAATGGAATAATCTTTATCAATATCAAAATTTCCTATTAACTTATTCAAAAACCATTAATAAAGCTATTGATCAATATTGTGAACTAATTAAGGAAGGTGAAATTAAATCCTCTCCAAAAGAGAAGTCAGATAATCAAGTATATATAGTATCAAATGATACTTGTACCAAACTTTGTAATATTGAAGTAGCTCAATTAAAATTGGCGGATATTTATCGTGAAATTAATGAATTAATTACCGAGAATTATATTACTGATGAAGAATCAGAGGAAGATACTAATAATTCAGTGGTTTCTGGTATTTTCCTTTTACAAATTTTATGTGGTGAAAATCTTACTCCATGTAATAATGATGGCTTCAGTAACCCATATGTTGTTATTCGTATACCAGTTAATTTGAATAACATGGATCAAAAGGATGGTCCTAGTACTAATGATAATAAAGATGGAGTTAAGGATGACAAGGATTCCGAACCTATGACTACTGATGATCTTATTAATGAAAATGATGATTTAGATAAAGAAAAGAATAATGAAGCCATTAGTAGTTCTGACTTTAATAGAGGTCGTTTAGTTGCCAAATCAAGTGTTGTTCATGATTCCTTAAATCCAATTTGGGATGAAACCTTCCAAGTAAGTATATGTCCTACAACTTCTCTTGATATTAAGGTCTATAATAAGAATTCAAACTTTTTAATGGAAAATCAAATTTGTGGTACAGGTACTATTAATTTCACTTCCGTTTATAATAATCATCAAACTCATGACGTTTGGGTCGAATTGGAACCTCAGGGACGTGTATTAGTTCGTTTAACAAAAATGGGTAATTCTGAAAATTTAGAATTCCATTTAAAACAGGCCTCACATCACTTAAAACGTTGTAGAGATGATTTCATACGCGCTATCGTTAATCGTATGGTACCTTACATGAGAATTGTTCTTTATAAAATGATTAAGGATCAAGAAGCCACTCAAACCATGGGTAGTTCCTTAAGTAAGAACTTTTTCAATATTACTCGTCAATACTCTATTGGTGGTGGTGGTAGCAATAACAATAATAATAATGATAGTAATAATGCCAGTAATAATCAAAATCAAAATCAAAATAAATCAGGAAATGATACAGATATACAAAAGAAGCCAAATCCAACAATGAGAAATGATCAATATGCAGATTTATATAAGCCTTTCTATTCTGAAGCTGATTTGAAACAGATGGTAACCGTTTCTGGTCATAATGTATTAGATCCTATATCTATGTTAGAATGTGAAACTTCTTTAGTTCCATTAACAAGATATTTAAATAGAAATCTTCAAACCCTTTGTCTTGGTCTCTCTCCTAAAATGGCCAAGATTGTCATTACGAAGATTTGGTGTGAAGTTTTAATTATTATTGAAAATATAATGATACCTCAACTCTTTGGACCAATTGAAAAAGATCGTAAGATGTTAAATCCAAGACAATTAGGAGTCATTGATAATGCTTTTAAGGTAAGAAAAGAAAAGGAATAATAATAATAATAATAATAATAATAATAATAATAATAATAATAATAATAAAGTAATAAGATTAAAAAAAGAAAAAATAGATAAAAAAAAATTTTTTTTTTTTTTATAATTTTTATTTTATGTTATTTTATTATTATTATTATTATTATTATTATTATTATTATTATTAGTTAATAATCATTTAATAATTTTATGTTTACGATATATGATTATTATTTGTAAATTTAAATATTAAAATATTATATATTAATTTATTTTTTAATTTATTTTTACTTTTTTTATATTTTTGATTTATATATAGATTTTATATTCCTTCTTCCACGCTGATGGACAAGGTATGGGTCTTTCTACCGATTTATTAGAACATGGATCAAAATATAAGAGTATTATTCATTTATTAACCATTTATGGTAGACCACCAATTAATATTCAAAAAGAATATGAAATCTTCCCTGAAAGAGAATACCTATTGAAGATTATACGTTTACATGCTCATTTATCAAATAATCCAACTATTAAGACTAAATTAACAAAATGGCTTGAACAATCAATTCGTTTACAAAGAATTTAATTCTGAAAAAAAAATTTTTTTTTACCTATCCTCATATATTATATATTATTAATAATTTTTATGTTTTAAAAAAAAAAAAAAAAAAAAAAAAATTTTTTATTAAAATTTATTAGCTATTTTTTTTTTTTTTTTTTATTATTATTAATTTTTTTTAAATTATATATATAAATATTTTTTTTAATAAAAGACAAACAAAATAAATGACATAATAATAATAATAAATAAATAAGTAAATAAGTAAATAAATAAAAAAAAAAAAAATAAAAAAAAAAAAAAAAAAAAAAAAAAAAAAAAAAAAAAAGAGTAAAAGCAAATCAGAAATAATAATAAAAAAAAAAAAATATACGTATTAATTATTTTTATTGTTATATATATATATATAATATATAATATAATTTATTTTTTATTTTTATTAAATTTTATTTATTTATATATATATAAAGTAAATATTTTTAATTGATTTATATATATATATATATTTTTATTTAAAGTATGTATACTTTGTTTTTAGTTTTATTATTATCATTATTATATATATATATATATATATTATTTTTTAATCAAAGTTTTATTATTATTATTATTATTATATATATATATTTTATTTTTTAATCTAATGAAATTGTCAAGTATTAAAATTTGAGTTATTATTATTATTTGTATATTTATAATTAAGATATTATTATTGTTGCTATTGTAGTATGATAAAGATTTGATTATTAAGATATGATTATTATTATTATTATTATTTGTATAATTAATTGTCCATATTATGTAAAGAAACTTTCTAATGATAAATGTTTTTAGTTTAACAAGAGAAGAAACCGATAAACCAAAATAGTAAAACAAATAGCTTTTATTTCTATTTTTAATTTCAAATGTACTTTTTACCTACTTGTATTTTTTTTTTTTTTATAGTAATAATAAAATTAATAAAATTATGGAAGGGCATTCTCTTCCCTGTCTAAAAAAAAAAAAAAAAAAAAAAAAAAAAAAGTATATGATATTCTTGTTAAACTTACTCAATATCATTAAATTATGTTAAGACTATTAAGAAAATTAAAAAGTACTATTTATTTAAAAACATTATAAAGCAAAATATTTAAGTAAATATTGTTGAAGTTTGTAATTTTTTTTAATTTTTTTTTTTTTTTTATATTTATTTATTTATTTCTAAGGATTATAATCATCACCATGGATGGAACGGTCTTTAAAATAATAATAATAATAATAATAATAATAATAATAATAATAATAATAATAATAATAATAATAATAATAATAATAATAATAATAATAATAATAATAATAATAATAATAAATAATAATAATAATAATAATATAATAATAATAATAAATAATAATAATAATAATAATAATAATAATAATAATAATAAATAATAAATAATAATAATAATAATAATAATAATAATAATAATAATAATAATAATAATAATAATAATAATAATAATAATAATAAATAATATGCAGAAGTAGCATATTCGCTCACCCATCCCCATTCTATTAAATCCCAAAAAACGATCAAGATTTATTTTACCCCCTCCCCTCCTGAAGATCAACTTAATCAGTGGGGCCGAACATTATAGAGATTTGGTATCAGATCCACTACTGAACATAGTTCTTATTAGATAGTGATTATTGGCTAAAAGTTTTCCGTTATAAAGCAACATAATTCTGTTACATAGAAAATTAATAACAAAAAATACATATCTTTTCTCTCTAGCATTGGAAATACTGTATTATCTATGAAAAAAAAGAAATAAAGTTGCTCCCTAGTCTAGAATGGGTTAATCCCTTATTGAATTTTTATAAGCCCCCCTTTTTTTTTTTTTTTTTTTTTTTTTTTTTTTTTGTAACAAAGAATTCTCATGATACAAGGTAAATTGCCTTGAAATATTTTTCTATTATTTTTCAATAAAATCTTGGGAAGGATCATTTCTAAAATGGCTGAAACTGGCTGAAACTCTGCTACAGTTGTTCCTATTCCAAAGAAAAGGTGATTGTAATCTTTTCCAACGGTAGTAATTATTATAAGAGGTATTTTCTCTAAAATCCATGTTGATTCTTAAAAAATCATTACTTTAAAAAAAAAAAAAATAATTATCTGATTAGAATTTCAAAATATGTTTTTTTTTTTTTTTTAGTTTCCTGTTTTTTGACAATTTTTTTTATATGACATGAACAATTCTTTTTTTCGTAATCATAGAAAGAGTATATTAGCCTTTTATGTCTTTTATATTTCTCTAGAAGAGGAATTTGTCAAAGAAGATAAAAAAAAAATTTTTTTTTTGAAAAATAGATTTACTTAAGGTCGCTTTTCTCTTGATCTTTAAAAAAAAAAAAAAAAAAAAAGGCCTACGACTTCTGCTACTGCTATCCCTATCTACCTACAATAACATTCTCACTTAAAATTATTTCATCTTGATATGTAGACTTTCAAAAAGCAAGAGCTCCCTCACCTAAAACATGAAAACATGCTTATCTGATGCATTCACTATTAATCGAGAAGTAGGAACAAGGTTTTGTCCCCACTCTATCTCCTATATATATTATTTATTATTTAACTTTTTTTTTTTTTTTTTTTTTTTTTTATAAATGATATTTTAAATAATTGTAATAAATATGGTATGAATATTAGAAATATATATATATATAATGTTGTGATAATCTCCCTACAGATAATATTATGCTAATGGCACCAACTGAAATTAAAATAAAGGCTTCTCCTTGGTCATGTATTTTAACTAAAATGGGAAACTAATACTACTACTATTACTATCAGAAGTGGTAGATTTTTTTTTTTTTTTTTTTTTTTCTGGACAATTGTCCTATAGTATTTATAAGTTTGCCTGTGCTGTGGAGAAGAAGATGAACAGTCGTTTATCCATCCATCGAATTTTCGAAATGTTCTACCTTTTTTCAAATATATAGATGTGAATCTTAACATGGATTTCATCAATGACCCTTTTTTTATAATATTCAATGATAGAGAAAAAAAAAAAAAAAAAAAGGACTCTTTTCTTTATTACCAACATTATTCTAATTTTTTTTAGAAAAAAGGAAAAGAAAAAAAAAAAATTTTTTTTTTTTTATTTATATATATATTTTATATTTTATAATATTCCTTCTTGGTGGACTTTCAGCTCTTTTGAGTTAGCTTTTTAATTCGATTTAGGTGGAATTTCAGCTCTTTCTTGTATTATCTTTTTAATTTGATTTCAGTGATAAATCCTTCAGTATCATGAGTGTGTTTGTCAACGGCGTACCGATATAGCTTAGAAGCAATGCTATCGGTAATCCTATTACATATATTTTAGACAAAAATACTTACAGTCCAGTCTAGTTAGGTCCTTTCACAGAATCTATATATACAGATAGTAATTCTCTTAATAATGAGAATCTTTCTGTATTTTTCAAGGGAGAGTTTAATGGACACCATACTATCTATTTTAAAGATGTTACCTCTTTGTTTTATTATTATTTTATATTTAAATGGAGATTAAGTTACTACTACCTATTGTATATACATCACTACATCACACAGAAATTTTTCTTTTTTTTAAACTTTGGAATTTATTTTTATTCTATATTACATTAAATTTTCAATGATTAATTAAAATTTTTTTTTTTTTTTTTTTTTTTTTTTTTTTTTTTAAATTTTTATTATTTTTTATTATTTTTAATCTTTTATATACATTTTATTTATATCTTTAATTTATATAATTTTTTTTTTATAAAAAATAAACTCACCACCTTATTTAATTAATAGTAAAATGAGAAAAAAGGGTAATACGAATATGGTTAAAAGAAAAAAAAAAGGAAAAAATAAAAAAGTAAAAAAGTAAAAAAGTAAAAAATTAAAAAAAAAAAAAAAAAAAAAAGATTTTCATCATTATTGATCTAAGGTATTAAATCAGTGATTTTTAAAATAAACCAATTCTAATTACAAAAGTTTAATTTTTTTTACTGTTTTTAAATACGTTAATTGGTTGATTTAAATGATTTCTACTACTAGTTATATATATGATATGACAATACTTTATCATTTCTATCTAAAAAATTAAAAAGAGTTTAACCATTAATGGATAGTAAGCGTAAAACTATTTAATAAGAAATACAATACGATGAAAAAAAAAAATAATAAAAAAAGTTTTATTGAATTGTCCTAATGATATATCTCTGAAATTGATTAGGTTTGAAAACATTTCCAATAATAATGGTTTATTTTTTTATAAAAAAAAAAAAAAATAAAAAAGATAGATAAATGACGTAAATCCATTATGATGATATAACTGTAAATGTTCCTTTGTATTTTATATATTAAAAGTGGAAATGAAATTGAAGTTGTACTGATTTTAATTTAAATTGATAAGTATAAACAAGGTAGAAGTAAAAAAAATATATATATATATATCAAACAAGAAATTAATGGTACAGTAAGTGGAATCCTCATTATTTGCTCATAATGAAGATTATTAGATTATTATTTAGTATAGGATGTTAATTTTTTTTTTTTATTTTATGATATTAATTCAACCCCATATCGGATAACTCAGGCATTTAAGGAGAGAAAATTTTGGGATCCATCAAAATTCAATGGTTATTTGAAAAAGGCATTGAGGATATAGAAAAAATGAATATAATACTATGGTTCGTTCTACAGATCCATGAATTGATCAAGAGAATGGGAAAAAAGTATTTGATAGATACAGATCAACTTGAGATATTTAAGGAAAACTTTCTTTCTCACTTATATTATAAGATTAAAAAAGAAAAAATAAAATTTTTAAAATAATAATCAATGTAAAAAAAAAAAAAAAAAAAAAAAAATTTTCTTTAAAAATAGGTCACAACTTAACTAATGAAAATTACTAAATTAATATATTTGTATATTGTAAATATATATATATAATAATAAAACATTTTATTGTAAAAAGTTTTTAAATAACAATAATTATGAGCTATAAAAGAATAAAAGTATAATATTGAAGTTACAATAAGTTTAAAACTATATATAATATATAAAATTTTGTATAGTAAATATATCTAATAGTAATAACAATCATATTTGAACAATTTACAGTTAAAAATACACATTATATTATACTAAATCAATTAATTTAATATTGATTAAACATTTATTTATTTATTCATGAGGATATCTATACAAAAAAAAAAAAAAAAAAAAAAAAAAAGATTATATAATCTATAATACTACTATCTTTTTTTATTATATAATTTGTAATTATTAAATTGTTTAAACTTTATATTATTTATTTATATATATTATTATTTATATATTTATTTCTTTTATTTTATTTCGAATTTGAATTTGAATTTGATATTTAAATGTATTTTAATAACATATTAGTTTAAGAACAATAAATAAATGAGAGTATAACTTTTATTTTGTTTAAGAATAATAAATAAATGAGAGGATAACTTTTATTTAGTTTAAGAACAATAAATAATTGAGAAGGTAAACTCTAAAATAATATTATATTATAAAAAAAAAAAAAAAAAAAAATTTGATATGAATAAACATATATTTTTCTTTTCATTTTTTAAATTTAATTTATAGGTTATTTAGTTATCTTTGGTTTTAAAAAAAATTTTTTTAAATATTAATTAATTAAACCCGCTATTATTTGAATTTGGATTTATTAAAAAATAATAATAAGAATAAAAATTAAAAAAAAAAAAAAAAAAAAAAGAGAAGAAAATTGAAAATTAATAATATTATTCTGAACAATACATATAAATAATGTTATTTTTTTATAAACACATATATTGAAGGATATAATTTTTAATTATTCTAGCTATTCTTCCTAACGAATACATTTAAAAAAAAATATATATATATATATAATTTTATTTTTTCATTCATTTTATTTTTTTTTTTAAATTCTGTATATCATAGAAATATTATGTTTTTTAGCACTCCTAAAACCATATAGCATTATTTTATTTTATAACAAAAAAAAAAGTATAATAAAATATATATAAAAATTATAATATTTAATTCAAATTTTTGTTTATTATAATATTATAATGTGTTTTTTTTAATTAAACTTCTATTATATTTAATAAGGCTTTAATTTTTTTTTTTTTTTTTTTTATAATTAAAAACTATATTGATTAAGGTTTATATATAATTAAGATTATTTAATAAATCCATATTTTTAATATTTTATAATATATATTTTTTTTTATATTGGGCTTTAAATAAGAAATATATATTAAATAATATATAACAATATAATTAATATTTAATATCCAGAATTAGCCTATAATGATTTTGAAATATCGGATAAATTCTTTCAAAACATTAATAACTCTTTTATCCGGAATTAAAAAAAAAAAAAAAAAAAAAAAATAAAAAGAATGTATATATATATAATTAATAATAATAATAATAATAATAAAAATATTAAAAGGTAATATTTATTTATGGTAAATTTATATAAATTATTATTAATTATTATTATTTTTTTTTTATAATTTGATAATACGAAATAATTTCAATTGTTATTGTAAATTTTGATACTTCTAAAGCTTAACAGATATTTATTTCAAAATGTAAGAATAAAAAAAAAAAAAAAAAAAAAAAAAAAAATTGGAATTATTGAAATATCAAATCTAATAATAAAGAAAAAATTAAAGTAATACTACTACAGAAATTCAAAATACTAAGATTTAATACAAATTCATGTAGTACCACTGATGAAACTCAAAATATTAAAAATTTAAGTAAACAAATCAAAAACATCTTTACAACTACATAACAAATTTCATATAAACTTAAAAAATAACATCAATGCATCAAATTATTATTAATAAATAAATAAATAAATAAATAAATAAAAACATACACAATTAAGATTTATGAATAAATTAATGAATAAATAAGTATGATGAATTTAGTTTTATAACCATTTTGTTATCTTTTATTACTATGATAAATTTAATTATCAATATATTTATCGAAATAATTATAATTATTTCTTTAAAAAAAAAATAGATTTAATTATCCATAAATTCATTAAAATAATTTAATTATTTCTTTAAAAAAAAATAGATTTAATTATCCATAAATTCATTAAAATAATTTAATTATTTTTTTAAAAAAAAAAAATTATAAAAGATATTATTAATATATTATTAATAAAAATACTATTTTTATCATCATTTCATAATCTAATTGACCTGTCATGTAAAATTAAAAATTTAAATAAAAAGATATAGCTATTCATATTATATATAAATATTCATATTACATATATATATCTATTTTAGTACTGTTATACAATTAAATTTATTCGTTAATTGAATTTTAATCTACTTAATATTTCATATGATATGAATAAGTGTGAAATAATTACTATATTTATTATTAATTATTAATGGATAAATATATATATATTAATATTTTATTATTATTGTATTATATAATTAAATAAATTTAAATTTTCCTTTTTTTTTTTTTTTTTTTTATTTTCTTTGGTTAAATAATGAACCTGTAAGTAATGTCCCTAACTTAATATGAATTTTATATTCTATTAAACTAAAATAAAATAAAATATATTTTTAATTTTTTTTTATTAATATATCAATTATTAATATTTTTTATTAAATATTTTTTTAATTATTAATATTTCAATTATTAATATTATCTATACTCCACATGGTACTTTATTTTTTTTTTATTCAGACGGTCTGTGTAAATGTGAAATTTTTAATTTAAAGGAAATAATAATTTAAAAAAATTAAATTTATGAAAATTTTAATATATATAGAAATAATTGACTTTTTTTAAAAAAAAAAAAACTTAAAATTTATAAAAATTATGTTTTTATGCTTTATATATATATATATATATCTTTTTTTATCTTAAATAATTGAAATTTATGAAATTTTTAAATTATTTATTAATAATAATAATAATAATAATAAAAAAAATAGTTGATAAATTGATTAATTATAATTATTTTATTATTACTTTTGAATATTATTATTTAAAATTAAAGAATAATAAATCATAAATTAATTCCTTGGTTTAATAAAATAAAATTAAAATAGTTATAAAAAAAATAATTATATTTTTTTGTATTTTTTTTTTTTTTTTTTTATAATTATGATATAAAATAAATAAAAAATAAAAATAATAATTATTTATATTATCATTATTATTATTAAAATTATTTATTATTATTATATTCCTTACTACAACTATATATTATTAATGTGATTATGAAAATGCTTTCTATGTTTCTTATTGTAATGTACTTTAGAAATTTAATGCATCTCTTTTATTAATTATTAATTATTCGTTATATAGTATTTTTTCAAAAATGATATTTTTTTTTTTTTTTTACCTATATTAACTTTTTTTTTTAAATTAATTTTTATATCAATAGGACAAAAAATTTTGTCCTACATAAAATGAAAATGTAATTCGATAATATATATGTATATATATAGAAATTAAAATAATAATAAAAATAATATTTAAAGGTAAAATTAAATAAAGATGTAAATTAATGTATACATGTGCAAATACATATTAATGAAATGTACTTCTATAGTTTATATTTTTATTTTATTATATTCAATCTGTACTTTAACATTTGATATTCTATTATTTATTTCTATTTTATTTTATTTTATTTTATTTTATTTTATTTTATTTTATTTTATTCAATCTGTACTTTATATTCATATTATACTATTTAATATAATTTAATTTTTATTTTTTAATTTTTATTTTTTAATTTTTATTTTAAATTATTTTAAATTAAAATCAATCTAATTATTATTATTATTTTTTTTTTAAAAAAAAAAAAAGTATATATATATATACATAATCTAAAAGACTTCTAATTATAATCAACTCTTTGCCAAGAGTAAAGGTTTGTGCCAATGTAGAATTTATTAAGACCATCCACTCTGTATGGAAATTTGAGATATGTTATGGAAATTTGAGATATGTAAAAAGAGATTAAAGGTTTCATTTTACTCTTTTTTTTCTTATTGTTTCCCAAAATAATAGTAATAAAAAAATAAAAAACTAAAAATTATAATAAATTTTAATTTAAATTATATATTGATAATATTGAAACTCTCATGAATTGTAATGTAATATTGAAATTATTAAATAACTTTAATTAATACAATTCTAATAAGAAATGAAAAATATAGGAAATTTTTTAAAGTAGACTTTTGAAATCATCATAATAATAATAAATAATAAATAATAATAATAAATTAATAATAAAATCAATTAAAAAAAAATTATTATTATATAACCTTAATTAATTCAGTTTTGAGAAATGAAAAATATAAAAAATTATAAATATGGACTTTTTAAATCAGTGTTATATTAATGATAACAACAAAAAAGAAAGTTAAAAATAAACTTTTTATATAATAAAAATAGTAATAATAATATAATTTATTAATATAAAAAATTGAAAAATAAAATAGATGAACTTGATGTAATAATATATATAATCATAATCATGATAATAAAAAAAAAAAGAAAAAAATGATATTGATTTTTATTATTTATTAATTAATATTTAAAACAAAATATTATCATCATAAAAAATTTTTGTGGGCACTTTGAAATTGATTATTAATAGCAAAGAAAAACACAAAAAAAAAAAAGCAAAAAAAAAAATTTTTTTTTAAAATTCATTTATTAATATAATAAAATTAATTATATAATTATTTTATATCATATACATATTAATATATTAATATGCCAAGTCTTAAATAA
Source organism: Neocallimastix lanati (nom. inval.) (assembly GCA_016946835.1). Taxonomy (NCBI): domain Eukaryota; kingdom Fungi; phylum Neocallimastigomycota; class Neocallimastigomycetes; order Neocallimastigales; family Neocallimastigaceae; genus Neocallimastix; species Neocallimastix lanati (nom. inval.). The sequence goes on from JACVTC010000028.1 coordinate 294,338, forward strand.
ATTCATTATATGTAAATAATATATATCTTTTTATTTGTTTTTTTAATTTTATTAAGATTATTTTATATTAAATTATCTTAAGTTGATTTATTATTTTATATAAATTGTTTCCAAAATAAATAATTTTTTTTTTTTAATATTGTTGAGAACAATATAAAAAAAAAAGATAATATTAAAATGGCACATAAAAAAAAAAAAAACGGTTAAAAATTAACAATAATTTTAAAAAGTTTAAAATAAATTAATAAAAAATAAGTTTTAAAATAAAAAATAAATTAAAAAGTACAAAATAATTTATAAAAATATAAAATAAAGTTCTAAATGATTAAAAAAAAACAAAAATTTAAAAATTAAAAAGAAAAAAAAAAAAGATGTTCGTTCATTTATATTATATTATTATTATTACTATTATTGACCAAAATCATATAAATTAAAGAAAATAAATTTTGAATTAAATTTTTAAAAAATATTAATTTATACGTTACACACTGATGTAACTTTTAATATATTACTTTTTTGATAATTAAATATAGATAATAAATTAAATTCAAGACCACAATTTTAAATATGATTATTTGTATATTATAAAAAATAATTCTTACTATTAGAAAAATATCATATTTGAAAATATCTAATATTTTTTGTTAAGATTTAAGATATTTTTAACTAAAGTATGTTATTATTATTTTTAAAAACTTAGTAATATTTAAACATAATCAGTTTTTTTGAACAAAGTAATACTTCTATAATTATTTTTATTGAAAACTAGGTAATCATTTCATAATCATTTCCTTTGTAAAAATGGTAATCTTTCCATAATCATTTCCTTTATAAAAATGGTAATCTTTCCTTTCCTTAATTATTTCTTTTGTAAATTAGATAATCTTCCCATAATTATTGTCTCCATAGAATAATAAATTTTTTATAAATTTTATGAAACTCATTAATTTATTTTTATAGAAAATAATAGAATTAGAATTTCTTAGGTTTTTTGAAACAAAATATTAAAAATGAATTATTTTTTTTTTTTAATATTTTATCTTTTTTTTTTAAAGTTGTTGTAAAACATTATCTTTTTTTCTAAAATAGATAAAAATAAAAAAAAAAAAATAAAATCTAATTCTGAAAACAATGTTTTTTTTTTTTTTTTTCTATTTCATATTACAATTCAATTTAATAATTAAATTAATTTAATAATTAAATTAATTTAAGTTAATTATATTAATTTATTTTAGAGTTTATTCTATTTAACCAAAAATTATTAAATATGAATGAAAAATAATAAACCTTATTGATTAATTAAGTTTTTCATTATATATAAATAATTTTATTATATTGTTATAGATTTTAATTTCTAAAACATATAATTAATTATATTATTTATATATTATTATACATATTGGATATTAAAACGATTATATTATATTATATTATAAATTTATATTATTTATATGTTTATTAAATTAAACTTTAATAATATATTTTTTTTATTAATTTATATAATAAAAAAAAAAATTTTTTTTAGTATAAATAGAATGAAAAAAATTTTTTTTTTTCATTTTCATTATTATAAATTATATAAATATTAGAAATAAATAATATTATATAATATTATATTGTAAAATTAGTAGTAAAAACATAAGAAAAATAGAAATTAATTTCAATATATTTATTTATTTTAGTTATAGTATTGTAAATATATATAAAAAATTATAATCAAAATGAAAACTTGTTCAGTTTTATCAATTGTTGCCCTATTATTAACTACTAAGGCTTCAGCTGACTGCTGGTCAGAAAAATTAGGTTGGCCATGTTGTAGTAAGGGTAACACTGAAGTTTACTATGTTGATGATGATGGTGATTGGGGTGTTGAAAATGACGATTGGTGTGGTATGGAAAAAGAACAACCATCTAATAATGCTACAGAACAACCTGCTAACCAAGGAGGTAATCCATGGGATCAAGGTAACCAAGGTGGTAACCCATTTGGTGGTATGCCATGGGGTCAAGGTAATCAAGGTGGTAATCCATGGGGCCAAGGTAATCAAGGAGGAAATCCATGGGGTCAAGGAAATCAAGGTGGTAATCCATGGGGCCAAGGTAACCAAGGTGGTAACCCATGGGGACAAGGTAATCAAGGTGGTAATCCATGGGGTCAAGGTAACCAAGGAGGTAATCCATTCGGTGGTCAAGGCCAACAAGGAGGTAATCCAGATAATAATCCATTCCTTGGTGAACCAAGTCAAAACCAAGGTGGTGACTCTAACTACAACACTGTTGCTGCCTCTGGTAGTGAAGTCGATTGCTCTGGAAAGACCCTTAAGAGCAACACCAACCTCACTATTAACGGTCGTAAGGTTATTGTAAAATTCCCAAGTGGTTTCTCAGGTGATAAGGCTGCTCCACTTCTTATTAACTATCACCCAATTATGGGTAGTGCTTCTCAATGGGAAGGTGGTTCTCAAACTGCAAAGGCTGCCCTTAGTGATGGTGCAATTGTTGCCTTTATGGATGGTGCACAAGGTCCAATGGGTCAAGCTTGGAACGTTGGTCCATGTTGTACTGATGCTGATGATGTTCAATTCACTCGTGATTTCATTAAGGAAATCACTAGTAAGGCTTGTGTAGATCCAAAGCGTATTTACGCTGCTGGTTTCTCTATGGGTGGTGGTATGTCTAACTACGCTGGTTGTTTCCTTTCTGATGTTATTGCTGCTGCTGCTCCATCTGCCTTTGATCTTGCTAAGGAAATTGTTGATGCTGGTAAGTGTAAGCCAACTCGTGCTTTCCCAATACTTAACTTCCGTGGTACTCAAGATAACATTGTTATGTACAATGGTGGTCTTTCCCAAGTTGTCCAAGGTAAGCCAATTACCTTCATGGGTGCTAAGAACAACTTTAAGGAATGGGCTAAGATGAACGGTTGTACCGGTGAACCAAAACAAAATAACCCAGGAAACAACTGTGAAATGTACGAAAACTGTAAGGACGGTGCTAAGGTTGGTCTTTGCACTATTAACGGTGGTGGTCACTCTGAAGGTGATGGTAAGATGGGATGGAACTTCCTTAAGCAATTCAAGCTTCCATAAGCTTATTTCAATAAATTAACAGTAAATTTTATTAATAATTAATTTGTATATATATAATATATGTTATATAATATATATATATAGTGTATAAAAAGTAATAATAAAAAAAAAGTATATTATTTTTTTTAAAAGATATTAAATTAATTGAAAGTAAAAAAGTTATATAATCATTAATATTAAAAGCTGGACTTTAAAAAATATCATTTTATTAATAAAAGCTTTTTGAATTGTAATATTTATGTTTTAATTTATTTAAAACATAAATAAAATTAATATTAAATTTATTTTATTTATTATTATTATTTTTTTTTTTTTTAAATTGTTAAAATATTGAAAAATTATTTTTGTAAAATAAATGAGATGTACAAAAAAAAAAAAGTTTATCTGTTATACAATACAAAAAATTAATATAAATAAATAAATAAAATTTGTTCTTTTAAAATTAAAACAAAAAAAAAAAAAAAAAAAAAAAAAAAAAAAATTACTGTTTATTTATTATTACTATTTTTTTTTTCTATTGTTTTTTTTCCTTCATATTATGTGAATATTTGTATAATGATATTAATTATAATATTGCTAAAAAGAACAAGAATTTTAGTTAATTCAGGATTATATACTGGATTAAAGGATTTTCAAATGGGAATAGCTTTACATCCCTTTATTGTGTTTCCAAAGAACTTAACATTCCTCCTCTTTCGGCGAAATGTGTGATTGCTCAGGTAATGTATTTTAAAAAATGGAAAAACTCCAATTGTATTATTTCTATGTTATTACTTGCAATAACGGACGTTGTGTTATCATCGAGGAACGGGAAAAGTTAGAGGCTATTGCTTCTAACACACTTTTATAATTTTATAATATATAATATTTTATTTCATGTATTTTATTATTTTTTTTTCTTTAAAATCATGTAATTTTATTATTATTATAAATTAAAAAAAAGTTTTCTCTAAGTCTAAAAAAAAAAAAAAAAAAAAAAAAAAACTTAGAGATATATTACGTTGTAGATGTCATGCATGGGATAAAGAAAGTAAAATTTTAGCATGACAAATTAGATAAATTTCCCTCGAAAAAAAAAAAAAAAAAAAAAAAAAAAAAAAAAAAGCAATTGTAAACTATTACTGGAATAGAGATATGACAAGGAAAATTAATCAAGGCTAAGGCTTATAAAAAAAAATAAATTTAAGAAAACTATGGATAACCTAAAGCTCAACTTCAAGTATTCTAAATATAGCTTTTGCTTCCGTTGGGTACTTCGTGCCAGATGTGGAAATAAATTCGATGTTCGTGTTGCCAAAGCCGCCAACAGAGTTGAAAGACAACTGTCTAGAAAGGTGTCCTTGTTGTTATGGAAAAATATAGTAATCTTCGATTGGAAAATTGGTTTTCTATATGCTATCTTTTCCATGAATTTCGAATAAAATATTTTAAGAATATTGAAATTCTTTTATGAAAAATTTTTTATTATTTCCAAATATTGTCCAATATCAAATAGTAATGTAAACACTGTTATTACACAGATATGCATAATTTAGAATGAAGTACAGATTCTGATAGTAGTAACGAAGAGTATATAATATTAATAAAAATAACAATAGAAATAATAATATTGTTAATAATAGAAGAATTAGTGATAGAGTGAATAGGAATATTAATATCAGTAATAGTGAAAATAACAGTGTCGTTAACTAAAAATGTAGTGAATAGATCTGCGGCTCTCTCTACAGAAATTATATCTATAAGGGCTAGTTCTCCGACAAGGGGTTGCTCTTCCGATGGTATAAGCGTAAACTAACCAGTTGCATCAACCCTGAAAATAGCAGTTAAGACAGGCTAACAGATGTCAATACCTCTGAAGGAAAAGGACCATAAATTTTCTATTCAGATAGTCAACTCGAACCCTCATCCGGAATAAGAATTCCCTTTTTAAAACTGAAATCTTATAATCTTGGAGGTGAGGTTCGCTGCCTATGAACTTTATTTTTTTTTTTTTTCTGAATTTTATTTATACACTTTAATTTTTGAATATTACTTTTTTTTTTATTTCACATTACTATTTTAAATATTATTTTGTTCTAATTGTATATATATATAACAATATTTATTTATTTTTTTTATTAATTCTGTATTTTTTTTTTCTTTTTTTTTTTTTAAAAAAAAAAAAAAGTATATAAATAAATTATTATATTGATACATATATTTATATATTATTATATGAGATAATAAAAATCATTTGAATGTATATTAACGAAATTAAATTAAAATATATATTTCTAATAATATGTTAATAATATATAGGAAATTTGTATGGAAACTTTAATTATTGTAGATTAATAATACATATTTAATAATGCATTACAGTCCTTAGTGTAAATTTGATATAAAATAAAATATTTAAATTAACGAAATATTTAAATTTAATAATAAAATTTTATTATTTTTAGTAAATAACCATTCCATTAAAAATTAATTAATAAAAAAAAATTATTATTTATATAGGATTTATTATATTAAATATATAAATATATTTTTATTTATATTATTAAAATAAAAATTTTTTTTTTTTAAATAATTATTAATTAATATATATTGAATTAATTTTATTTTATTTTATTTTATTTTTTTTTTTTTTTTTATTAAAAATATTAAATAGTCATTTAATAATTAATGTTTTTAACTCATTCATAACTCAGTATACCAATTTAAATGTTATATAATTTGAATAATATTTTAATTATTTATTGTATTTTTTTTTTTTATTTCTTTTAAAAAAAAAAAAATGTATATTAAAAAATATTAATATATTGAGGGTATATCTTAATATATCTAAAACTAAAATTATTGATGATGTAGTTTGTAACTATTAAAAAAATTTATATCAATAAAATAAATTTTTTTGTTTAAAGAAAAATGAAATTATGATATTTGATATAATTTTATCTTAAATTTTTTTTTTTTTTTATTAAGAATAATAATATTGTTATTAATACTATTATTAAAAAAATAAAAATTCGATTGTAAAAAAAAAAAATTAAAAAAATTATTTTTTTTTTTAAACTACCAAAAACTACCATGTTATCCTTTTTTATAAAAAAAAAAAAAAAAAGAAACCAAAAATGAAATCAAATAAATAAATAAAAAAAAAAAAAAAAAAAAAAAAAAAAAGAAACCAAATAAATAAATAAAAAAAAAAAAAAAAAAAAAAAAGAAAGAAACCAAAAATGAAACCAGATTATAAAAAAAAAAAAAGGGAAAGAAAAAAAAATTAAATATTTTTTATTTTTATTTATTTATTTATTTATTTATTTTATTATTTTTATTATTATTGTTGTTGTTGTTGTTATTATTATTATTAGTTATATTAATTATATTAATTATATTTATTTATTTTTTAATTGCTATTTTAAATATATATATGCATATAGATATATATTTTGTTATTAGTATTTATTAATATTAATTTTTTTTTTTTTTTTTTTTTGATTATTTTTTTTTTAAATATATATGTTTATAAATAGGTAATGAATCATATATATATATAAATATATTTATAATTAGTATTAATATTAGTATTAGTATTAGTATTAGTATTAGTATTAAATTTATTTAATTATTATTATTATTATTATTTACCTTTTTTTATTTTATGTTATTTTATTTTATTTTATTTATTTTATTTTTATTTTTTATTTTTTTTTCAAATTTATTACTAAATTTTGTTTTTGATATTAATTATTATTATTTTTATTATTGATTTTTATTTTTTATTTTTATTTTTTTTTATTTTAATTTTTAATTTTATATTATTTTAATTTAATTTTTATATTATTTATTTAGTAGTATTATTTTGTTTGTTTATTTGTTTTTATTTTATTGTATTTATTATTATTATAGATTTTTTTTTTTTGTATTTGCATTGATAATATTCTTTGAATAATATTATTATATTGGTATTTATTTTATCTATTTTATTATATATATATTTTTTTAATTCTTAATAATAAGATTAATAATATATATATAATTGTTTTTTATTTCTATTAATTTTTCTTTTTATTATATCAAATATATATATAAATATATATTTATAGTTTTATATTTAACTATTCTATTATATATTTGATATTTAAAAAAAATTTTTTTTTTTCTTTTTAATTCTCTGTTAATATATATATAATATATATATAAATATTAATGTTTTGAAGATTTCCTTCCTTTCATAAATGAATTATTTAATCCAATGGAACGTCCTAGAGTTGAGGAAAAATAAATAAATAAATAAATAAATAAATAATAAAATAAAAAAAAATTATTTCATTTTAATACAAATATATATATATAGTATTAATATAAATTAAAATAATAAACATATATTGATTTCTAATGAAAATGTTTCAACTATTAAAACTAAATTTAATTTTAATTTTTATTTTTCATTATTACTATTATTATTAATTTTTTTTTTTTTTCTTTTTTTTTTTTATTTTCAATTTTTTTTTTTATTTTCAATTTTTTTTTTTTTTACCTTTTGGAGACATTTGTTTTTGTTTAGCATGTTGAACTAAACATGCAATCATTTTATCATTCATTTCAGCATCTAATTTTTTTTTTTAATAATACATATATATATATATTATTTTTTTTAAAAAAAAAAAAAAAAAAATTAAAAATTAAAAATTTAATATTTCCGATATATATATATATAATAGTTTATATATTTTATTTTATTTTATTTTATTTTATTTTATTTTATTTTATTTTTTTATTTTACCCATTTTAAGTTGTTCTTTTTGATCTAAAACAATGTTCAAATATTCATTAGAATTTTGGGTTGCTTCTATTACAGATTTAATTAATTCTTGAAGTTCTTTCTTTGTCTTTGTTTTTAATGATTCTTTTTTTTTTTTTTTTTTTTTTTTTTTGTTTGTTTGTTTGTTTGTTTTAAGCAAAAACAACAAATATATCAATAAATAATAAATAAATTAATAAAAAATAAAATTTTTTTTAAAGATTTCATTTATATAAATATTTTAATTTTAGTTATTATTAATTTATTTAATTATTTTTTTATCTACCTGGATCAATACCAGCTAATTTTTTGGCCTTTTCATATTTTTCATTCATATCATCTATATCTATTTCTTGTTCTTTTTCATCTGATTTTTTATTACCACCTTTACTATTCTTTTTTAATCTTAAAAACTTTAATCTTGAAGATTTTGGTGAATTTATCTTAATCGTTGAATTGGAACGACTATCAAGATTATCATTCTTGAACTAATTAAAAGAGAAAAAAAAAAAAAAAAAAAAAAAAAAAAAAAAAAAAAAAAAGTGTAAATGAGAAAAATGTGAGATTAAAAAATAAATATAAATAAATATAAATAAGATAAATAAATTTGGTAAAAAAAAAAAAAAAAAAAAAAAAAAAAAAAAAAAAAGAAAATATATATATATATATTATTATTATTATTCTATATAAAATTTAAAGTAATAACAAAAAAAAAAAAAAAAAAATTATAAATATATATAATTTATTGACTTACTTCATCCAAATTAATTGGTATATCTAAATTAACAAGATAATGTTTACGAATTTGAGAATTTTGCCATCTAAATTGATTAAAGGTATTCTCTTTATTATTATTTTCCTCTGTAAATTTATTCCATAGTTTATACCAATTCTCAGAGGTAGCTGTTGAAATGGGTTGCTCAATACTTTCTCCTTCAACCTTTTCGGTTTGAGAAGGAATTTGTTTTAATATAGTTTTAATATCATCGACATCATTAAAGTCAAGAGAGAATTCATTTTCTGGGTATATACTATTTAATGATGCTTCTATAATATTGCTAAGTTTTGATGCATCATCATTCTTTATATATATATATATATTAAAAAAAAAAAAATGAAAAATTAGAATAACAATAAAAATAATAATTTAGTATTATATAATATTCAAAAATAAAATAATAATAATAATAATAATAATAATAATAATAATAATAATAATAATATATAAATAAATAAATAAATAAATTAATAAATAAATAAAATAAAATAAAATAAACAATAGACATATATGTTATAAATTAAATTAATAATTATTTTTTGAACTTACAAAACTAGATTGTATTATATTCATGATAGCATCTGAATTTATAAATGCTTGTAATTCATCGTTTAACATTGCTGAGGTTTGAACTGATTGAGGAGCTGATGCTGGTGTAGCTTCTTCTGCAGATTTAGAGGTGACTGTGGCTGGTTGTGCTTCAAATCCATCATTGAAAGCATCGAAACCATCATTTACAGCAGTATTACCATTAGCATTATCGAAATCGCCGAAATCACCAAAGTCACCGAAGTCATCTCCTCCATTATTATTAGTGGTTTCCCCGAAATCACCAAAATCTCCGAAATCTCCGAAATCATCCCCTCCATTAGCATTAGTGGTTTCTCCAAAGTCACCAAAGTCATCATTAGCTGGTGCTTCTTTATTGACATCTTCAGTTTTAGTGGGTGCATTATCGAAATCACCGAAGTTACCGAAGTCATCATTAACTGGTACTTCTTTATTGGCATCTTCAGTTTTAGTGGGTGCATTATCAAAATCACCGAAGTTACCGAAGTCATCATTAACTGGTGCTTCTTTATTGACATCTTCAGTTTTAGTGGGTGTACTATCGAAATCACCGAAGTTACCGAAGTCACCGAAGTCATCATTAACTGGTGCTTCTTTATTGACATCTTCAGTTTTAGTGGGTGCATTATCGAAATCACCGAAGTCACCGAAGTCATCATTAACTGGTACTTCTTTATTGGCATCTTCAGTTTTAGTGGGTGCATTATCAAAATCACCGAAGTTACCGAAGTCATCATTAACTGGTGCTTCTTTATTGACATCTTCAGTTTTAGTGGGTGTATTATCGAAATCACCGAAGTTACCGAAGTCATCATTAACTGGTGCTTCTTTATTGACATCTTCAGTTTTAGTGGGTGTATTATCGAAATCACCGAAGTTACCGAAGTCATCATTAACTGGTGCTTCTTTATTGACATCTTCAGTTTTAGTGGGTGCATTATCGAAATCACCGAAGTCACCGAAATCATCATTAACTGGTACTTCTTTATTGGCATCTTCAATTTTAGTGGGTGCATTATCGAAATCACCGAAGTCACCGAAGTCATCATTAACTGGTGCTTCTTTATTGACATCTTCAGTTTTAGTGGGTGTATTATCGAAATCACCGAAGTTACCGAAGTCATCATTAACTGGTACTTCTTTATTGGCATCTTCAGTTTTAGTGGGTGCATTATCAAAATCACCGAAGTTACCGAAGTCATCATTAACTGGTGCTTCTTTATTGACATCTTCAGTTTTAGTGGGTGTATTATCGAAATCACCGAAGTCACCGAAATCATCATTAACTGGTACTTCTTTATTGGCATCTTCAATTTTAGTGGGTGCATTATCGAAATCACCGAAGTCACCGAAGTCATCATTAACTGGTGCTTCTTTATTGACATCTTCAGTTTTAGTGGGTGCATTATCGAAATCACCGAAGTTACCGAAGTCATCATTAACTGGTACTTCTTTATTGGCATCTTCAGTTTTAGTGGGTGCATTATCAAAATCACCGAAGTTACCGAAGTCATCATTAACTGGTGCTTCTTTATTGACATCTTCAGTTTTAGTGGGTGCATTATCGAAATCACCGAAGTTACCGAAGTCACCGAAGTCATCATTAACTGGTGCTTCTTTATTGACATCTTCAGTTTTAGTGGGAGCATTATCGAAATCACCGAAGTTACCGAAGTCATCATTAACTGGTACTTCTTTATTGGCATCTTCAGTTTTAGTGGATGCATTATCAAAATCACCGAAGTTACCGAAGTCACCGAAGTCATCATTAACTGGTGCTTCTTTATTGACATCTTCAGTTTTAGTGGGTGTATTATCGAAATCACCGAAGTTACCGAAGTCATCATTAACTGGTGCTTCTTTATTGACATCTTCAGTTTTAGTGGGTGCATTATCGAAATCACCGAAGTCACCGAAATCATCATTAACTGGTACTTCTTTATTGGCATCTTCAATTTTAGTGGGTGCATTATCGAAATCACCGAAGTCACCGAAGTCATCATTAACTGGTGCTTCTTTATTGACATCTTCAGTTTTAGTGGGTGTATTATCGAAATCACCGAAGTTACCGAAGTCATCATTAACTGGTGCTTCTTTATTGACATCTTCAGTTTTAGTGGGTGCATTATCGAAATCACCGAAGTTACCGAAGTCACCGAAGTCATCATTAACTGGTGCTTCTTTATTGACATCTTCAGTTTTAGTGGGAGCATTATCGAAATCACCGAAGTCACCGAAGTCATCATTAACTGGTACTTCTTTATTGGCATCTTCAGTTTTAGTGGATGCATTATCAAAATCACCGAAGTTACCGAAGTCACCGAAGTCATCATTAACTGGTGCTTCTTTATTGACATCTTCAGTTTTAGTGAGTGTATTATCGAAATCACCGAAGTTACCGAAGTCACCGAAGTCATCATTAACTGGTGCTTCTTTATTGACATCTTCAGTCTTAGTGGGTGCATTATCGAAATCACCGAAGTCACCGAAGTCATCATTAACTGGTACTTCTTTATTGGCATCTTCAATTTTAGTGGGTGCATTATCGAAATCACCGAAGTCACCGAAATCATCGCTAGCTGGTGCTTCCTTACTGGCATCTTCAGTTTTATTGAATGCATTATCGAAATCACCGAAGTTACCGAAGTCATCATTAACTGGTGCTTCTTTATTGATATCTTCAGTTTTAGTGGGTGTATTATCGAAATCACCGAAGTCACCGAAGTCACCGAATTCATCATTAACTGGTACTTCTTTATTGGCATCTTCAGTTTTAGAGGGTGCATTATCAAAATTACTAAAGTCACCGAAATCATCGCTAGCTGGTGCTTCCTTACTGGCATCTTCAGTTTTATTGAATGAATTATCGAAATCACCAAAGTCACCAAAGTCATTAATAGCTTGGGCTTCTTTATTGGTATCTTCGATTTTAGAGTTATTGAAATTACCAAAGGCAGCGTTATTGAAATCACTATAGTTACCAAAGTCATTATTAGATGGTGTTTCTTTATTTGAATCTTCAGCATTAGAAGTTGTATTATAGAAATCGCCAAAATCTCCAAAGTTATTGATGACTGGAGTTTCTTCTTTAATAACCTTTTCTGTATTAATGACTATACTATCAAAATCACTAAATTTACTGAAGCTACCATTAGTATTTTTTGATTCACTCATTGTAGTATTGGTAATTTCAACATTTTCAAAATCACCGAAGTCCCCAAAACCGAAGTTGTTTTTTATTTCACTATGAGGTTCGTTATAAAATGGTACAAAACTACTATCATTTTCTTGGGTATTCTTTATATTTTCTTCAACAGCTTGTAAATGATCAACTTCTTGATTTTCATCATTCTTCCTTTTATTTTCTAAATGTCCATTTTCTTTTTCTTCATCATTAATAGGTATATCACCAAAACTACCAAATTCAAATATATCTCTTTTTTCATCATTAGAACTAACTGTATCATAACTACTGAATTGAGTTAAAACATTATTTTTGTTTTTCTCTTCATTGGGTTGAGTACTACTTAATGGAATTCTATGAATGTTACCAAAATCTCCAAAACTATCATCTCTTTTTGAATCAGAAATTGAAATTGGAATATTATTAAAGACACCGAAATCACCAAAACCATCATCCTTCTTTTCTTCGGTTGTAGTGGGTGACATGATTAAGTTGCCAAAATCACCAAAACCGTTATCCTTCTTTTCTTCAATTGAGGTTGCAGGTATACTATTAAAATTATCAAAGTCACCAAAACCATCATCTTTCATTTTTTCAGTTAAGGCTACTGGCACACTATCAGAATTACCGAAGTTTCCAAAATTATCATTCTTCTTTTCTTCAGTTGTTGCGGGTGACATACTAAAGTTACCAAAATCGCCAAAACCGTCGTTTTTCATTTTTTCTGTTGCAGTGGTTAGTACATTATTGAAATTATCAAAGTCGCCAAAACCATTATCTTTCATTTCTTCAGTTGATGTCACTGGCACATTATCAAAACTACCAAAATCACCAAAATCATCATTTTTCTTCTCTTCGGAAGATGTTACTGGCATACTATCAAAACTACCAAAATCACCAAAATCATCATCTTTCTTTACTTCGACTGTAGCGGGTGACATACTAAAGTTGCCAAAATCACCAAAATCGTTATCTTTTTTTTCTTCAGTTGGGGAGGCAGGTATACTATTGAATTTTTCAAAGTTGCCAAAACTATCATTCTTCTTTTCTTCAGTTGATGTTACTGGTATAGTATTGAAATTACTAATGTCGCCAAAACCACCATCTTTTTTTCCTTCAAATAAATTGGTTGGCACATTATCAAAATTACCAAAGTTACCAAAATCATCATCTTTCGTTTCTTTCGTTGAAGATGTTGGCATGCTATTAAAGTTACCAAAATCACCAAAATCGCCATCCTTCTTTTCTTCAGTTGCATTAGTTGGGATACTATTAAAGTTACCAAAATCACCAAAACTTTCACTATTCTTATGGTCAGTTATTGTATCAGGTTTGTTTTCAAATTTATTATCGTTATCTTTTTTCTCTTCAATAGTTTCATTATTGGTATTATCTAAATTTCCTTTATTTTCATCATTTATATTTTTTTTATGGTCAAGATTTTCTTCTTGAGTACTATTATCAATATTACTACCCATACTAAAATCTAAATCTTCTAATGAATATAATGCTTTCATATTATTATCAATATTAGAATTTTCATTATTTGATGAGAATATATCAAAATCACAAAAATTATTATTATTATTATTATTATTAGTAGTAGTAGTAGTAGTAGTAGTAGTTGAAGAAAATCTGACAAAAGTATCAAATTTTCCAAAATCATTATCATTATTTTCATTTTCTTTTTTATTTTCATTATTTAAATTATCATTTATTATTTTATTTTTTATCTCATTATCTTTATTTTTATTGTCATTGGTATCTATATTAATATCATTAAAAAGATTATCTGCATTAGTTTTCGATATTGTTGAATCAAAATTTCCAAAGCTATCATTATTACTGTTGTTAATGTTGTTTTTATTACCAAAAGCACTAAAATCACCAAAATTATTTGTTGCGATATTACTTATATTATCAAATGAACCGAATTCACCGAAATTATTATTTGAGTGGTTATTTGAAATGCTTGAATCTTCAAAGTTTCCAAAACCATCATTTTTCATTGATAAATCTTCAACTTTAGATTGTTTAACTTTTTCTTCACCATTATTTAGTTCATTGCTATCATTTAAGGATTTGAAAGCATTAAATGATCCAAAATCACCGAAATTGTTATCTATTTTTGTTTTTGATATCTCCTCTTTTAGAGGACTATTAATACCAGAATTAAAATTGATGGTACTAAATACTGAAAAATCATCAAAATTATTGTTTGTATTATTATCTTTTTTATTTTCATTTGTATCATAAACATTTATTTCTCGAGTATTTGTCTCATTATTATTATTTGCATTTTTTTCATTATTATTAAGAGAAATTCCATTTAAATTAGAAAGTCCTAAATTACCGAAATTATCAAAATCATTTGTACTAATAAATGAATTTTCTTTGTTTTCGTTATTACTATTTTTATTGGTATCAAAATTTATTTTTGAAGAATTATTACCGAAAACAGAAAAATCTCCAAAATCATTATTTTGATTATTATTTGAATGAAAATCTGAGAAATCACCAAATTCATTTTCTTCTTTATTATTAGTATCATTAAAGAAATTACTGATGTTATTTAATTGAGTTGAATTGGCATTAGAAAACTCATTAAAATTAGAAAAACTATTATTGTTTCTATTATAATTATTATTATTATTATTATTATTATTATTATTATTATTATTATTATTATTATTATTAATTTCAGTAAATCCACCAAATAAATCTGCAGTTTTATTATTATTATTATTAATTTCAGTAAAACCACCAAATAAATCTGCAGTTTTATTATTGTTATTATTATTATTATTATTATTATTATTATTATTATTATTTGACATAGAATTATTATTTAATGCATTAAAACCCATAAAATCATTATATTTTCCCGATATATTATTATTTTTAGTGAAACTTAAGGAATTATTTGTATTATTAATATTTGGCTTTGATTTATCAAATGAATCTTCAAAAATTCCAAAATTAAATGTATTATTATTAGTACTATTTAAAGAATTATTATTTAATGAGTTATCAAATTTAATTTCGTTTGAATTTGAAAAATTATTATTGGAATTACTATTAAAACTACTTGGAAGGCTTGAGCCAGTAAAGTCCAAATCTAATAATAAATTTGTTATTGGTATTGATTTTGATTTTTCGGAATTTGTATTATTATTATCAAATAAATTAGAATTCATTGTTTATATATATGAAAATGTAAATCTATAAATAATTAATTTTTTTTTTATTAATTTATAAGAATATATAAGATATGTTTTATTTGTTTTCTTAATATTATTTAACTTTCAAATTTCCTTTTATAATTCTATTGTGAACATGAAAATATATCTATTGTATTTTTAAAAAATCAAATAAATTTAAATATAATATTAAATAGAGTATAGAGTATATATTTTAAAATTAGTAATAAATATCTATAATAAAATAAATTTTAAATAATATTTGATTTTATTATTTTTATTTTTTTATTAGATAAATTAGATAAAAGTACTAAAAAAAAAAATATATATATATATATATGTTTTATATAATTATATTATGTTTTATAATATTTCTTATTTATGAAAATAATATTTTATAATTGTTTATTTATTTACTTTTTACAATATAAGTTTTCTTTTAAAATATGTTTTTAATTTTTAAATTAATTTATTATTATTTTTCTATTATTTCACAAATTTTAATTAATAATTAATTTAAAAATTGATAATATTGCAGTACTACTATATATTATTTCGAATATTATTGTTACAATTATCTATTATAATAAATAATTTAATATTTTTTGTAACATTAATAAAAATTAAAAAAATTTTATAAAGATCTTAAAAATTTAGATTAATCAAATATTTTAACAATAGTATAAATAATATTCATAAAATTATGCATAAATTACATAAATATATATATTTTAAAGATTATTCTATGTTTAACATAAAAATATTATGAATTTACTTTATAATGAATATTTTTTCTAGGTTTTCTTAAAAATTTTATATTTTATTTAATATAAAATAATTTATACATTGAATCATTTCAATACATATATCTGACCAATCATAAATTAGATTTATTTTATAAAGATATGAATTTTAATGTTCTTATTATTATTATTTCTATTAATACATACGAAACCTTTAAAAGTTAATTCATATAAAATAAATGGGGAAAATCCTCAAGGTACTAAGGCAGAAAATGCCGTCTTTAATACAAGATTATTATAAAATTTAATAATCTTGTTAAGAATTTGAATTAATGAGATAGAAAAAAGTTTGAAATAATCACATTACTTTATTTTAGTTTGAAAGAAATTATGAAATTTCCGTAAAAATTTTTTTATATTTTACATATATTACCAAATAATAAATGTTATATAAAAGCTTATTCAAGATGTGCTTTTTTTTTTTTTAACTTTATATTTTTAATATAAAAATTATAAATGTCTGAATATTTTAAATGATTTAATGAATTTATTTTTTAATGTTAATATAAACTAAAATATATAATATTTCCATATTAATAATCTTTACACATATAATATTTAAAAAAAAAAAAAAAAGTACTTTTATTTATATATATTTCTTTTTATTTTTTTTTTTTTTATTTTTTTTTATTTTTATTTTCGAGAAGTGTTAATTGGTATTAAGAAATACAGTATATGAAAATTTCTTTAAATAAAGAAAAAGAATAAAAAAAAAATATAAAAAAAAAAAATAAAAAAAAAAAAAAAGGAAAAGGGAAAAATAGGGGGCTTTATTTATAAAAAAAAAAAAACTATATTCTAATAATATATAATTAAGATAAAAAAAAAAAAATAGTATTAATTTTGATTTATTAGTCAAAAATAATAATAATATATATAGATAATAAAACGAATACTTCAATACGATTAATAAAGGAATTAATTAAATAATAATTATTGATTATTGATTATCCAGTCTTTCTACTAATTTTATTTTATTTCTTTTTTTTTTTTTTTATAAAAAATATTTGTTCGTTATTATTATTATTATTATTATATTTAAAATAAATAATTTAAAACAGAAAAAAAAAAATGATATTTCCATTTAATTTCTTTAATAATAGAATTCAAAAAATGAAAAAATAAAACAAATAAAAAAAATATATTTATATATATATAATAATAATATAAATAATGATAATATATTTATATAATTTTCTTTAATACTATATAGATAATAATATATTTCTTATATTATTATGTTGATATTAACTACGATTATATTTGTTGATTATCTAATATTTTCAAATTCTTTCTTTATTTATCTGGGTGGTGTTATTATCATGTATTTTATCATCATGTACTTTACTATTATTGTTGCTACTATTGTTATTACTATTGTTGTTACTATAAGTTGAAGTCTTTTGTAAATTGCTATTTAATAATACAGAAGAATAAGGTTTAAATTGAAGAGGTACAGTTGGTGGAGGGAACTTTTAATAAATTTATCAAATATATGTTTAATAACGTTAGTTAATATTTATATTATTTATTTAATTATTACAAAAGAAATAATAATAATAATAATAAAAAATAAAAAAAGAAATAAAAATAAAAAATTGCAATAATAAAAAAAAAAATAATAATAATAATATATATAACTTACTGGTTCTTCTTGACCTTTTAATTCTCCCGAAGTATAAAATATTTTTGGTCTGTAAGACGGATCTTCCAACATTACACTGGAATTCTTAAATTTTTCAATTAATGAATCTCTTCCTTGTATATTAGCGTAAGAAAGTGTACAAATTTTGTCAGAATTAAAACGAGTCCATTTTTTACCAACAACTTTCTCAGCAAAAGAAATAACGGCCCTATTTTTATAAATTAAATTAAAATTAAATTTTTATAAAAATAAAAAAAAAAAAAAAAAAAAAAAAAAAGAAAGAAAAATTAGTTTATTTATAAGTTTATTAATTATAAGCAATAAATAAATAAAATAATTTACAAAATAAATAAAGTGAATAAATATATTACTTTATATCAACAAAATTAATAAAAGCATAACCAACATTGCAACGATTCTTGAAATCCATTCGTAAATATAAGAAATCAAATTGTCCAAAATGGGTATCGTTAATTGTATCGATTAACATTTGTTGGGCTAAATTATTTTTATTTTTATTATATACACATAAAAAGAAATTAATATAATACATTATATATATTTTTTCTCTTTAGCAATAACAAATTTTCTATTTCATATATTAATTTTGATATCTATACTTACTATATTTATTAGGGATATTTCTAATCATAAATGTTGTTCGATCATCTAATCCTGAAATAACTCTAGATAAAATTAGTTCATTACCTCTTGGAATAACATGACGTTTAGAGCCCGTATTTGAGCTTTGATTTAATTGCCTATCATTAATATTAGAATTATTGTTTCCATTTTTATTTTTTCTATTTTCTTCAGATGATTGACACATACGTCTTTCTTCCATTGTAATTCTTCTATGATAAGTATCTACATATTCATTAGAAAAAGATGTAGAATTAACATTATTGGCTGTTATACCACCAATACTATTTTTATTTTTAATTTTCATACCATTATTTGGTTTATCATTCATCATTTGAATTGTAGATAGAATAGGTGTATTTCCAGAAAGAATATTTTTATTTGAGAGAGTTGGTGAATTATTTTTTAGCATTGTTAATGGCATAGCTTGCGTTACTTTATTTATATTATTCATATTATTCATATTTCCTGGATTATTGTTTACAATGGCCACATTACCATTATAATTCGTTAATGGCTGATTCGTTAAATTCATATAATTATGTGAATTTACTTTCATTATTTTTGAAGCATTTGAAGAGGTAGTAGACAATATATCACTCATATCAGATAATGGGGTTTCAAGTGAAGATGTTGCAGTAATTGTTGAATTAGATGGTGTTACATTATTACCTCGTAAAATACTATTAGAACTATTCGTTGGTGAATGCGAATCCGAATTAAATAAATATGAAGTAGGACTATTAATATTTGTATTTTGAGAAATGTTTGTATTATTATAATTAATCATTAATTCTTGATTTTGTAAATTAATTGGGAAATTACTCAAATTGCCAAAAGTACTCATATTATTTATATTACTCATATTACTCATATTATTCATATTATTTATATTATTTATATTATTCATATTATTCATATTATTTATATTATTCATGTTATTTATAACGTTCATATTACTAATATTATTCATATTATTTATATTTTGGACATTAGCCATATTATTGATATTTCCAATACTATTCATTCCATTTATCATAGGATTAGGAATATTCATATTATAGTTTGATAAACCATTTGGATAATTGTTATTCATCCTATTAGAGTTCATTTGTTGAGGTAGCATCTTATTTGGCATTGAAAAATCATTTAATACTGGTTTCATCTGATTATACATTAGCATATTTTCATTATATATATTTTGATTATGACGTTGTTCACCAATAATTCCGAAATCAGAGTCATTCGTTAAAATATTTGTTGGGACATCTACTTTTTGAGAAAAACCTGACAAATTTTTCAGTTGTTCTCCAATATTTTCAATATCGTCTTTTAATGTATCCACACTTCTTGGATAATTCGTAATATTATCTATACCAGTTTCATTTGAATTTGAAGGAAGCAAAATATCATTATTTCCGAAAGTCTTATTAACATATTGTTGATCTGTAAAATTCATTTTTGAATTGTTTTGTATTGTTGATATTACTAAATTTAATTATATATTTATATGTATTTAATTAATATTAAATATAATTATTTAAATATTTATAGTCATAATAATTACCATTAGGATTATTTAAAATATTTGTATCTTTATTTATAAATTTGCTTCCAATTGGGTTATCAGTTCTGAAAATATCTGATTTATATGGTGAATACCAATTACTATTCATAAATGTTAAATCGTTGAAGTTATTTAAGTAATTACTACTATTTGATTCCTTATTTGTTATATTTTGTTTATCTGGTTCATTATTTGAAGTATAACGAATGAATTCATTATTTTCCTTTATATTATTTAATAACCAATTTCCTGGCTTGGAAAAACCAGCATAAAGAAGCTTTCCCTTATATAATTTATAAATATATATATAATTTAATTCATTCATTCACATATATAGTAATTATTTTAAGTTCATATTTAATTATTATTTTTTAAATCTATTATTTATATTTTATAATTAACAAAATCCATATATACTTTTGAAAGAAAATCTTGTAAATTATTAATTGCTTTTTCGGCGGATCTAACATCATCGTATTCAACAAATACGTTTTTCTTACTTTGATAAAATTTTCTTATTTTACCATATGTTGAAAGTAATAGCTTTTTCAATAATACAGAATAATTAAAATAATGCTCTTGTAAATAATAATGATAATACTATAATAAAAATAAGGACAATTATTATTATTTAACTTTAAAAAAAAATACCTTAATATTGCTTTTATTTAAAGATTGATTTAATACTATATATAATGATCCTTGATTATCTAAAATTTCTTTTATATTTTCAATAGCAACATAATTTTTTACGTCATCTGGATCAACAAAGAAAGTAGAAAAATAATTTCCATAAGACAACTCCCGATGAATACCATTATATGCATCTAGAGCAGATTTTATATCCCAATAAATCAAAAGTATACTTCTCTTTTTTGTAAAAAATACTTGTCTTATTTCGCCATATTTCTAAATGAAAATATACAGATTTATATATATTTTTTTAATTAGTATTAGTTTATAATAAATATAACAACAATTTAATAATTGTAAAATCAAATTACACTCAAATTTTCATTTATTAGTTGATTAAGATTGAAATATTCGGGTATTTCATTAATTATAATTATACGTGATTGGCTAGCACCCGAATTTAAGAATTCATTGTTATTTTTTTGGTTATAAATTGTTGATTCATTGTTATTATTACCAATTGTTAAATAATCACTATTATTAATAGTATTAATATCTTGTTCTAATAAAATATATTATTAAATATAAAAAAAAATTATAATAATAATAATAATAATAATATTAGTATATTCATTTTATTTATTATTATTATTATTATTATTATTCCATTAATACTAAAAATTTAAATATTTTTAAATAATGATATTACCAATATTTGTATTATTATAATTACTATTTAAGCTTGATAAAATATATTCTCTATTATTATTTAAATTAATAAGTTTTGAGTTATTTAATGATTCCTCAAATTTCTCCTTTTTATTCAAAAAGTTTGAATCGTTATTGTTTATAAAACTTGATAAACTGATATTATTATTTAATGAATTTAGAAAATAACTACTATCCTCTTTATTGTTAAATAATTTTGGTGTATTATTTGGATTAGAATTATTATTGTTCGACATATCCATTATATTTATTTTATTGTTTATATTATTTAACATTGGGGATACAGAGGAAGTAGATAAATTATCTAAAAATGGTGGATTCATTTTTTTTGAATTATTATTTATTTGAAAATTTATTTGTTTAAAATTACTTCGTGAATTTGATTTTAATAGATTATTATTTAATTTTATTTCAGAATTATCATTTATAAAATTTTTTTTTGATGATTCACTTAAAGTTTTGATAGCACTATTTGATATAATATTATTTATTGTAACAGAAGAATTTATATTAATATTTTGATTATTATATGAATTTGAATTATTTATTGACTTTTTAATTATTTGATTATAATTCAAATTTTTATCTAATTAAAATATTTTATTTTGAAATTTTTATATAAAAGTTAGTATTTTAGATATTTATATATAAATTTACTTTAAATTATTTTATTTATAAGCTGATAATATATTTAATAATAACAATTTTTTATGTTTATAATTTTGTTTATATTAAAATATGAATAAGCACTATTGATATCCATAATATTAATAAAATATTAAATATTATATATCCATGAATATTATTATTTTTAAAAATTACCTTCATTTTTCATCCAATCTGAACTAGACCATATATTATTTGAATTCTGATTAAAAACTGAAGATGTATTTTTTCCCATAATTGAAAAAAAAAAAAGATAAGAAATATATATTATTTATACGATTTTCTTGATAGTTTATATAAATAATATTTATTTATAATACTAAGTTTTTTTAATAAAATAATCATATTATTAATATTTTATGAATTAGAAAATAAAAAAAAAAATATGTTAGTTACAAAATTTATAAATACTTTTGATTAAATATTTTTATTATTACTAATTATAATATTTTATTTTTTATATTTACCATTCCAGATATTTAAAAAAAAAATAAAATATAAATGAAACTATATAATATTAAATAAAATAAAAAAAAGAAAAAATAAAAAATAAAAAAAAAAAAAAAAAAAAACAATAAAAAATTAAATAATAGCTTTTATCTTTCCTATTTCATATTCTTATACTATTATATTTTCGTTTAACGATGATTAAACATCACATCTATTATTAATACTTTTTTATTATTAAGAGTTTTTCATTATAAAATATTTTAATCAAAGAAGAAAAAATAAATTTATAAATAATAAAATTATTATATAAAAAAATATTATAAAAAAAAAAAAAAAGTTATTTAGTTATTTAATTTGCTTTAAAATAATTTTTAACTATATAAATTATATATATATTATTTAATTTTAATTAGATAAAACAAAATTTAAAAAAAAAAAAATAAAAAATAAAATAAAATAAAATTAAAATAAAAATTAAACTTATAATTAATAATTAATTCTAAGTGATTCTTAAATATTAAATAAATAAAAAGACCATTTTTCATTAATATGTAATATTTATAATAAAATATTTCTATTTTTTACTAATTCAAAAAACTTTGATTAATTTTTATATTTAAATATTAATTAAATATAAATTTTTTATAATTAAATACAAAATTTTTGTGGTTATATACAATAACGAGTATATTGCAATATATGTATTAATATATTAAATTTTTTTACTATAATTTTTTAATTTTTTTAAATATAATTATCATTTATTTTTGTTTGTTATTAATTATTTTATTTAAGAGTGATGGTTGAACCATTCATTTATGATTTTTATAATTCTAAAAATTTACTTCAGTAATTTTGTTTTTGTATATTTTCTTATTAATAATTTATTATTAAATAATTCATTAAATATTAAAATATCTGTTATGTTTTTATTAATTTTTCATTTTCCTAATTAACATTAAATTTTGGCAAAATGAATGATTTATTTTTTTTTCTATTTATTTAATAATTTATTAATATTGTATATATAAAATTTTATTATTGTTCAACTATCAAATATTATTTTTTCCATTGTATTTATTTTTCTTACATCAGTTATTACTTTGTTTCTTAAAAATTTATTAAATTGTATTGGAAATTTGATTTTATTTAAAAAAAAAAAAAAAAAAGAAAAAAGAGTTCTTTATTTATTTATTTATTTAATTTTTTTTTCTTTTTTTTTTTTTTTTTTTCTAGTTTATTTTTTTATCTTTTTTTTTTCAAAAAAAAAAAAAATATGTTTATTTTTATAAAACAAAATAATAAAAAATAATTTTTATAAATATCTCTAAAAAGTCAATTATGAATAAAATATTTCTTCTCATTCAAAATCAATTACTTTGTTAATTACTTCGTTCTATTATTATTATTATTTTACTTACAAATATAATAGAAGTTATAAAATTTCTTTATGTATATTAACTTTAATATGTATATAATAATAATAAAAAAAAAAAAAAAAAAAAAAAAAATTAAATAAAATAAAATATAATAAATATAATAAAAATAAAACAAAATAAAAAATAAAAATAAAATATAATATTAAATTTCAAAAAGTTTAATATATTAATAAAATTTATGTATAAACTTACTTTATATAGTAATTTTTATAGTTGTTTATATATATAAATAAATTTTTAAATAATAAAAAAAAATATCGTATTAGATTATATATTTTTATATTTATTGGTATAAAGAATATTTATTTCTTAATAACATATTCTTATTTTTATTTTTTAATACTGATATAATCTTTTATTACATTTTGAAATAATTTATATAACTTATAATATATTTAAAATATTATTAAATATATTTTTTAGATAATTTATATATTATCAAATTTGAATTTCATTTGTTTTATAAATAAATATTTATATGATGTTTGAAAATATTATAATATTTTTTTTAATGATTATATCCTTCATTATCCAATTTACATAAAATATAATTATTTAAAATCCAATGTTAAACTAAACAAACCTTTTTTTATTATATATTAAATATCACATTAATTTTTTTTTTTATTTTTTTTTTTATATATGCATTATTGTATAAAAAAAATTATTATATGTATATTGTTAATAATAGATTCTATAGATTCATGATGACAATATAATTATTAAAAAAAAATATTGATAAATAAGTATTATTCTATTTTTCAATGTATATTCAAAAAATCCTATTAATAATGATAATAAAAAAAATAAAAAAATAAAAAATAAAAAATAAAAAAATAAAAAGTGTTTATATATATTCTTTACTTTAAAATTATATAAAGTATACTTTACCAAATGAAATTATGAAATTACAATTTTCAAACATTTAATTATTGTTAATTTAATTAATAATTAATATAATACATTTATATAATATAATGTAAAATAAAAATTAATGAAATAATTTTATATAATGTATTCTATAATGTAAATTTTATTTTTATTTTTTATGAGATTTAACTTTATAGAATATAAGAATTTAGAATTATTAAAACTTTATTTTATGAAAATTTTAACAAATTTAAAGTTCCATAGGCTCTGAAAATAAATTCATCATTAATTATATTTAAATTATAATTTGATAATTGTTAATTTTTATTTGTTTTAATTTAAAATCTTTAATAAAGAATTTTCAATTCTAATTATATAAACAATGTAAATAATTATATATTAATTAATAATAATTATTAAATGGTAAATAATTATACTCTTTAAACTATTTGAAATTGATTCCAATAATAAATATAATTTATATTAATATTTCAAATAATAATTATAAAATCTATAATGCTATATTGATATATATATATATATATCAATATAGCATTATAGATTATATATATAAAAAAAAAAAAAAAAACAGAAAAATATAAATGTAACACAAGAATATTTTAATACTATTATATTTTACAAGAATTATTATAATTCTATTCATGAATTAAAACAAAATTTAATAATAAAAAATAAATTATATTTATTATTAGTATACAGTATTTGATATTAATTGTCATAATTGTCATTTAAAAAAATTTTATAAAATGTTTTTTATTAGGATATAAAGACTTAAAAACTAAATAATATAAAATAAAAATAAAATTGAACTAAAATTAAAAAATATATATATAATAAAATATAATATAAATAAAATAAAATAAAGTATAATTTCATTTTAATAATAGAAAAACTTATAAAATAAGTTTTTCTATTATTTTACCGTTTCATCGAAGAAATCAAAAAAAAAATTTTTTTTAATTTAAATTTTTTTTATATAAAAAAAAAAGAATAAAATAAAATAACATAAAATAAAATAAAATATAATATAATATAAACCTTTTTAAATTATTATAATATTAAAAGATATTAAATCTATTTATTTATTATTTTTTTGGTTTGTTATGTTACTTTTGTCTTTATTTCTCTTTTTATTATTTATTATAATTTTTATAATAAATATATTTTTATAAAATATAAAACTAAAAATATTTATTATTTTTATTAATACTTATTTTTAAATGATATATTTAATAATATGTATTTTTAAATTTTATATTAATCTTTTTATTACTTATTGAGTTGGAATTATCGATTCCATTTTTTTTTTTTTTTTTTTTTTTTTTTTAATTAAATGATTAAACTTTAATACTATAAATATTTTTTTTTTTTTTAATATAATTAATTTGGATATTCTTTTTTTCTTTTAAAATTATTTTAAATAATAATTTTCTTTTTTTTAAAAAAAAGAAATAATTATTCACTTAATATTTTATAATATTTTATTTTATTGACATAATTAAATAATTAAAAAAATTATAAATATCAAGATTTAAACATATATAATTAAAAAAATTTTTAAATATTTTGATTATAAATTATGATTATATATATAAATCATAATTTATCAAGTTTTATTGTTAAATTTTTAATTATTTTTAATATATTTGTTTATTAATATTTTATTTATTTATATTTTATTTATTTATACTCTATTTATTTATTTATATTTTATTTTATTTATTTATATTTTATTTTATTTATTTATATTTTATTTTATTTATATTTTATTTATTTATTTA
The DNA here is from genome assembly GCA_016946835.1 of Neocallimastix lanati (nom. inval.). Lineage (NCBI taxonomy): Eukaryota > Fungi > Neocallimastigomycota > Neocallimastigomycetes > Neocallimastigales > Neocallimastigaceae > Neocallimastix > Neocallimastix lanati (nom. inval.). The sequence continues at coordinate 321,194 of JACVTC010000028.1, forward strand.
CTATTTTTTTTATATATTTAACAATTTCATAAATGAATAAATAAATAAATAGATAAATAAATAAAATATTAATTAGGCTTTTATCAGTAATAATAGATAAAAATAATGTTCAAAAATAAATATTTAATAATAAATATTTAACATTAAATATTCAATATTATTAATAATTATTAACTAAAATATAATAAATATTATATGAATACATTACTTAATAGTTTTGAATTAAATATAAAAATATGAATATATGTATATATGCAATTTACTTAAAATATGATTTTTTTTTTTTTTTTTTTTTAGACTGAGATTAATTTGAGGGGATGACAATAGGGTCTCCAGTCACTCCCTTAAACCTATCAGACTCTCATAGGATTCTTTACGACTGATTTCTTGTTTGTGATCTCTTGAACCATTATTGAGGGAGGAATAACTACTATAATTCTTTCACAGATTAAGTGCCCTCTGCTTTAGCAATTATATAATCTAGTAAAAGGATTACTTACCATAGGGAATGAATAACCATCTTTATTTATAAGGAAAAACCCTATGGGAGAAAATTACCTCATGTAAATTATGAGGTAGTCTCAGTGTCGAGTCGAACATATAACATTTTCACAAAAAAATATGTATTAAAAATAGCTATATTAAATGTTTTGTAAATAAAATTGTCAGTATTAAAATACTTGAAATGAATAAAAATAAAAAAAAAAAATACATTACTCCCCCTTTTTTTTTTTTTTTTTTTTATTGTAATACAATATTAACTTTAATAAGTTTATTGTTAATATAAATGCTATTTATTATTTCAATGAAATCTTTAAGAGTATAAATGATTTATTTATTATTACAGAAAATAACATATATCTTTTATTTTTAGTGAAAATTATTCATATTTGATAGAAAATAAAATAATTATGTTAAATATTATTTAATAAATAATCTTATTATTATTATTATTACTATTATTATTTTATTATTAATTAAAAATATACATATTTTCATATTTTTGTATTGAAAATAATAATAATAATAATAATAATAATAATAATAATAATAATAATAATAATAATAATAATAATAATAAAAGAAATTAAAAAATTTTTTTTTTAGTATTTTTAATATTATAATTAAATTTTCAATAATAATAATAATAAAATAAATTGTAATTATTTAAGCATTACGAATATTATTATCTTTAAATTATCATTAATAATAATAATATTAGAAAAAGAAAAAAAATTTTTTTATCAAACATATATATATTTAAAATTTTAAAAGTCATTTAATCACAGAAACAAACAAACAAACAAACAAACAAACAAAAAAAAAAAAAAAAACTGACCTTATTTTATTTTATTTCATTTTTATTACTAAATTAACTACATATATAAAATTTTTAAATAACATATTATATATATCACGTATCATGTTTCAAAATTTTAAAAAATAAATTAAATTGTTTATTATATTTTCTTTTACTTTTCCAGTATAATATATTTTAATATACATTTCGTTATATAAAATTAAAATTGTTTTAAAATTTATTCATGAATCCCGTTATAAAAATTATTAAATAAATAATATTCTTTTCACATTTATTTTTAATCTTCCATTGTATCTTCATCATCTTTATTATTATTATTATTTAATGTATCTGATGTTATCCCACTCTTTAATTTTCTTTCAAGTAAAGTTATTTCCTCTAATGTAGTTGCATTCTTTATCATTTCTTTAATTTTTTCAGCTTCTTCTGGTGATGGTCCTTGATATGGTCTAGCTTCTTTTTTGGGCATTTCTCCTGGTTCAAATGTCTTTACTAATGATTTTCTTAATTCTTTACCTTGTTCACTATTAAACAATTTTCTAGCTTCATCTTTTTCCTTTAATGTTTACATAAATTTTTTTTCATTAATAAATTTTACATTTAATAATAATAAAATATAGTGTAATTATAATATTAAAATTAAATCATTTCTTTTATAATGATCATAATAAATAAAACTTTTAATATGGACATCTTCCAAGTAAAAAATTAATTATGAAATAACTTACAATTGCTCTAACTTTTTTGAAATCAAGCATTCTAAGATTTGGACATCTATTTATAACAAATAATCTATAGTATTTTTTAGTAACAACAGGGTTGTCCATTAAACTTAAATATTTTAAATTCTTCATATCACCTAATACATCTAAATCTCCTAATTCTTGAATTTGATTATTTGTCAATATTAAACTTTCTAAATTTGGAAGCGATTTAGGTAAATTTATATCAATTCTTGATATTCTATTATTGATTGCAATAATTCCTTTAAGTCTTTTCATATGTGGGAAATTTTCTAATTTTCCTATTTCATTATCAGAGAAATTAATTACATCATTTAGATCCTGATTAATTTGAGGAAAATTTATTATTAATAGTATTAAAATTAATATATTTGTTCAATTTCTTTTTCGTTATTTTGAAACATTTTATTTAAATTAATATTTTATTTAAATCTATTAATTTACTTTCGTTACAGCAATATTTTCAATTCTTGATATTTTCAATCCTTTTAATTAAGGTAAATATATATATTATTAAAAATTATATTAGAAAATTATTTTATAAGATTTTTTTTCTTAATAAATATAAATTATATTTTTTTTCTTTTTTTTTTTTTTTTTTTTGGTTGAATTAAAAATGATAATATTAATTATAATAATGATGAAAAAGAAAATAATAATAATAATAGTATCATTAAAAAATTTATAAAATTGAAAGGAAATTAAAAAAAAAAAAAAATATATATATATATATATATATATAATCAATCATAATCAATAATTTAATAACAAAAATATATATATATATATAATTTTATAATTTATTTTTATCATAAATATATTTAACCTGTAAGATCTAATTCACGATCTTTTATAGGATTAATATACGATTCAGCACTTTCAATAACATCATAGTTTAACTTCATTATTACTTTATATTTAATATTTCAACTATTTTTCTTATATAAAAAAAAAAAAAATCTATATATACTAATATATTTAACACGTGATTACAATAAAAAAAATTTAATACATATAATAAAAATTTAATTAAATTTTCTAAAAATATATAATTTATGTAAAATGAAATAAATTTTTGATTAATATAAAAGTAACTCATATAGTCAAATTAAATAATAAATTGTACTTTAAAGGTATAATACATATTTAAAAAAAAATTATCTTTAAATTTGAATCTATTAAATTTCAATATATTATAATAGAATTAAATAACAAATATTTAAAATATAAAATTAATAATTAAAAAATAAAATATTTATTAAAATAGTAGTCATTACTACTATAATAATTTATAAATAAAGAAAAAAGTTAGTATAAGTTAGTTGAATCATTTTGAAATTTGATTTATTAATTTGAAATCTTAGATTTATATATACTATATATTTACAAATTATTTAAAATAATTTCTACAATTATATATTATTATTATATATTATTATTTATTATTATTAATATATTTATTATATTTATTATTGTTATTGTTTATTAATAAAAAATATATATAGAAAAAAGGAATAAAATTAAAAAAAAAAAAAATAAAAATAAAAATAAAAAAAAAAAATGAAAATAGGAGGCTATTATATAAAGAGCAATCTTGTTTATATTATTTCAGTATTCCTTGCTTTTAAATTAAGCTGTGCAATTAAAGTAGATAAATTATTGGGTGTTCCAGACGAAAGTAAAAAAAAAAAATATATATTTATTTTTTTAAATATATTAATATAATTATGAGTAGAATAATTAAAATTTCAGTTCTTAATAATTAAATATTAATTTGATATTATAATAATTGATATATCTTATGTAATTTTATTAGAATTAAAATTTTATAAGCCACAAGAAGGAGATGTTTTTAAATGTCTTGATGGTTCAAAGGTAATTCCATATAGTGCAGTTAATGATGATTATTGTGACTGCCCCGATGGAAGTGACGAACCAGGTATATTGATAATAATAGTAATAATAATAATTATATTTATATTCAAAAACTAGTAATAAAATATTATTATTGTAATTTAAATGCAATTAGAAATTAAATTTCTTATTCATTATTTTTAATTAATATTATTTCTTTCTCTAAGGTACTTCCGCTTGTCCAAATACAACTTTTTATTGTAAAAATGAAGGATATATTCCCTCAGTTATTCCAAGTTCTAGAGTAAATGATGGAATATGTGGTAGGTTTTTGGTTATTATATAATAAATTTTTAATTTATTGAAATTATTTGCTATATTTATTATATTTAATATTATTATTTTATTTTAATAATTTAATATATGTGTGTATATAACTATTAATTAATTAATTGATTAATAAAGACCCAGAATGTTGTGATGGTTCAGATGAAAATTCAGGGATAATTAAATGCCCAAATATTTGCGAACAAATTGCATATGAACAAAATAAAGAAGAAATTGAAAAGAAAAGAATTTTAAAAGATGTATTGTATTATATCAAATTATTAATGATAATTTCTATAAAATGAAATAAAGTATTAATAATAATTAAGAAAAAAACAGTAAAAAAATGAAAATAACTATTACTATATTATATATATTTTTTATTAATATAATATATGCAATTATATTTATATATATATATATATATATTCTGTAGGGTTTAGCAAAAAAGGAAAAATTATTATCAGAAGCTTCGGAAATTGTTAAAAAAGAAAATAGTAAAAAAGACAAATTGGAATCTGAAATAGAAATTCTTAACTCTAAATTAAAAAGACTTGAAGGTGATATTTTAATAATATTATTATTAAAGTATAATTTTAAAAAATTAAATTTAAAATTACTTGTTACACTGTTGAAATATAATATTATAACAAAATTTCTAAAATTTTATTGTTATTTAAAAGTTCATAAATTATAAATTAGTTATAATATATTAAATATTATTTTTTTATTAATATTATTGATGTTATTTATTTTAGAAATTCAATCAATTGCTGAGGAAGTGGATCAGAGAGTAAAAGCAGTTAAAGATAAGGAAATAAACAAAAAAATTATTGAAAATTGTCCAAATGTTTTACGTGATTGTAATAATGGTTATGACGATTTAGATTCACAATTAAAACTTAGTTCTAAAAAATTAGATATATATGAAAATGGATTGAACCATATTTCAGATTTAATTGAAGATGTACAAAATATTCTTAACGAAGATAATAGTGAAAATAGATTAGCTGATATTATTATGTCCTTAAAATCCATTCAAGAAGAAATACATTCTTTACATAATGAAGTTGAAGTAGCTCAACCTGATGATTTAGTAGAAGATAGTGATAAAAGTAATGATGAAGATGAAGATAATAGTGATGATGAAGCCGATGCCAAGGTTGAAAATAGTCACTTTAAACTGGATTTAAGTGTCAATTTGGATCATTTAAAACAAGCATTAGAATTAACACCATGTGAAGATGGCTCAAGAAATGTTATATTTTGTATTGGATCTGGTATTAAATCATTAGTTATTGGTATGAAAAATAATGTTGTCAATGATTCCAAAAATCTAGCAGGATGGGAAGGTTGGCCAAGATTAAGAAATCCATTAAATTTAACTGTAAAAAATATTATGAATAAAATTAAAAATTTAAAGAAATCTACTGTTCAAAATAATAATGAAGTTGATTCTAGAGATGCTGAATTTGGTATTAATTTTGATGAATTAAAGAATGATTATCTTGGTGTGAAATCCCTCGTAAAAAGTACCAAAAATGAATATGACAAGAAAGAAAAGGAATTAAAGAAAATTAAAGAAAAAACTGATATTGATTTTGGACCACAAAATGTATACAGAACATTTTATAATAAGTGTTATGATGTTGAAGCATCAGGGTAAATTATATTTAAAGCAATATCAATAAATTAAATTAAATTAATAAATTTATACATATATATATGATTTTCAATTTTAATATTAATATTAATATTTATTATAATTATTATTATTATTATTATTGTTATTATTATTATTATTATTATTTATTAATATCATTGGATATTTTATTTATTTTATTTTACTTTATTTTATAAAGTTATATATATACATTATGCCTATTTAATGATGCAAAACAAAAGCCAAAAGATGGAAACTCTTCAACCAGTCTTGGGTAATTGGTTTAAATGAAATTTGAAATAAATAATATTATAATATAAAATATATTAATCATAAAAATTTACTGTATTTTAAATTATTATTGACCATTAAAGTAAATGGAGTGGATTTGATAGTCCAACTGTTATGAAGTTTACAAACGGAGAAAAATGTTGGAATGGACCACAAAGATCAGCTAAAGTAAATATTAATATTAAATTTTTACATATATTTATTTATTTATTTATTTATTTATTCATTCATTTATATGTTTATTTGTTTGTTTGTTTGTTTGTTTTTAGGTTATTTTAAAATGTTCAGATAAAAATGAATTAACTTCAGTTACAGAACCTAATAAATGTGAATATGAAATGATATTTTATACCCCAGCAGCCTGTCTTAAAATGGATGATGATGACAATAAAAGTGTAAAAGATGAATTATAAAAAAAAGATAAAATACAATAAACATAATTAAAATTAAAATTAAAATTATAATAAAATAAAAATAAAAATAAAATAATAGTAATAATAGTAATAATAAGTAAACGCAAAAAAAAAAAAAAAAAAAAAAAAAAAAAAAAAAAAATTAAAACAAGTAAATGTATTCTTATTAATTTTTTTTAAAATAAAAATAGCAATTAATATCAAAATCTATATTGAAAAAAAAAATTATAATAAATAAATAAATAGTGTTTAATAAATTGCAATTAAAATATTTTATTTATTAAGTTTGTACTTTATAAAATTAATAGTAATAATAATAATATTTATATTATTAATAAAAATAATTAAAAATAAAATTGAATATATATAGGATGTTGGAATTTTTTTTTAAATATAAATATAGATATATATATATATACTTTTTAAATAAATGGTTAAACTAGTGATGTATATATTAATTTAATATTGTTTTTTTTTTTTTTTTTTTTATTTTTATTATTATTATTATTATTATTATTATTATTATTATTATTATTATTATTATTATTATTATTATTATTATTATTATTATTATTTCTAAATTTTTAAATATTTTATTTATATATATATGTATATAATTATTAATAATTCTTTATTTTCTTCTTTTTTGTAAAATAATTTCTGTGTTTATTTTAAAAAATTTTTTTAATTAATTTAACTTCTCTCTGAACTTGAACTTCTACTACGATGATGTCTACTTGAATGACGATCTCTTGTAGGACTTCTACTTCTACTTTTATAATTTCTTCTACTTCTATCCCTACTTCTATCCCTACTTCTATCCCTACTTCTATCCCTACTTCTATGATGATGATGTCTACTATGTCGGCTTCTACTTCTGTCTCTACTTCTGTGATGATGTCTGCTATGTCTACTTCTACTTCTGTCTCTGTCTCTATCTCTAGACCTGCTTCTACTTCTACTTCTGCTATGATGATGTCTTAATAATACAATTAAAATTTATAATTTTTTTTTATTAGAATAATTATCACCATAATGATAATAAAATAATTTATTATTATTCTTTTTATATTTACCTCTTTTTTCTTTCTTCCTCATACTTTTCTCTTTCCTTTTTTCTTTCTTCTTCACGTTTTTCTTTTAATTTTTTTTCAATTTCTTGGGCTATAATATAAAATTGATAAATATTAAAAATTATAATTTATAATATATAATTCAAATAAATAAATAAAAAAAAAAAAAAAAAAAAAATCTAATAAATTACCTATTTTTATCGGTATTCTTGGTAATATAGTATCTAACCATTTTTGTTCTGTAAGAAGTTGTCTACACATTCTTCCAATTGTTCTTAATTAATAAATATTTTATAAAAACAAAAATAAAAATATTTCATTAAAATACTATCTACATATTATTTTATATTATACAGAAGAATAATAAGGATGTAATATTTACATTACTCTAGGATATACTCCACCCTCTATTTGAACCTCTTCTTCATCATCTAAATAATCCTCAAACCAACTCCACAAATGATCTGGTTTACACACATATCTTAAATATAAAAAACCTAAAGCACGAACATGACTAAAAAATTGTTTTAAATTTTTTTTTTTTTTTTTTTTTTTTTTTTAATAAAATATAAAAATATTAATTAAAATTTATTTTTATTTCTTTAAATCTTACGAGCAATTTTGAAAGTTGATCAATCCATTAATTTGTTTAATTGTTAATTTTAAAGTCCATAATTTAAATAATAAACAGTATGCTGTTGACGCAATGGTATCTTTCATAAATGGTTCTTTTATATTAAATAAATATTAATGATATTTTTTATTTTAATTTAAAATTTAATTTATAATTTAAATTTATACCAATATGTTTCTTAACATAACTATTAATATGTATATTATTGTATAATTGAATTATTACCTAATGAATGAACTATATATTAGAAATAATTAGTTAAAAATTAATACATTTAGATTATTAATATTATATATAATTTATATAATTTAATCATTTAAATTTCTTTAGTTTATTTTTATGTTTTATTGCTTTTTTTAAATTCAATTTTTACAATTTTTATTCAACTTTCCAGAGATAGGTACCTTCATTTTTAATTTCTGAAACTACTTCATGATATGTTTTCAATTCACTATAATTTAAAAAAATAAAAAAAAATATATAAATATATATATATATATATTTATTTATTTAAAAAACTATTTTTTAAAACTATTATATTAATGCAAATGTAATTTTTAATATTATAACTTCTTTTCTATTAAATATCAACTTACTATAATTGTTTAAAATATAATGAACTTTTGATATTCTGGTATATTATTGAATTTAAATTCATTGTTTCTTCATTACCAAAAGTTTCAAGCTTATTCGCTGCTTTTTTTGACATTTTGGTTTAAATAAATAATTTTTATTAAATTTTTTCTTAAAAAAATAAAAAAAGAAAAGAAAAAAATCCTTTTTAAACTTTTATTAAATATTATAACTAAAAAAAAAAAAATAATTTATTTAGAAAAAAAATAGAATCTTTTATTAATTTTTTTTTTCTTTGTGAAATAAATTTTGATAATTTTTTTTTAAAAAAATGAAAAAAAAAAAAAAAAAAATTAGATTAAAAAAATTTTTTATAAAATACATAAAAATATAAAAATATAAATTCAAGATTATACTAATTAATATATCAAAAAAATAAATGAAATTTAAGTTTATATATTTATTTTAAAAATATAAAAAATAAAAAAATAAAAATAAAAAATATTATAATACCAATTAATTAATTTTTTAAAAAGTTTAAAATTTTCAGTACAAACAAATAATATTTTAACTATCATATTTTAATTATCAAAATCATTTATGTAGTATTTTATAAATAAAAAAATAAATAAATAAAAAATATATGTATATATATTTATTATATCATCTATATATTTTTGACTATTTATTTTAAATTATTTTTCCATTAAAGTACCACAGAAAATTCATGATTTAATAATAATTTTTTCTTAATAGTTGGCATTAAATTATTATATTACATATAAATATATTTATAAAAAAATTTTTTTTTTTTAATAAATATAATAGTAATAAAAATACTATTGGTTTTGATTCAATAATATAATATCCTTTGAAAGAAGAAATATGAAAGTAACAAACTTTCTTGTAAATTTCATAAAAAAAAAAAAGAAAAAAAAAAAAAGAAAAAAAAATTTCTTCTTTTTTTGTTCTATATAATAAAATATAATTAATTATTTTTTTATAATGAAATAACATATACTTTTCATTTGATTAATGTTCTTCCTCTGTTTATATTAAACATACTATAAATGCAATAAAAACAATATAAATAAAAGCACATTATATCAAGAACATATAATATATTCTTAATATAGTTGTAAATGAATAATGTTTAAAATAAAATTTTATAATATTTTTAATAATATATTAAAGTTCTAATTGATATATAATTTTAATTTCAATTATTAAAAAAAATAAGAAAATAAAAAATGGAAATAATAATATATATAAAAAAATGCATAATTGGATTTTATTTTTTATTTTTATCCTTTTTTAAAAAAAAAATATATATATATATATATATAATATATATATATATATATTATATAGTTTTGTTGCTTAACTCCATTTTTTAATATATATATGTAAATATCAAATATTTATTATTATTTATTACATTGTATATTATTTAATTTTTAACTTTTTTAAATAAAAATCTGTATAGTAAGCTTAATAAATACAAATATATTATTAAATAAATATAATTTATAATTGTTTCAATAAATTTTTTTTTTTTTTTTTTTTTGACTTTTGCTTTTATCCATTACACAGAAGTTTCTTGATTATATATAAAATAATTTAAAATGTTATTAATAAAAAAAATCAAAAAAAAAAAAAAAAAGTTGTTTATTAAAAAAAAATAATAATAATAGCGTAAAAGAAATTTACATTTATTTTCTTAATATAATTCAGTATTTATTAATAAATAATACAAAACAATTGTAAAAAAAAAAAATATTATTACAATTTAAGTTAATCTTTCCAAATTAAAATTTTGAAAATTAATTAGTAATTATTATTATTATTATTATTATTATTATTTTATTTTATTTTATTTTATTTTATTTCTTCCTGTATTTTTTTTATATATAATGTTTAATTAAAACTATATTCTTATCAATATTAAATATTATAATAAATAATTATAATATTATATATTAATATTTTAAATTTTAATCTTCGATATACTATTTAATTTTTGAATTTCATTAAATATAAATGTATTATTGCTTTAACTGATGAAGATAATATAAATAAATTAACAGATAATGTAATTCTATGATAATTCTATTTGTATAAACAATGCTTATAAAGTTAATTTCTATTTTGCTTCTACCTAATATAGTAATAAATTATGATCCATTTACATTATATTTATCAAAATTATAACATCAAATAGATATATAACCACTATACAGTTAAAAATAATATATTAACTTGAGATATTTATGAATGTCAGATTATCATTTTTGAATCAAAATTTACATAATATGTATTTGTTCCAGATATTAAATATTCCTCATTAAAATATATCTATATTAATGCAATTATTATTTAAATTTTTATATTTGATTATTAAATTCAAAATAAATAAATAAAAAAAAAATAGTTAAATGACTAAAATTATATCCAAATAAATAATTAACTATTAATTTATTTTATATATTTTAAAAGTTTTCACGACCACTAATATTTTTTTTTTAATTTTGAATATATCTAATATTTGAAAACTACTAATATCGTTATTTTATTATTGATTGATAGCACATTATTCTATTACTTATAAGACAATAATTCTATATAGAAATTAAATATGACAAAAAAATAATATATTATAAGTAATTATAAATTTTGGAAAACTTGTATTCCTAAAAAATTCTAATCCTTAAAATTTAGTTAAAATATATCATATTAATAAATAATAAATCAATAAAATTGTGAGTCTTCCTTAATAATACCAGTTAGAATGATATATATTTTATAAAATCAATATTACATATAAAATATATTAAATACTATAATCAATTTTATTATTATAATGAATTATTTTTATTCAAATTGTAGGTACTTCATTTTGATAAAAATTATATTTCCCGTAGATAAAAAATATTTTTACAATTAAAATTTTCACTGGAATTTATATATACTTGAATATATTAAAATAGATATATAAATTAAATAGTTAATAATATGGATAATTCACTTTATTTAAAATATATATATTAACTAATTAATTTTAATTAAAATTTATTTTAATAATTAGAATATTTATTATTTAATATAATAAAAATACTACTAAGAGATTAATTAAAACTTTTTTTTTTTTTATTTTTTATTTTTAAAAAATATTTGATTTTTTTTATTAAAATATAAATTAAAAGAACTTTAAAGATTTTAATAAATAAAATAAAATAAGGTATATAAATAAGAAATTTTATATTCGTTATAAATAAAAAAAGGATTAAACTTTAAGTATGAAGTTAATTTAAAGAAGTTAATAAATTATATACACATGTCTATTATCTATTATAAATATAATTTATTTGATATAACTATCTTTAAATTGGAAGAGTAAAATTTAAAATTAATTTTTAATATATATATTTTGATTATATGATTTATAAAACATTTAGTAATAAAAAATATAAATAAATTTAAAAATATTAAAAGAATTATTTAGTATAACTTAGTTTTTAATAATAATAGTAATAATAATAATAGAAAAAAAGTTTTCATTGCTAAAAATTAGATTAATTAAATGTTAACAAAAAATCATTTATAAAATTAAAATGGAATATTTATATTAAACAAAATAACGAAATTACTTGATCTTTATTTATATTGTATACGTTAAATCAAATTAAAAAGCATTATAGAAGAGTATAAATTATGTTTATTTCAAATTTTGAAAAAGAAACAATAATTAAATATATTAAAATTTGCTTTATAATATTATATAAATTATTTATTATTTAATAATATAAAATATAATAATATTATTATTTTATTTTATTTTATTTTTTTTTTTTTTAGAATAAAAAATGGCAAGAAGATACGATTCAAGAACTACAATTTTTTCGCCAGCTGGTAAATTAATAATTAAAGAAAATAAAAATATATTATTTTTTTTTAAATTAAAATTTTCTAATATTTTATTAATTAATTTTATTAAATAAATATATATATATATATTTTTAATAATATCTTAAAATTTTACAACAATATAATAATTCAAAATATAAAATGAATATGAATGTAAATATAAATAATAATATTAAGGTCGTTTACATCAAGTTGAATATGCTATGGAAGCTATTTCACATGCTGGTACTGCGTTAGGTATTCTTACCAATGAAGGTATTGTTCTTGCTGCCGAAAAGAAAGTTACCTCAAAGTTATTAGAAACCATGTGTTCTAATGAAAAGATTTATCCATTAAATGAGTAAGGAATTAAACATTATTATTATTGTTAATGATATCAATGCTCCAATATAAAAATTAGGAACTAAACTTTAAAATCAGATATCTTTATTAATAATTATAATTAATAATAAATTAGAGTAAAAAATATTTTTTAAATATTCTATTGTTTAAATTATCATTGCTTTAATATATCTGTCAAGAAATGTTATTTTTGGAATTTTTAATGTTATTGATAGATTTGAGATTTCAAATTGTAAAATAAAAAAAATAAAAAAAGAAACAAAAAATAATATAGAAATAAAAATAAAATAAAATAAATAAATAAATAATAATAATAATAATAATAATAAAAAACAATAAGAAATAAAGAATGAATGATCGATTAATAAAATTTTAGATATACAAATGAATAAAATGAAAAGAGCAATGATGAAATATTATTATTATTATTATTATTTTTTTTTTTTTTAAAAAAAGAGACAAAATAAGACATTTAAAGATCACAAATTATTGAGGATTCAATGAAATTTCATTTTATTAATTAAATAAAAAAAATAATGAATTCAAATTTATTACATTTTATATTATAGAAGAAATAATTTAAAAGTATTAATGCTTTAAATATATAAAATTTTTATTAAAAATACAATTTGTAATATTAAAAGAAATATTGCTTGTGCTGTTGCTGGTATTACTTCAGATGCCAATATTCTAGTTGATTATGCTAGAAGAGTAGCATTATCTTATCGAAAAACGTATTTAGAAAATATTCCTGTGGAAGCATTTGTACAGAGAATTTGTGATGTAAAACAAGATTATACACAACATGGAGGTATAAAATAGAATAATTACATATAATTAGAAAAAAAAAAATAAATAATTTAATAATCAATTTATGAAGAATATATACTATATAATAAAAATTTAAGATATTGATAATTAATGTATATATTTTAACTTTTTTTTTTTTTTTTTTTTTTTTTTTTTTTTTTTTTTTTTTTTTTTTTAAAAAAAAATAATATAATGATTAAAAATAATTGTAAAATTAAATTTTTATTTTTTATTTTTTGTTATTCTTGAAATGAAATCAAAGGTCTTCGTCCTTTTGGTGTTTCATTCATTTATGCAGGTTATGATGATAAATTTGGTTTCCAACTTTATCATTCTGATCCATCTGGTAACTACTCTGGCTGGAAGGCTAATTGTATTGGTGCTAATAGTCCAAATGCTCATAGTATCTTAAAGCAAGAATACAAGGAAGATATGACCTTAAAAGAAGCTAAATCTTTAGCTGTTAAAGTTTTAAGTAAAACTATGGATAGTACTACTTTAGGAGGAGAAAAATGTAAAATATATATATATATATATATATTATTATTATAATTATATATATAGTTTTTTATTTGAGTATTTTAATACCAATCTTTATATCATTTATATAATTTTTTTTTTTTTTGTATTAAATTTATTATTACAATTTTATTAACAAACATACAAATAAACAAAAAACTAAAAAAGTGGAATTTGCTACTCTTACTAAAAAGGGTGACCAAATAAAACTTAACACTTATTCCTCAAAGGAAATTGACGCTTTGTAAGTATTATTAAACATAATGAAGTGTTATATAGAGTTAGAACCAAAAAAAAAAAAAAAAAAAAAAAAAAAAAAAAAATTAATAAAAAAAAATTTTTTTTTTATTTATTTTTTTTTATCTCTTTATAGATTGGAAGAAGAAAAGGATGTATTAAATACTGAAGAAGATGCTTAAAGAAATTAATTATCATAACTGGAAATAATAAAAATAACAGTTTAATGAGTAATATTTATTTTTTTTTCTTTTTATAAGCAATATAAGAAAAAAAAATTAAACATCAACTAAAAGCAAATATATATAAATAATAATAATAATAATAATAATTGTTATATTCAAAATTAAATGAATAAATATTAATATAAACAACATACCAAGAAAATCACAAAAAAAAAAAAAATAAAATAAATAAATAAAATAAAATAAAATAAAATTAAAAAGCAAAATTTGCCAAGACATTATGTAAAATATAATAATACTTTTTTTTTTCTTTTTTTTTTTTTTTTTTTTTTCTTTATTATTTATCATAAAACATAGTAATGAAGAAAATAAAAAAAAGAAAAAAGATATAAAAAAAAAATAAAAAATAAAGAGAAAATTAAATCAATCAATCAATAAATTTTTATATAAATATATTTTTTAAAAAAAAGTTTAAATAAATAAATAATAAAAAAAAAAAAATTATAAATAAAAAAAAAAAATTTAAAAAAAAATATATATATATAAAGAAAAAACTTTAAAAAAAAATATTATAATAGTAATAAATAATAAACAACAATATAACAATAATAATATTCTTTTTTTGTATGTTTTTATACTAATGAATATTATTAAAATCCATTATAAATATACATATATATATTTATATATATTTGTAAGAAATAATCAGAAATAAATATTTTTATTTAATTATTAATTATTATTAATAAAATTTTTTTTTTTTGTTGTTGTTATTGTTATTGTGGTAGTTGAAGGCTATAGTTATTATTATTATTATTATTATTATTATTATTATTATTATTATTATTTTATTTTTTAATTAAAAATAGCCACGAAAATAATAAATAAATGAGAACTATTTGGTTTTTATTATTATTATTATTATTAAATCGTTAGATTCATAGTTCGATTATTTTTTGTTGTATAAATATATATATATATTTTTTTTTATAGTAATATGTAAATCATATTTATTTCTTTATATTTTTTTTTTATTAAAAAAAATATATCAATAACAAATATTTAAATTTTAATATATAGATTACTATATATATATATATATTTTATAAATTAAAAATATGTAATTATATATCTGGAATACTAAAAAAAGAAAAAATTATTTTATGTTATTTTAGAAAAAATATAAAATAAAAATAAATATAAAATAAAATAAATATAAATATAAATATAAAATAAATATAAATATAAAATAAAATAAATATAAAATAAAATAAATATAAAATAAAATAAAATAAAAAAAAAAAAAAAAAAAAAAAAAAAAAAAAAATAAATTATTTTTTATTTTTTTAAACAATAAATTAAATAAACATTTTTATATAATAATTTCAATTAAAAATTTATTTAATATAAATATTTTATTTATTTTTAGCATTTTAATATAATAATGGAAGTATCATTAAATTCAACAAATACTTCAACACCAAAAAATAAATTAAATAATTCAACCAATTCAAATGGTTCAAAAGGTGCACCACCTGTTTTATTAAATGCTACGCTTGAAGATGAAAAAATATATTATTCAGAAGAAATTGTTCGTCTAGAACATTCTATTAAACTATTAGAAGATTCCAATGCTGTTCTCAGAGAACAAGGTGACAACGATCCAGATTTTGTTCTTGCCATTACAGAAAATGAACAAGTTATTGCTAAATATAAAAAGATTGTTAATAATTTAAAGGAAAGACTGAATGCTCTCTCTTTAACTCCATGCTTAAGTAGTCAAAAAGCAGGAAGTGAAATTAATCTTAATAAAGATAATTCAATTTCAATTGTAGAGTCAGAATTAAATAAGAATCTTCAGTCATTAAAACTAACTACGAAAGAAATTTCATCTCTGGAATCTTTATCAGAACTTCAAAATAGTTTATCTGAAGAGAATTATGTTTCAAAAGCTACTGAAAAAGAAACTTTAAAGAGTGAAGTAACTATGTCTACTGAAGAAGATGGTGTCTTTCTTTAATTAATTAATTCTAAAATTTATTCAAAATGTTATTAATAATAATTACAAATATATATATATTATATATTATCTTTATGTAAATAATTAATAAAAACAATAAAACAGTATTTATAGTATTTATTAAAAGTTAATTTATCTTCTTTTCAAAAAGAAACAAAATTGGTAGTAATATGAATAATTATAAATAAGTAGCAAAATAATTAATTATTTTATTTAATTTTAAGAAATAACCAACAGAATTTATATATATATATAAAAAAAAAAAAAAAAAAAAAAAAAAAGTAATGTAATTTATAAATAATAATAATAATAATAATAATAATAATAATAAAAAGAACTTCTTTCATAAATGTAGTACATATAAATTTTTTTTTTTTTAAATGTTAAAGAACGATTTGTGAGTTTCTCTTTATAATTATTATATATTATATTTTTATATGCATATTAATATGGAGATTGTTATTATTATAAACATAAATATATTAATGATAATTATTAGTTATTCGTTCATTATATATATATATATATATATATATTTTTATTATATTCATTTATAGATTTATAATATTTGATTTATTTATTTGAAAGTTTTTTTATTATCAATATTATTATAAGCTTTTCTTTATATATATATATAATATATATATATATATTTTTTTTTTTTTTTTTTTTTGTAATATTTCACATAATTTTTATATAGAGAACTATTAAACATAATCGTTTTTTTATTTTTATTTTTTTTTAAAAAAAAGTAATACTCATATTCTATATATATATATATATATATATATATTAATTTAATATAAAATAAAATAAATAGTAGAAATTTAAATATGAAGTACAGATTGAATAGAATAAAAAAAATACTGAAGAATAATATAATATGTAAAGTTTTAATAAAATAAAAAAAATACTGAAGAATAATAAAATATGTAAAAGTTTTAATAAAATAAAATAAATACTAAAGAATAATAAAATATGTAAAAGTTTTAATAAAATAAAATATATAAATAAATAAAATATGATTTTAAAGAGTTTTTTATCTTTTTATTTAAATTAATAAATTAATAATCATAAACTTCCTGAAATTTTTATTAAAAATTAAAATGTTACACAAATCTTTATATATAATTATTTTATAATAACAATAAAAAAAAAAAAAAAAAAAAAAAAAAAAAAAAAAAAAAAAAAACAGTATTTGAGGATTTTATAAAATATATATATTAAATAAAATCTTAAATAGATAGATTAAACGAAATATCAAAAAAAAAAAAAAAAAAAAAACTAATTTATAATAATAATTAGTGTATATTTTATTTAATATTTTTCTTCAGTCAATTTTCAAATAGAATATTATTTTAATCTTTTAGTTTTTATGTAAAAATAAAAATTCAAAGTTACAGGCATAAAGTGACTATCTTTTAAATATAATAGTTTTATTTAAGGAATCTTGAATTACTCTCATGTAATAATAATTATATATATGAAATCTCGAATTACTGTTTCAATTTTAACTATCTCAAGAAGTAATATTTCATCATAAATATGGAATTTTCATTTTCCATTTCATCATTTTTTTTTCTATTTACATCAACATAAAAGAAACCAACTCCTTCTCTATTATGGGTTTTAAACAAAAAATGTAATAGCTAATTAGCCACGTTAGATAATAGAGATTATGGTGAAAATTGATTATTAATTAGTATTTAAATAATAATTTAATTTCTCAGAATAGAAAACCTCCGTTAAATACTTGGTAGTAACCTATAGATTTGATGAACATCAAAAATATATATATGTACTTGAAATATTTAAGATATTATTGTTTCTGTTAAAATTTATTTTAACTTGTTTATATGACATATATGTATATATATGTTTTATTTGTAAATGTATTAACAAATGTTAATAATTGAAAAATAAGAATATTAATTTTTAATTTTAAATTAGTTTTAAATAACTAAGAAAAAAATAATAATTAAAATAATTAAATAATAATTAAATAATAATTAAATAATAAATTAAATAAATAATAAATAATAAATAATATATAATTAAATAATTAAATAATAAATAATAAATAAATAAATAATAAATAATAATATATAATTAAATAATTAAATAATAAAATAATAAATAATATATTAATAGATAATAAATAAATAATATATTAATAATAATAAATAATAAATAAATAAATAAATAAATAAATAAATAAATAAATAAATAAATAAATAGATAATAATAAATAATAAATAATAAATAAAATTAAAAACAAATTAGATAAAACGTTTTATTATTAATTAAAGTTTATTTATTAATATATTTGTTTTGGTAATTACAATGTTAAAAAAATGTATGAAAAGATTTTCTTTTTATACTAATTGTGGCTTATTAATAATACAATGAAATAATTTAACAATGAATATGTAAATGTATTTCAAATACAAAGAGATAAATTATAATAAAGAAATAATATAATTTAATTTATTTTATAAAATATATTTAATTAGTTTGACACTTATAACATTCCCCCTCAGATCAGAATGTTTTATAAAATATTTGATCTGTAAATTGTGTCATTTTCGATCCATTTATGTTTTTGGTTAATGGGTCAGCTAACATTTCTTTAGTGTTAATGTATTCCATTAGAACTTTATTATTTTTAATATTGTCATAATTAAAATGATATTTTATATCAATATGTTTCAATTTATTATTAATTTCTCCATTTTCAATTGTAGTTTTACTAGCTAAATTATCTGTTAAAATTTTAATTGGTTTTTTAATATTAAATAATTCAATAAGTATATTTCTAATCCAAAGTGCTTTCTTTATACATTCTCCTGTGGCAATATATTCAGCTTCAGCAGTCGAGGTTGCTACTACAGATTGTTTTTTCGATTGCCAACAAATTGGGTCTTTATTCATTAGAATGATACATCCAGAAGTAGATTTTCTATCAACTGGATCTCCGGCTAGGTCTGAGTCCGTGTATGCTAAAATTTCCCCCTTTCCTTTATATTCAATTTTATAATTTTTAGTATAGTTTAAATATTTTAATATATTAATTACCTTTTTCCAATCATTCATTGTTGGATTTTCGGCCTTTCTTGCTGCTTTTCCGATTGCATATGAAATATATGGTCTTGTACACCTTGAAAGGTAGGTTAATGATCCTACTGCACTTTTAAAAGTTGTTTTATCAAATGGTGTGTTGTCCTTCGTTAATCCATTTTCATCAGTACAAGGTGTTTTTGCTTTTCTAATATTTGTTACTTTAAATTTCTGTAAAATATCATTGATTAATTGTGTTTGTGAAATGAAGTAATTATTATTTTTCTTTTCCACATTAATTCCTAATAGATAATCTACTTCGCTGCATTTTGAAACTTTAAAATTCTTTTTAATAATATTTATTATATTTTTTATTTGAGATTGTACTCCTGTTATGAGCATATCATCTACGTATATTCCAATTATACAAATAGTTTTACTTCCGGCCATTTTCTTGAAAATACATGGTTCAGAAGAGAGCTGAATGAAACTATTATTTTTAAGAAATCCTGAAAAATGAGTATACCATTGACGGCCAGATTGCTTAAGACCGTATAAAGCTTTCTTTAGTAACCAGTAGCCATGACCAAAATTTTTATCTCCAGGGGGTATGGATACATAAATTTCTTCTTCTAAAGGTGCATTAAGATATGCAGCTTTAATATCAAGTTGCATAATATCCCACTTGA
Source organism: Neocallimastix lanati (nom. inval.) (assembly GCA_016946835.1). Classification (NCBI taxonomy): domain Eukaryota; kingdom Fungi; phylum Neocallimastigomycota; class Neocallimastigomycetes; order Neocallimastigales; family Neocallimastigaceae; genus Neocallimastix; species Neocallimastix lanati (nom. inval.). The sequence goes on from JACVTC010000028.1 coordinate 341,869, forward strand.
ATTTTGCTGCTATGGAGATAAGAAGTTTTAAACTGTCTATACTAAGAGTAGGGGAATAAGTCAGATTGTAGTTAATGCCTTTAGTTTGTGAAAATCCCCTCGCAACAATTCGGGCTTTGTATTTCTTAATGTTTCCATTACCGTCTCTCTTAATAGTATAAATCCATTTAGTTGATGTTGGATAAGTACCTTTTGGAAGTTGTTTTTTAAATATCATAATTTTGTTATCATAGAGGTTTTTTAATTCTTCATTCATTGCTGAGATCCATTGGCTTTTATATTTACTACTGATCGCTTACTTAAAGGTTAATGGTGTATCTGTTATTATATTATTAAGTTCTATATTGTCAATAATAAAATTAGACCTTTTGTTTTCTTCATTGTATAATGGCGATCCTGGTCTTTTTAATGATGAGGAAACTGTATTGTATTCTTTCTTTTGTCTTTTATTAGCAGCTGAATCAATTTTATTTTCCTTTCTTTTATAAGTTTGATTACCAGTTTTGTCATGATTTGTAGAATCGTCATTAACGTTATTGTCTATATAATTAGATGAATTATCAATTTCAGTAGACATTGATATTGCTTTAAAATTACTTGTTAAGTTTTCTATGTGATTTTCTTGACTATTATCTATGCTATTATCATTGTATGAAAAATTGTCGTTGTCAAAAATTTCAGTATATATATCAGATGGAAAGCTTGTTTCTGAATCAATTATATCATTTTCTGGATTATCACTTTTCTCAATTTTTTCCTCAATTGTGGATGTACTAGGTTGGTCTTCAGTTATTATTTGATTTTCATTATCTATATTTTTAGTTATTGTATTGTCATTATTTATTTTCATGAGGTAATTGCTTTGTTGTTGACTATTGATTTGATTGATTCTTTCTTGCTGTTGATTATTGACTTGATTAATTTTGTTTTGCTGTTGATTATTTGTTTCGTTATCATTATTAATATTTATTGAATAATTGTCAAGATTGAAATATTTGGAAGATACCTTGTTGTTGTTGATATTAGAATTAAGTCCGTTAAGTATCAGTTTTCCTGGAGTTGATTCATCAAATACAACTTCTCTTACATAGTGAATTTTTAGATTTTTGTAGTCCATTACTATGTAGCAGTATGATTCTGTGTTGAATCCAAGAAAAACACCTTTAATAGCATTGTTTTTGAATTTCATTTTATCCTTAGAAAAGTCCTTGAAATAAGCTCTACAGCCGAATACCTTAATATATTTGAGATTTGATGGTTTATTATAAAACAATTCTTCTGGAATTTTATTTCCGATACCTTGATGTGTGGCTTTGTTATATAATAGGTTTGCATATTTAACAGCATAGTCCCAAAACTTTGTATCAAGTTTGCTCCAATATAGCAATGTTTTAGCGCAGCTCACTAAAGTATAATTAAAACGTTCGGATTTGCCGTTATTTTGAGGGTTATAAGGTGGTGAATACAATTTCCTAATTCCATTTCTTCTACAAAATTGTTCAACCTTTTTATTGACGTATTCTTTTCCTTGGTCAGTTTTGAAATTTTTGATTTTATTTTCAAATTGGTTATTTAAATAAGTAAAGAAATTTATTATTATCTTGGGGACTTCGGTTTTATTTTCAATTAGAAAAATCCAACTTTTTCTTGAATAATCATCGATAAAGGTAAGTATATACCTTTTTCCAGTGAAAGATTGTTGAATAGGTCCTATTTAGTCAGAATGGATTACTTCTAGAATGCTATTGGCTTTTGGGGTCTCTCCATTGTGAGGTTTTCTTCTGAGTTTGGAAATTTGGCAATCTATACACTTTGGTACTTTTATATCATGGCTACTTAGATATTTATCAAGGTTTTCATGATAGAAGTGTCCCAGTCGGCGATGCCATAACAATTTGTTTTTATCATCTAATTCTGTTTCACTGGAAGATAAAATACTGTTAACCACTGGATCTTCATATGAATAATCTATTGTAGTTAATCTAATAATATTATTCTTATCAGCCTTGAAAGGTCCTAAAGTTCTCTTTTGTTTATGATTGTTTGACTTTAAGGTTAGGCATACCTTGTCCTTTTTTGGAATAATTTTGCAAACCATTCCTTCTCTTATTAACTTGATTCCACTAATTAAATTTTTATTGATTTTACTAGAGTATAAAACATTATTTAATTTTAAATCGAAACCATTTAAATTTCCTTCGTAGGTACCACTTCCTTCGAATTCGCAAAGAGAATTGTTAGCACATTTTAAAATAACCTTTTCTTATTTGAAATTAGTTAATATATCTTTATTACATGTAATGTGTTCGGATGCTCCTGTATCAAAAGTCCATGTAGTATATCCATCAGAATTGGCTTCCATAATATTTATGGAGTTGTCATCATCATTATTGTTCATTTGATTTGATTCTCTGTCAGTGTTGATAACTTCGTTATTTTAATTGCTATCGTCGGTCCTTTCTAAGCTATTTAATTCATTGTCGTACATGGCCTTTAACTCATCAAAGATAAGTTCTTTTCCAGACTTTTCGTCCTCTTCGATGTTGGATACTTGTTTGTATTTTCTAAAAATTCTATTTTTATGTTTTGTATTTTGATCATTTTTATTGTTTTTAAATTGATTACTATTTCTTTTCTTGTTTAAAAGATTATAATTGCAATCTTTAGTGTTGTGATTGTCCATATTACAAATATGGCAATATTTTCGGTTATCATGGTTATGGAGTTCTTGATGCATAGAGGATCTTCTTCCTCTGGAATCGCCATTAGTTTTATAAGCGAGATCAATATCCATATAATCGTTGCTCTGAGAGTTCTGTTTAATATTACTATCTTTATATTTAGTATTATGTTTTAAGTACATTTGAAAATTAATGACATCATAGGCTTGTTGTATGAATCCACATTTTCGTTTCCTTTTGGTCGTAAGTGATATTTTAATTCGTTTGGGAAGGAAAGGTAGATAATTCTCAACTTTTCTAAATTACTCAGATTTGTATTATTCTTTTCCAGTTTTTTGAATATTTCATTGATTTGGTTTAAGACGTCCTTACAGTTAGATATATCTTTAGCCTTAAGAGTGTAGAGTTTTTCTATTAAGAGATGAATGTCGGCAGATTCATTTCCTTTGTAAATTGCTTTTAACTTTTCAATAATTTCAAAAGCGGTTCTTAATCCTTTAATGTGTTTAATGGCTTCATTAGTCACATTGTTACAAATAATTGTCTTAGCTAATGCATCATTAGTGATTGCTGTCCTCAATTGGTTTGTAAATTGTTCAACAGCATCAACGTCTTCTGCTGGTATAACAGCCATTTGGGTTTCCAGTTTATGAATTACATTTTGTTCCACATAGTCAAAGACATTTTTGGCAGTTAAGAAATTTCCAATTTGGAAAAACCATTCTTCATAATTAGTCTTGTTAAGTCGGTTTTCTGGTGAAAGTTGAAATTCAGACATTTTGGTTAAAATGAGACTCTTAATCTAAAAACAAATTAGATAAAACGTTTTATTATTAATTAAAGTTTATTTATTAATATATTTGTTTTGGTAATTACAATGTTAAAAAAATGTATGAAAAGATTTTCTTTTTATACTAATTGTGGCTTATTAATAATACAATGAAATAATTTAACAATTAATATGTGAATGTATTTCAAATACAAAGAGATAAATTATAATAAAGATATAATATAATTTAATTTATTTAAAGTATATTTAATTAGGAGGTTGCATTACGCCAATTTTTTTAACGTGATATATATAAATTTGTGGCTATAGATATTTTATGCTACATAATATTATTTTATTGTATTATTTTGTTATTTCAAATTTTAAATTAATTATTAAGTGAATAATTAAATAAATCATATAATGGTTAGATTTTATGATTTTAATTCTTTTATTTAAATGCTATTAATAAAAAAAATTATATAAAAATATAAATGTTATTAAAAATATAAATATTATTAATGATAATTCTTTTATTTAAATGTTATTAAAAAAATAATAGTTATAATGATAAAATTAATAATTATAGAGACGTATTTGAATATTTATTTAAACTGTATAAATTTAATAAGCTTTATAAATTAAATTTTTGAATGACAGAATTCTGATTATTTCGTTTGGTTATTCCTCATTTTTTAATTTTTTATTATAAAATAATATTTATATTATATTATTTAAATCAGTTAAACAATCAAACCACAAATTAATAGTATTATTTCTATCACATTTAGTATCAATTAACTTGGTTTCAATATTTTTGTAGCGTTCAATTAAGACACTGATTTCATTAGCTTTATTTATTGCTCTTTTTTTTATTTTCTAAATTCCTCTTATTTTTCTTTGATAATCATAATATGGCAAATGTTCAAGTTCATTTAATTTATCTTTTAATTTATAATAAGATGGTATTGTTAGAAATAAATTATTTAAATAACTATTGATTCTGCAATTATAATATTATTGTTACATATACTAGCTTTTTTTTTAATTTTTTAAATATTTTATATATTTCTTGTTCTTTATTTTATAATATTGAAAAAGAAGTAGTGTAAAAACTATCTAATTCTTTAGCGTAAGTTCTTGTAATAAATATTTGATAACTAAATTTAGGGGCAATAAAAAATGTACCATCAACAAATATATCATCATTATATTCCTTAAATAATTTTACTTGAAAAGGAGATTGAAAAATTATTAAATTAATATTTTTTGAATATCATAAAATTTTCACCTCACTTTGTTTTATAATATTCAGATTCATTAGAAATTTCAGTAAATGTTGTTACATTGGATGGTAGTTTTATTTAAATTTCTTGATATTTGGGATTTAATTGAATTATCTTCTGAACATATAAATCACATTTCCTTAGAAATTTTATTATATAGGGGTTTTATTTTTATACCATGGAATTGAACTTTTTTTCAATTCCATCTTTAATTTTATGTTTCATTATAGATAGAGATACATCGTATTCTTTTTCAGGATGATTATGTGAACTATCATATTTTAAGATTTCTTTCTTATCATTTAAAATAATAAAAGATTTACATTTATTTCTGTACATAAACTTTTGAATTATCTTTTCTTATATATGAAAAATTAAATTTATTTTTTTTATTAATAATAATTTATTTTTTTCCTTTGTTAGACTCACTTATATCGATAATAAGATTTTTTTCCATTTCTATATTTTTATAAATATTTTTTAATTATATAATTAAAATTATTATATTAATTATCCAATATTATTCTAAATACTAATTTTGAAAAATTAGTTTTTCAATTATTTGTAAAAAAAAAAATAAATAAATAAATAATGTAATAGTAAGTACAAGTATACAAAATAAAATAAAATAAAATAAAATAAAATAAATAGTAGAATATGAATATAAAGTACAGATTGAATAAAATAAAATAAAATAAAATAAAATAAAATAAAATAAAATAAAATAAAATAAAATAAAATAAATAGTAGAATATGAATATAAAGTACAGATTGAATAAAATAAAATAAAATAAAATAAAATAAAATAAAATAAAATAAAATAAAATAAAATAAAATAAAATAAATAGTAGAATATGAATATAAAGTACAGATTGAATAAAATAAAATAAAATAAAATAAAATAAAATAAAATAAAATAAAATAAATAGTAGAATATGAATATAAAGTACAGATTAAATAAAATAAAATAAAATAAAATAAAATAAAATAAAATAAAATAAAATAAAATAAAATAAAATAAAATAAAATAAAATAAAATAAAATAAAATAAAATAAAATAAAATAAAATAAAATAAAATAAAATAAATAGTAGAATATGAATATAAAGTACAGATTGAATAAAATAAAATAAATAGTAGAAATATGAATATAAAGTAGAGATTTAATAAAATAAAATAAAATAAAATAAAATAAAATAAAATAAAATAAAATAAAATAAAATAAAATAAAATAAAATAAAATAAATAGTAGAATATGAATATAAAGTACAGATTGAATAAAATAAAATAAATAGTAGAAATATGAATATAAAGTAGAGATTTAATAAAATAAAATAAAATAAAATAAAATAAAATAAAATAAAATAAAATAAAATAAAATAAAATAAATAGTAGAATATGAATATAAAGTACAGATTGAATAAAATAAAATAAATAGTAGAAATATGAATATAAAGTAGAGATTTAATAAAATAAAATAAAATAAAATAAAATAAAATAAAATAAAATAAATAGTAGAATATGAATATAAAGTACAGATTGAATAAAATAAAATAAAATAAAATAAAATAAATAGTAGAATATGAATATAAAGTACAGATTGAATAAAATAAAATAAATAGTAGAAATATGAATATAAAGTAGAGATTTAATAAAATAAAATAAAATAAAATAAAATAAAATAAAATAAAATAAAATAAAATAAAATAAAATAAAATAAAATAAAATAAAATAAAATAAAATAAATAGTAGAATATGAATATAAAGTACAGATTGAATAAAATAAAATAAATAGTAGAAATATGAATATAAAGTAGAGATTTAATAAAATAAAATAAAATAAAATAAAATAAAATAAAATAAAATAAAATAAAATAAAATAAAATAAATAGTAGAATATGAATATAAAGTACAGATTGAATAAAATAAAATAAATAGTAGAAATATGAATATAAAGTAGAGATTTAATAAAATAAAATAAAATAAAATAAAATAAAATAAAATAAAATAAAATAAAATAAAATAAAATAAAATAAAATAAAATAAAATAAAATAAAATAAAATAAATAGTAGAATATGAATATAAAGTACAGATTGAATAAAATAAAATAAATAGTAGAAATATGAATATAAAGTAGAGATTTAATAAAATAAAATAAAATAAAATAAAATAAAATAAAATAAAATAAAATAAAATAAAATAAAATAAATAGTAGAATATGAATATAAAGTACAGATTGAATAAAATAAAATAAATAGTAGAAATATGAATATAAAGTAGAGATTTAATAAAATAAAATAAAATAAAATAAAATAAAATAAAATAAAATAAAATAAAATAAAATAAAATAAAATAAAATAAAATAAAATAAAATAAAATAAAATAAAATAAAATAAAATAAAATAAAATAAAATAAAATAAAATAAAATAAAATAAAATAAAATAAAATAAAATAAAATAAAATAAAATAAAATAAAATAAAATAAAATAAAATAAAATAAAATAAAATAAAATAAAATAAAATAAAATAAAATAAAATAAAATAAAATAAAATAAAATAAATAGTAGAATATTAAATATAAAGTACAGATTGAATAAAATAAAATAAAATAAAATTAAATAAATATTGAATGTAATAATATAAAAGTACAAGTAATAAAATAAAATAAAATAAATATTGAATATAATAATATAAAAGTACTAATATATAAAATAAAATAAATATTTATCATTATTTTTTATTAAAGAATATTAAAGACGATTTATTTTTAAAAATAAAATGTTTTATTTAATTATATATGTTAGAAAGTAAAAAAATCATTTATATTTAATGAGATTATTAACAATCAATAATATTGTTTTATATATTAAATTACATCATCAATTGAATATATTAACTCAGATGAAAGATTAACAATTCATATTATATTTTCGTATTTATTTATTTATAAAAGTGTTAAGTAAAAATAAAAATAAAAAATACATAATGCTTATTTTATACATTTAGATAATTAATTCTATTGGTTAAATATATTAAATATTAATTCTTATATTTGATATTTATCTCATTTCACACTCCCCCTCAAATCTAATTTCTACATGTAGTAAAAATTAGATTTGCTTTTCTGATGTATTACCCTTTAATCTTTAATTCTTTCGAGAAGTGTATTTCTAAATTTATCCATTAATGAATTATTCAGATATTTAGTGAACCCATCGGCTAGATTATTCACTGATTTTATGTATTTTAATCTTATTTTATCCTTTTTAACAAGATCTCTTATATGATGATATTTTATATCAATATGTTTTGATTTCGCATTAATAGAATGATTCTGACAATTATATATTGTTGCCTTATTATCAACATTTATTATTACATAGTTAAGATTGATATTTAGCTCATTTAAAAGGTTCATATACCAAAGACTATGCTTAGCGCATTCGCTTACGCTATAGTATTCTGATTCTGCCGTTGAAGTTGCAACGCAATGTTGTAGTTTGGAATACCAGCTAGTAGGTGCATCTCCCATCATCATCAGAAAACCGGAGGTTGATTTTCTTGTATCAATGTCTCCAGCATAATCGGCGTCCACAAATATTTTTAATGAGCTATTCTTTGAGAATTTAATTCCATAATTTTCAGTACCCTTTAGGTATTTGAAAATCTTTTCTACGTTAATCCAGTCCTCCATAGTAGGATTTTTGCTTTTTCTTGCTGCTTGATTTACTGAAAATAATATGTCTGGTCTTGTACAAATTGCAAGGTATAGGAGGTTCCCAATGGCACTTCTGTAAAAGGTTTCATTAAATTTTTTGTTTCTTAATTCCTTATTTTCCAATGGCTTCATATTTCTTACAGGTGCGCAATTAGTCAGTCTAAACTTATTTAGTAATTCTCTTAGATATCCTCTTTGATGTAAAATATAACCATCACTTTGTCTTTCAAATTTTATCCCAATGACGAAATCTACTTCACCTATATATTTAATGTTATAATTCATTTTAATTTGTTCCTTAATATTTATTATTACATTTTCCTTGCCTATTAAAAGTATATCATCAACATATACCGTAAGAATACATATTATTTCCTTCAATTTATTTTCCTTCACATAGATACAAGGTTCACTATTCAATCTTCTAAATTTCATTTCTAATAGTGTAGAGTCCAATTTTTCGTTCCATTCCCTGCCGGCTTGCTTTAAACCATATAAGGCTTTGTTTAATTTATAATAAACTTTGTTGTATAATGGGTGACCTTGAGGTGGCCTCATATAAATGTCTTCGCTCAAGTCGGCATTTAGGTATGCTGCATTAATGTCTAATTGAAAAATTTTAAAGTTTTTCTGTACTGCGATTGCTATAATTATTCGCAGTGAATCATGTTTTAAAGTAGGCGAGAAGGTAAGTAAGTAGTCTATACCAAACTTTTGTGTGAATCCCCTTGCGACTAAACGTGCTTTGCGTACAAGGATATTTCCGTTGAAATCCCGCTTATATTTGAAAACCCATTTACAGGAAACTATGTTTACTCCCTTTGGAATGGATTTTATTGGTTTGAACACGTTAAGTTGTTCCATATTTTCTAGTTCTTTGTTAACGGCATCTAACCATTCATCCTTATCTGGTAGATTGAATATGTCATAAAAATCTTTTGGTTCTTTTAAGTTTGTATTATTGTGAGTTTTTGGTGTAGATGATTTGTGATTTGTTAGTTTTGGTCTTTTGTCATTTATTGAATTGTTGTATATTGCATTTATTACTTCGTTATTTGTATTGATATTATTATTATTATTGTTATTATTATTGTTATTGTTATTGTTATTATTATTATTATTGTTATTGTTATTGTTATTGTTATTGTTATTGTTATTGTTATTGTTATTGTTATTGTTATTGTTATTGTTATTGTTATTGTTATTGTTATTGTTATTGTTATTGTTATTGTTATTGTTATTGTTATTGTTATTGTTATTGTTATTGTTATTGTTATTGTTATTGTTATTGTTATTGTTAAAAAAGTTATAATGGTTGAATCTTTTGGAATCATTATTACTGAGTAAATCGCTCCCCCTGATTTCGGAATTGGGAATAAAATAGTAGAAATCCTTGGGGATGGAAGAAGTGATTTTAGAATTGCCAGGGTTATTTTCAAAAAATTCAACAGAGCGGGAAAGAATAATTTTATTAGAAGACAAATTAAGAATTTTATAAGCTGAAGAATACGGATGATAACCCAGGAAAATGCCTGGTAAAGCATTATTGTCAAATTTATTTCGAAAAGATTTTGGAACGTGGAAAAATACGCGACATCCAAAAACCTTAAAGTGAGAATAATCAACTTTTGATTTAAATAAAATTTCGTAAGGTATTTTGTTATGGATACCAGAGTGTGGTATTCTATTATGTATATAGTTAGCTGTATCAACAGCATATTCCCAGAATTCGTGACTTAATTGAGCCTCATTTAATAAGGCTTTAGCAGAATTTATAAGGATACCATTAAAGCGTTCCGCACGACCATTTTGTTGGGGAGAATATGGGATAGTAAATTGTTGAACAATCCCATTATTGGTACAGAATGTTTTGAATTTTCTATTGTTGAATTCCGTTCCATTATCGGTACGAATAAAAGATATAGATTTATTGAAAATATTATTGATTTCTTTATACCAAGAGTGAAATTTATCGAACGTTTCACTTTTGTTGTCGAGAAAGAGGACCCATCCATAACGTGAAAAATCATCTAGAATTGAGAGGAAATACTTACTTCCATGAATTGATTCATTGACTGGCCCAACAAGGTCCATGTGGATTAATTCGAAAATGGATTTAGATTTATTTATAGATCTTTTATATGGAAAATTTTTTAATTTTGAATTAGAACAAATAGGACATTTTGATTTAATATCAATTTTTAATAATTTGTTTTTGATGGGATTAATATAAAAATGCCCTAATCTCCTATGCCATAATTTTATTTTATCGGGGATAGATAGTCTTGATAAGTGAAATAGATGTATAGGTGTATTAATTGGTTTATTATAAATTATGGGATTGGTTGATAACCAAATAATGAAAGTATTTTGTTCGTTTGAAAATAGATTAATTATTCTGCTTCCATATTGATCATAGATGGTTGCACATAAATGATTTTTGTTATTAAAGAAAATGACCTTATAAAATTGTTGGATGAGTTTAGTAACTGAAATTATATTTTTAGTTATGTGTGGTACAAAATGGACGTTTCTTAATACAACTTTATTATTATTTAAATATCCAATGAAATCACCACATTTATGTGATGTGACTATGTTACCATTTGGGAGTACAATATTTTCATTGCAATACTTTAAATTTTTGAGGGAACTGATGGAATTAGTGATATGTAATGAAGCTCCAGAATCTAAAATCCAAGACGAAATTTTATTGTTTTGTTCAAGTTTTGTTTTCGAATCATTTTGTATTTTAGTTGTGATACAGTTTAATAAAACGTCATTTTCTAAATTGTAATCTTCTGAAAAAATACCAGAATTATGGTTTTTATCATTTGAACTAACATAGTTTATTTGTTTATTTGTATTTCTAAATGTTTTGTTTTTAAACTGGTTATTTCTGGTATTTTTATAGTGTTGTTTTTTGAATTTAAAGTAATTTTTATGCTTGTTCTTAAGTTTGTTATTGTGCCAACAGTCCCTTGAAAAGTGACCGAATTTTCCACAGGTATGACATTTTCCGTTATTTGATTTTCTTTTGACATTGTGTTTTTTGCTATTAGTACGAAATCTAGTTTTCTGTTCAATATGGAATATCTGTTTATCGGATCCTTCTTGTTTTATTGATTCCTTCATGTTCGAGAATATAATGTCAGGAATGACATTTTTAATGTAGGAACATAGTTTATTCCAATCATCTTTATATTGGAAAACATTTATAAATCTTAGGTTTTCGGGTAGAGATCTGTTGAGTATTCCAGCTTTTATATTATCACTAATATCGTGATCTAGGTTTTCAAGCTCTTCTATGGCATTTTGTAGTTTTGCCATAAAGATATTTATGTCTTGGTCTTCATTGTATTTTAGATTGTTTATTTTATTTTGTATTTCTAATTTTCTTCGTTCTGGACTTCTTGTGAAGGAATGTTCTAAGATTTTCCATGTTTGGAAAGCTGTTTTCCCTTGTCCCTCGATTATTTTCCTAGTTTCCTCTCCTAAACTATTAATGATGATCCATTTTACCATGACATCATTTTTAATGTCTAGAAGGTTGGTGTCTTTATCATACACTAAATTATTATCGAACTTATCTTCCATGTAATCACTGAGGTCATCTTTAACATTCCTTTTTCTTATCTTCTTTACCTTTTCAGAAACAACGTATCCTTCAAGGTTATTTATCATTAATAAGTAAAGGATACTAGTTCTCCAGCTGTTGTAATTTTCTGGAGTGAGATCAATTACTCTATTGAAATTTTCAGAGTAACTGAAAGTGATACCCTTTGTTTGGGGATCGTTAATCACAATAGGTTGATTAATATTTCCTTGTCTTGTCATATTATTTTGATTGTTAATACTGCTTTATTTAAGGGATTAGTTGTATTTCGTAATATAAATTTAATATTGTTATAGAATAATTCTTTTATTTTATTATTTGTTCTATTTATATTTATATTTTTAATTTAAATTTTGATTAAAGAATGGTTTATGATTGGGGGTTTATATTGAATTGTTTATATTATTTTAATATGCCGAATACTGATTTTGTCCTGCTTTATTGGGTATATTTTAGTTAAAGATATCATCTGATTATTAAATGTTGATTTTTGCGATTGGTTATTTATATTATTTTCATTGTTTAAATTGTTTATTTTTGATTCATTGAAATTTTATTTTGATCTTTAGTTTTGTCAAATAGGATGATTATATTTTGTTATTCATTTGATTGAATGATTTCTTTGATAAAAAAATTTTTTTTTTTATTCTTATTTTTATTTTTTATTATTTTTTATATTTATATTTATGTAATCAGCTCAGATTATTTGGCTGACTTTACTCAGCTCAAAATATTATTATTCATTTGGCTGACTTTATTCAGCTCAGAGTATTTTTAACCATTTGGCTGACTTTACTCAGCTCAAAATATTTTAACCATTTGGCTGACTTTACTCAGCTCGAAATATTTTAACCATTTGGCTGACTTTACTCAGCTCAAAGTATTTTTGTTCATTTTGCTGACTTTACTCAGCTCAAAGTATTTTTGTTCATTTTGCTGACTTTACTCAGCTCAAAATATTTTTGCTATTATTTTTATTTATATTTTATTATAAATGATATTTGTATTTGTTTATTTAATTTTTAATTCATCTAAATTTAATATCACATTATGTTGTAAGATTTCTTGAAAAAAAAATTAATATCATTGAAATATATTTCTTATTTTGAACACATTAGGTTGAGTTATAGTTTTTGTTTAAGTTATATGTTTAAGATTTATATAAGAGTAAACGTTAAAAAAAAAAAAAAAACTCCTTTTTTTTTTTTTTTTTTTTTTTTTTTTTTTTTTTTTTTTTTTTTTTAATTTTAAAACTTTTGAACATTTATGACAAAAAAAATATCATTGTTTATATGATCCAAAAAAAATAAAAAAAATATAAATATTTATCTTTTATTATAGCTCAATCTGAGGAGATTGAGACTCTTAATCTATTAACTCAGATGAAAGATTAACAATTCATATTATATTTTCGTATTTATTTATTTATAAAAGTGTTAAGTAAAAATAAAAATAAAAAATACATAATGCTTATTTTATACATTTAGATAATTAATTCTATTGGTTAAATATATTAAATATTAATTCTTATATTTGATATTTATCTCATTTCACAGAATACAATAAAAATGTAAAAAAATTTCATTTCTAAAACATTGATCTGTAATATTCTTTAATAAAAAATTATTAGATATTTATTTTATTTTATTTTATTCAATCTGTACTTTATATTTATATTTCAACTATTTATTTTATTTTATTTTATTCAATCTGTACTTATATTTATATTCTATTATTTATTTTATTTTATTTTATTTTATTTTATTCAATCTGTACTTTATATTTAATATTCTACTATTTATTTTATTTTATTTTATTTTATTTTATTAAATCTGTACTTTATATTCATATTTCTACTATTTATTTTATTTTATTATATTTTATTTTATTTTATTTTATTAAATCTGTACTTTATATTCATATTTTTACTATTTATTTTATTTTATTTTATTTTATTTTATTCAATTTGTACATTATATTTATATTTCAACTATTTATTTTATTTTATTCAATCTGTACTTATATTTATATTCTACTATTTATTTTATTTTATTTTATTTTATTTTATTTTATTAAATCTGTACTTTATATTCATAGTTCTACTATTTATTTTATTTTATTTTATTTTATTTTATTAAATCTGTACTTTATATTCATAGTTCTACTATTTATTTTATTTTATTTTATTTTATTTTATTAAATCTGTACTTTATATTCATAGTTCTACTATTTATTTTATTTTATTTTATTTTATTTTATTTTATTTTATTAAATCTGTACTTTATATTCATAGTTCTACTATTTATTTTATTTTATTTTATTTTATTTTATTTTATTAAATCTGTACTTTATATTCATATTTCAATTATTTATTTTATTTTATTTTATTAAATCTGTACTTTATATTCATATTTCTACTATTTATTTTATTTTATATACTTATTACATTCTTTGTTTATTTATTTATTTGTTTGTTTATTTATTTATACATTTATTTTTTTTTACATATAATTTTATTAAAATTTTTATGGCGTCAACAAAAAATTTTACAAGCCATTAAAAATAAATGGCGTATTGAAAATTTGTATTATAAAAATTGGCGAAATGAACCACATTCATTTAATTAGTTTGACACTTATAACAAAAATAATAATAAATAAATAATAATAAATAATAATAATAATAAAAAATAATAATAATAAATAATAATAAATAAATTAATAAATATTTTTTTTTTTTTAGACTGGGATTAACGAGAGGAAAGGACAATAGGCCTTGTATCAGACTCTTATTGAATTCTTTGCCATATTGTTTCGACTTTGTACCTTTATCTAAGCAAAGCTAATAATTCCCATTTCCAAAGAATATCAACTTCATTAAAAGGGAAAAACACTCTGGGAAGATGAAAATCTTCCCATATAAATTTAGGAGGTAGTCGTGGGGTCAATCCAGAAACCAAATAAATTATAAATTATAAAAAAAATAAATAGATAAAACCATTGCATTAATAATCTTTTTATAATTAATTAAAGTATATATTTGCTTTAAATTATTTAATAAATAAAAATAAAGTACAAAATAAAATTAAAGTATATATATATATTATATATTTTTTTTTCTTTTTTTTTTTTTTTCAATAAAACAATGAATTTGTGAAATTGAAAAAGTAGACACAAAATAAAGTATTTTATTTTTTTATTTATTTATTTATTTATTTATTTATTTATATTTTTTGTGCATCTTTTTTTAGTTATTCTGTATTTTGAAGTTGTTTCATCCTAGACAAAAACTACACAAACCAAAAATCAACTATTAATTTCATTTTAAGTACATTAAAGTACATTCAAATACATTACATTTACATTTACATTTACATTTAATTTATTTTTATTTAATAATTATATAAATATAATCACATTAGAATTATAAATTAATTTTAATATACTATAAATAAATAAATAAAAAATAAAAAATACTAACAAAATAATTATATTAATATAAATTTATTTACTTATTACTTATTTCTTATTATTATAATTTTTTTTTTTTTATTTTTTCTTATCACTACTAATAGTTTATCACTTTTTTTTTTTTTTTTTTATAAAAGTATAAATATATTTTTAATGGTTTTTTTATTTTTATTTTTTATTTATTTCAAAATTTTTATTTATTTATTTTTTATCTAAATTTTAATAATTACAAAATTAGCATTTTCTTGTCAATGCTCAGGTCATTATATACATTTTCTTAATAAAATTTTAAATCTGTAATTTTATTATAAAATAACTTGGTTGTATGAAACTATATGTTATATTTTGTTATATTTATAAAATTATTATTATTATTATTATTATTATTATTATTATTTTTTTTTTTTTTTTTTTTTTTTTTACAATTTTACATTTATAGATTAATATTACTATAATTGAAAGAGATAAACATTTATAAGATTTGTGAGAGAACTAGTGTAGTTGTTCCCTCCTCATTGATGGTTTAATAAATTATTGAAATGAGTCCCGTAGTATAAAGCGGCATACAGGGATAGCCTTGCTTAGAGAGAGGTCCTAGTCGAAACGGTATATCAAAGAATCCAATGAGAGTCTAATACCCTTAAGGGAGTAACTGGAAACTCTATTGTCTTTCCTTTTGTTAATCCTAGTCTAAATATATACATATATATATATTATTTATTTATTTATTTATTTATTATTTTGTATTTTATTATTCAATTAAATGTTATTTATTATATTTATTTTATATTTAATTTCTATATCTTTTTTATATTATTTAATTTTTATAATAAATAGATATTATTTAAATTACTATTTTTAGTTTTTAATTATTTTTTTTACTTAATATATCTAAAAAAAAAAAAAAAATTTTAGTGTAACATTTTTTATACATAAGCCAAAACAAAAAACAAAAAAAAAAATTAATTACAGATTTAAAGAGGGGTTTCAAAGGAGTATGATAAAGTTTTAATGGTTATTAATAGTTGTCACCGTTGAAATTTCAATTATAATAAGAATTAAAACTTAATTTTTTATATAATGTATCTTTTATTATTTTATTATTATACATCCCAAAAAATATTCAAAAATATATATAAAAATTTTTATACTATAAGTGGAATTAAAATAGAGAAAGCTATAAAATATTATAAGTTTATTTATAAAAAAAAGGTTAAAAAGGTTTAAATTGTTCAATATTGCTCTGATTACATTAATATTAGTTTGTCTATATTAAACATATAAACATTTTTTTTAATAAAATGAAATGACTCCATAATTAATTATTTTAATTTTATATGTTGATAAATTATTAGTAAATTACTATAAAAATAAAATATAATGAGTTTAATAATAGAATTAAGTTTTATAAGAATTATCTTCAACGAAATTTTATTTAATGCAATGTAGTATAATGTAAGCATTTTTTTTTTCTTTTTTACATTATAATATACTACATTAAATAAAAGTAAAAAAAAAAAAAAAGATGAAAAAATTAAAATTATATAGTGTTTCTACTACTTTTGAAAAAAAAAAAAAAAATAAAATAAAGAATATCAAAAAAAGTACATAAATATTGTATTTATCATCTAATTATTTTATCTTTAAATAATTAAAAAATAGTAAAAGATGGATACTATATTAGCATTAATAATACATCATATAAACTACATGTTCTTTGAGTATTATAAATTCACATTATATCTAAAAAGGAAATGATTTTGATGCATTTAATGAAAAAAAAATATTCCTATTGTAAGGAAAAAAAGTAATTTTTTTTAGGTTATTTTAAATATTAATTATAGCTATATATATATAAATAATTTATATATAATAATTAAATATAAATATATATTATTTTAATTAAGTATATTAATTTTATTATGTATATATTTTAAAAAAAAAAATAAAAAAAAAAAAAACGTTTTTTAATTAACCAATTTCCAAATAATTGAAAGTATTACGAAATTGTAATAGTTCATATTATGACATTAATATAAAATATTATAGAATAAAGTTTCATACCTTTTCAATTATAATAGAATTCAATAATAATACTTTAATTATATATAAAGCAGTACATTTTAATATATGCCGCAACTATTACACAAATAATTATATTCTTTTTTTTTTTTATAATTAATTTTATTTATTAGCAAAAATTATTAATAGATATAAATATATTGATTTTAATTAAATAAATTAAAATACTATCCAATAAAAATATAGTATATTGGTTTTATATCATTGTATTTAAATATTTTTATTGACTTTAAAAAACTTTAATATTCCATAGTATATAATCATAATATTATTTAATTATTTCTTATATAAGTAAATACAATAAGAATATATTTGAATAATATTTTTTACTTTTTATTTTTTTAATTTTTTTTTTTTATTAAATTTTATAGATTATTCAAAAGAATTATATATAATCTTAATACACAAATACACAAACCAATTTACTATTTAGGTATTATTTATATTAAAGCATTCAATTTAGTTACATATAATAAAATATATTTTAATAGAATAGAATTTAAAATATATTAAAAATACAAATATTTTTATTAATAGCATTATTAATAAAAATAAATACAAATATATATAAAGAATAAAGTATTTAATTGTATCAATTATAATTAATAAATATAATATAATAAATAATAAAGAATAAATAATAAAGAATAATAATGAATAAATAATAAATAATATAAAATAATAATAAATAATAAATATTAATAATAATAATAATAAAAAAAAAAAAAAAAAAAAAAAAAATAAAATAAAAAATAAAAATAAAAAAAATAGAAATAAAATTAAAATTATTAAAACTTTTTTTAAACTAAAAAATATTATTAAATCTGATCTAATCTTAAGAGGAGGTTAAAAAGCTCAACAGAAAAAGTTGACTTTTTATTAAATAAACAAATACGAATAATAACAAAAATACAATTTAACTAAAGCAAAATAGTAATAACAATATAATAAATACTAATAAAAAAAAATCAATTAGCATTTATTAAACTAATTTGTTTTGTTAAAAGCAATAAAATAGAGAAAAAAGTAAAAAAAAAAAAAAAAATAACAAAGGGAAAAAATACAATAGTAAAAAAAAAAAAATATTAAATTAAAAATATATTTTTTCACTCACAAAGACAAAAAAATATATTATTAAAATAACTTTAAAAGAAAAAGAAATTTATAATAGCAATATATAGTATTACAAAAGAAATAATAAAAAGAAAAAATTAAATCGAAACTATAAAAAAAATAAGTAGAATTTATTATTTATTGAAATAAATATTTAAATATCAGTATTTATAATATTTATTCTTTTTTTCGTAAATTATATAAATAATAAATTTAAGTGTAATAAAAATATTAATTTATTTATATCATATTTATTAATAAATTAATTATAAAACACTACAAAAGTTTATAATATTATAATATTTACAAAATATATATGCTTATATTTTTAATAGTTGTTTATATATGCTATTAATAAAAAAAAAGTAAATTAAGTAAGAAAGAAAAAATAAAATGAAAAAGTTATTTTAATATAATTATAAGTAATAAAATTAATAATTAAAAATTTTCTTTTTACATAAAAATATTGTATATAGTGAAATTTATAAACTTTTATAACCTTTGAAATAATATATTTTTTAAGTTTATTAATAATATACTTTTTTTTTTCTAAAAAAATATATATAAAATAAATATTGAAGGTAATAGATATTCATTGTTATTGATATATCTAAAAATAATTTTATTTACTTGTAATACGAAAAGTATTTTTTTAAATATTTGTTGTAAATAAAATTTAAACACTATATATATCTTCTAATATTCGGAAAACCCCTTTAAAATAAACAATTAATATAATAAATTTTTTACTTATAAAAAAACAACTCCTCTTTGAAATAAAATTATTAAGAATTACTCAAAAAGAAATATAAAAATAATTAAATAAATAAATCTTTTCAACAAAAGTTATTTAAGTTTTTAAATAAAATTAATTTCAAAATATATTTTTTTTTGAATTGAGCTATTTAATATTTGAAAAAAAATATTTTTTTTATTTTTACAATAACATTTATAAAACATTTTTTTAAAAAAAATAATAAAAAAGAAAAATAAAATCATTTTTTAATTTAATTCTATAAAAATATATTTATTTAGTAAAAGAAATTAAAATTATTATTTTATTCCAAGGTATAAATAATTCATCATGAAAAACGCTCCAAAGACCACTATTCATGTTACTGGTATTCCTCAGAGTTTGGATAGAGCAGACTTAAAATCTATGTTTTCAAAGTTTGAAGGCTTTGTAAGAATATGCTTTCATTCAGATTATATATTTGTAAGTTTTACAGAAGTTGCTTATGCAGGAAAAGCTATTGAAATCATTCATAATACAACTGATATGCTAGCTTCATATGCTAAATTCGGAGCTACACCAATTAATTCACCATCAATTTCAGTTCAACCTAATCCAATATTATATATTCGTTGTTCACAAATGATTTCAATTTTTCCTCATTTTACAGAGCAAGAATTATTAAAGATATTTAAATCCTATGAAGGTTTTGATAGTGCTAGATTCTTTACTAGTCATTGTTTAGTTCGTTATAGGGATGTTGAATGCGCTAAAAGAGTTTTGGAAGATTTAAATGCTACCACAAATTTATTTGCTAATTATTCAACCAAGGGTACAAAGAAGGTTCAAGCTAGTAATACAAGTACTTTATTAAATGGAAGACATTCTGCTACTGGATCTCCAAATGTAACTGCTGCTACGACGTCAACTACAAATAATACACTTACAATGATTAATAATGCAGCTGCTTCAGGAATGTATTCTTTAACTAATAATTATAATAGTGACTCTGATGCCCAATCTACTGGTCAATCAACTCATTCAAATTCAATTTATGGTGATGAAGTACATGAAAAGCCAAATATTGATTTTCAATCTAATAAATTTTTCGAAAGACGTGGTAGCTATTCTTCAAACGCATCAAATAATTCATCCTATTACGCTAATTCAAATCATACAGGTCGTTCAAATAGCATGTCTCACAGTACATCTCAGCCAAAACGCACTTTACATGTTACAAACTTTAATAAAACCAAGAATCAACTTAGAAGTATATTTGCTTCATTTCCCGGTTTTAAAAAGGTAGCTTTTTACCAAGATTATTGTTTTGTTATTTTTTCTGATGCTGAAGCTGCTTCAAATGCATCAGAAGAATTACTTTTTAAAACAAAATTGAAGGTAAGCTATGCTAAAGCTGATTACGTTCCTTATGTGGTTTCAGCTTCTGCTATCGGTACTCCAAATAATGTTATTCGCGCTGCTGACTATCCAAATTCAACAACTGAAAGTGAACTTGCTGAAATGTTTAATAGTTATCCTGGTTTTGTAGATCTTAAATTTTCTAAAAATTATAGTATCGTTTATTTCCAAGATGTGAACACTGCAAAAGTTGCTTTAGAAGATATGAATAAAACAACTAATTTTACTTTAACCTACTTAAAAAAATCAAATAATAGATATAACAATATGAATAATAATAATAATTCATCAGTTAATACGACAAGTAACAATAATAGTACCAGTTTAAATGTCAATAATACTCCTTCTTCTACTCCTCTTACCGCTTCTACTACCACTAATCTTAATAGTCAAAATAATGAGATAAGTGGTATGGGATTATTAAATTCAAATAATCTTCCAAATAGCGGTAATTTACCAAATCTACCAAATATTCACAATTTCCAAAATGTACCAAATTATCAAAATATAAAGTATAGTATAAGGAACCAAAGAAATAATATTTCTGTATTCCAAAGGGTTCCAGGAATTAATATGAATGGAAAAGTAAGTCCCTCATCTACTACGCCATCCGCAGTATTACCTTCTATTGCTACTTCTTTACCATTAAAAGGAAGTAAAGATAATAGTAAGTCACTTCCAGCAACGTCTTCTCAACTCTTAAACGGTATTGATATTAGTAATTCACCTTCCTCTAAGATTAATACCATGCTATTTAATGATGTTACTGGAAATTATAATAATGTTGTTATGAATCAAAACAATTATCTTCAAAATAACAGCTCTTCTACACAATTTATTGGTATGAATAATACGACGCTCAATTCAAATAAGGTCAATGAAAAGAATGCTCTTTTCAATGGCCGTTATGACGACTTAATGGGTCAAGAACAAAATAGTTTATTTAGTTTAACTCTTGGTAATGGTGGTAAATCTAGTCCTTGTAGTAGTATTGGTTCTCCAATTTCTTCTCCATCCTATTCACCAACCATTAGTGCTAGTGGTTTCTTAAATAATGATTCTCCTGTGGGTAGTATAAAGTCACTTTCGCTAAATCCTCCCTATATGAATCAAGGAAAATCTACCTATACTACTAATTTTGGTTCTTCTATTTGGTCCACTGCATCTAATTCATCAATGAGTGATATAGGTAGTAGTAATTTACCAGATTATAATCCAAAATTATCTAATAATACCCTTAACAATATCATAACCTCTTCTAATGCCTTAAATGAATTAGATTTACAATCTAAGGCTGTTACTCCACCAATGACCGCTTCAGTTATTAATGAAAGAGGAACTGATAAGGACACAAGTTCTATAAGTAGTGGTATTATTGGAAGTCATCGTAATATTTTAGAAAATGGAAGAACTACCAGAAGTAAGAGTGAAAGTTTTGCTTTTCAAGGTATTATTAATGATATTAATAATGCGGTCTATTCATCAGAACTTGGAAGAAAGAGAAGTACAGCTTCATCTATTTATGATGAAATAATCGGTAATGATTTAATGGAACCTATGACAAAACCATTATCTATTGCTAGTAATTCTCCTAAGGCTCTTAAATCATTGAGTCAACCTACAATAATTGAAGAAATTATTTCGGAATCAGAAAAAACTGAAGGCAAAAATAATGAAATGGAAAGTTCAAATGAAAAGAAGGAAGAGATTAAAAAATCTTCTGATATTGATCATTTATTATCTGATACATTATCTTCTGTTACAGAATCTATTTCACAAAAGTTGGAAGATTATAATCAAACTACTTTAGTTGTTGATACCAATGAAATAGAAGAAGAAAATAATAATAATAATAATAATAATAATAATAATAAGAAATCAGAATCTAAAAATACTTCAACTACCGCTGCTGCTAATGATGTTGATACAACATCAAATGTTGAATCTGAAAAAATAGATCAAAATAAAATAGATAGTTACGAAAAATCCTCAGCTTATTTAGAATTAGAATCACAATGTAATCAATTTAAAAATGTTGTCGATAATTTAATTGCTAAACTTTTATCTTTACAAAAGGAAAATGATATTCTTTTAAGAGATAAAAAAGAACTATTACAATATAAAAATCAGTCACAACAAGAATTAAAAGAATTAAAATTAGAAAATTCATTATTAAAAAATGAATTAAAAATAAAAAATTCATCAGATTCCAGTACTAATTCAAATAATAATCACGCTTTAAAAGAAAATATTCAAAATGAAAATTCCTATATGATAAATAACTTTTAAAAATAATAAAAAATACAAAAAAAAAAAAAAAAAAAAAAAAAAGACACAAAAAAAAAAAAAAAAAAACAATTTTTTTTTTTTTTTTAATAAAATAATAGAATTAAATATTAGGCAAATAACAATATAAATAAAAAAAAAGTTTCATTAAATTAAATAGTAGTAATACACCTTTTTTTTTTTTTTTTTTTTTTTTTTATAAACATATATATATATATATATATAAATGATATGTAATTTAGACAAAGAAAACCAAAATATTTAATAATAAGCAAACGAAAATACATTAGTTATTAAATAAAATAATTAGAAATTTAATTTTCTATAAATAAATAGTATTTTTTTTTTAAACAAAAAAAAAAAAAAAAAAATTAATAGCAAAAACTAACAAACGAACAAACACAAAAAAAAAATTTTTTTTAATTTTAAATATTTATGGTATTATTTTTTTCCTATAAAATTTAGTGATTTATT
Organism: Neocallimastix lanati (nom. inval.); assembly: GCA_016946835.1. Taxonomy (NCBI): domain Eukaryota; kingdom Fungi; phylum Neocallimastigomycota; class Neocallimastigomycetes; order Neocallimastigales; family Neocallimastigaceae; genus Neocallimastix; species Neocallimastix lanati (nom. inval.). Next base: position 365,517 of record JACVTC010000028.1, read on the forward strand.
TAACTTCACGCCTGCGTAAAAATAAAGAAATTAAAAGACATTAATTTTTTTTTATTCGACAATATTAAAATATATTATATATTTATATACATGTATAAATATATATTTATTTTTCATTTTATAGTTATTTATTATTTTTAAAAATGAAAAAAAAAATTTTTTTTTTTCTTTATAAATTATTATAGAAATATATCTACAAATTGTATTGTAATTCTATTTTGTAAAGAAAAAAAAGTTAAAAATTAGACATATAAACAAAATACAAATAATAATAATAAATAAAATATTTTATTTTAAAAAAAAATAAATAAATAATAAAAAGAAAGCTTTTTTTTTTTTTTTTTTTAATGTATTATTAATTATAAATTTTATGTATTATTAATTTATTTTGCCATCATTTAATATAATAATTAAAAATAAAAAGAAAAAAGAAATAATAGTTCATTTTGCATATATGAGTATTTTATTTTAAAAAAAAAATAAAGAATAAAAAAATATATATTATTTTTTGACCAATCATATTTAAAAAATTTTTTTTTTATTTAAGAAATAGGTAAATTTTATAATATCCTTTTGATTTATTATTTATTTTAAATAAATAGATCTTTTAAAATAAATTACATATTATAATATATTATAATATATTTAATTATTAAATTAAATTTATATTTGTTATTTTATTTTATTTTCGAAGTTTAAAGTTTATTTATAAATTATTAAAAAAAAAAAAAAAAAGAAGAAAAAATATTAAATAAAAGATCAAATAATTATAATTAATAGTAAAAAAAATTTTTTTTTTTATATTAAATTTATTTATTTTTATTTTTATTTTTTTTTGTAATTCTTTAAAAATTAGTACTTATCATTGTAAAATAAAGGAATATTTATCAAGTAAATATCAATTATAATATAATAAATAGAAAAAATAGTAATAAAAAAAAAAAAAAAAAGTGAATGGATGATAGAATATATAGTTTTAATTAGTTATTATTATTATTTAAAAAATATTTAATATAGAAAGTTATTTCTCATCTAATGTTCATATGTTCTTTATTATTATTAATTAATAAATTAATAAATATTTAATTATATACGAAATATTCTTGTTACAAATAATAAAGAATTAAATTTATTAAGTGAATTAAAGAAAATATTTTATAAAACATTACTAATAATTATTTATTTAAAAATCGTTATGTATCTATGTATATTAATACTACTCAATTTTTCACATCATTTAATCTTTGCTTGAATGTACAAATATATAATTATATAATATACAAATATAAATTAAAAATATACTAAATATAGCATGGATTTCTCAAACTTAAATGACTATGATCGTAAACAAATGGAACGTTTAATTGAAGAAAAACAAGTAAATTTGAAATTTTATTATTATTATTAATACATATATATATATATATATTTTAAAAAAAAAAAAAAAAAATCAAATGGATATATTTATTAAAAAAAAATATAATATAATTTTTTTTTTATAAAAAAATAAAAATTAGATGAAAGACTTCATGAGAATGTATTCCAACCTTGTTGACAGATGTTTTGACAATTGTGTAAATGATTTTTCCACTAAAACCGTTACTTCTAAGGAAGTAAGTTATTAAATAATTGCTTTTTTTCGATTTTAAAAAAATTAATTCTTAACTAAAATAAAATATATACATTTATATTATTATTATTATTATTTAATTATTAAGAATACTTGTGTTAACCGTTGCGTTGAAAAGTTCATGAAATTATCTGAACGTGCCAGTGCTAGATTTGCTGGTAAAATAATAAATAAATTATAAATAAAATTATAATTATTTAATTTTTAAATAATATTAAATTTATAAATTTTTATTAATGATAATATTTTATCAATATTATAAATTTCAATTTTATAAATATTATTTATTAAATTTTTATTTTATTTTTAAAATATTAAGAACAAAATGCTCAATTAAACCAAGAAATGCAACAACAACAACAACAACAAAGAAAGTAAATTAAAACTGAATAAATTAATTACAAAGAAATTAAAATAAAACTTATCGCTGCAATAATTACCATATTTATATTATTTATATATAACATTTATTAAAAGAAATTATACAATTAAATTGTATATAATATTAAAAATATTTGAAGAGTTTTTTTTTTTTATTAAAAAAAAAAAAAAAAAAAAAAAATAAAATAAAACAATAATATATAATATAATATAATAAATAATTTTTAATAATAAAATTTATACTATACATTCATTATACAATAAAAATAAACTTTTATAAAAAAAAAAAAAAAAAAAATAAAATAAAATAAAATAAAAATTTATTAAAGTAAATAAATAAGTAAAACAATTTTTTAGAAATAAAGCAATTAAAAAAATATTTATATAAAAAATATATATATACAAGTTTATATATAAAAAATTTAATTTTTTTTTTCTTATTATAAATATTTAAAATTATTATTTCATTTTATTAAAAACAGTTTTTTTTTTTTTTTTTTTTTTTTTTTTTTTTATTTTATTTTATTTTATTTTACTTTGGAAAATTATTGTTTTGTTATATTAAAAAACTGAATTTTTTTTTAATAAAAAATTATACACGTAATATATATTTTAGATATTTATATAAAAAATATAAAATATTTTTGGCACTATTTATAATAGTATTTATAATAGTTAATAATAATAATAATTATTATTATTATTATTATTTTTTTTTTTGAAATAACACAAAATGGAAGTCATAAAATCACTGTATAGAATTTTTTTATTGTAAAAATATAAATATATTTATTTAATATAAGGATTATTTAATTTTTATAAAATAAAATTATTTTATAATTTTATAAAGTTTTATATATATATATATATTTTACTCCTATAAATAAATAAATAAATAAATAAATAAATAAATAAATAAATAAATAAATAAATAAATAAATAAATAAATAAATAAATAAATAAATAAATAAATAAATAAATAAATAAATAAATAAATAAATAAATAAATAAATAAATAAATAAATAAATAAATAAATAAATAAATAAATAAATAAAGTTATTTGACTAAATTTAAGATGGATGATACATTATATAATGAAAAATGAAAATTTTAAATGAAATATATAAGATATTTGCTCAAAATTATCTTAGTATAAGAGCCATAAAACTTTTTTTAATTTTTATATGACGGAACACAAGTATATATTCAATTTTTTTTTTAAACTTATTTAATTTAGAGTTAATTAAATATATATAACTTTATATTAAAAATATTTATATAACGTTGTAATGATAATACTATACAAAATATCTTTATATTTAATATATGAAAGTTTAAAAAGCAAAATTAACTTTTTACTTTATAATTATAATTACTACTTCTATTCTCCATATATCTTTTTTTTTATTTTTTTTTATTTTTTAATTTATTTATTTAATACAATTTTTTATTTTAATTTATTTTAATCTTATATGAAAAGATCTATTTTTTAATCATGCATATCTTTTCATGTACAGATACTCTTGATATCCCTACAATAGAGGGATATATCTTAAATAATATTTATAAAAAGGAGGATAAAAAAATAAAGGATATTAAGCTTCCAATAGAAGGTTCCTATGAAGATAACTACTCTAAATTAGTTCGTCTTATTCATCAACTTCAAACTGAAGGAAATCATATATCTGATGAAAAAATTGATAATATCTATAAAGAAGGTAAAAAAATTATTAATACCTATGATGATGATGATAATCTCTTAATCAATGGTTTAAATACATTAAAAGAGGTAATTTTTTTTATTATCTTTTCTTTTATATATACTTATATATCTATTTAATTTAAAAAAATGAATCATTATTAATTAATTATTTCATTTTTATCATTATTAGTTATTATTGTATTTCAATATTATTAATAATTTTACTTAAATATATATATATATATATATTTTTTTTTTAATATATATATTTATTTATTTATTTAATTATCAGGAGTTAAATTTATTATATATATCTTTGAGAGGAAATGATAATAAAGTGTGGAACAAGTTTAAAGATTCTAAAATAAATCAACTTAATTTACAATATGATTTTTGTAAATTAGATGAAGTAGAAACTTTAGAAAAAGAGATATACCCATCAATACTGGATTCAAAATTTACTGTTTTAGAGGAGATACTAAATTCACAACTAGAGGAATATAAGGATGAAGAAATTGGAAATATTACCTTTTTCTTTAATTATGAATCATTGGCATGGGCAACTCAACATACTGATTTTATTAATTGTGATTATAAACCTCGATTTTCAAATTATATGAAAAATCCGGTGGATGATCATTTTATTGAAAAATTTTTAATACGTTATTTAGAAAGTGGAAGAGGCCTTATCGAAATTGAGAATTTTATGAAAATATTAACTTTAGAACAAATGAATTATTTAATGACCATAGATCCTAAAATAAGAGATAGGACGGCCTTTGTCAATTATTATCTAAAAAAAATTTTACCTAAAGATCCAAAAGACATTTATCATGATTCTAAGGCATTTAATCAATTGGAGGAATTTACAAAATCATTACAAGGTTCTCTTTATCATGAGGATGTAGAAAATCTTACTCAACATTTAAAATTAAAAAAGGCTATTATTGAAAGTAAACCTTTTAATGAAGACGATTTTATACAGTAATAATAACAATAACAATAACATTATTATTAAATGAATTCGTTATATAAATTTATTTATTTATTTATTTTTTTTTTAATAAAAAGATAAAGAAATTTTAAAATAAAATAAAATAAAATAAAATAAAATAGATAGTAGAATATGAATATAAAGTACAGATTGAATAAAATAAAATAAAATAAATAGTAGAATATGAATATAAAGTACAGATTGAATAAAATAAAATAAAATAAATAGTAGAATATGAATATAAAGTACAGATTGAATAAAATAAAATAAAATAAATAGTAGAATATGAATATAAAATACAGATTGAATAAAATAAAATGAAATAAATAGTAGAAAAATGAATATAAAGTACAGATTGAATAAAATAAAATAAAATAAATAGTAGAAAAATGAATATAAAGTACAGATTGAATAAAATAAAATAAAATTAAAATAAAAATAAAAATAATATAATAATAATAATAATAATAATAATATATATATATATATATATATTTTTTTTTTTTTTTTTTTAAATAGATATATAAATATTCTCACCATACTATCCGAATATACTCAATTTTCTTCTTCTTCAATAAAAAACCGTGAACCTTTATCTTTAGTAAGTTATTATTTATAACATAAATATTAATTTATGTTGATTAAATAAATATATAAATTTGTTTTTATGTATTATCTCTTTTACTCTTTTAAATTGATATTTAATAATAATAATAATATTATTACCAATAGAAATTATAAAAATAATAATATATTTATAAGTATATATATATATATCAACTTCTTATATTTCGTTTTCTATAGGATGAAGCTTACAAAAAAGAAACTGAAGATAGTCAGGAAATTATATTCATTTATTTAACTTATTTCTTTCAAAAAAAGGAAATCCTTGATGTGAAGGATTGGAAAAGATATTTAGATAATATAGAAGAAGATAAAATTAAACAGAGTATATATTGAAAATTTTATAAATTTCTCAAAATAAATAAACAAATAAAAAAAAAAATTATATAGAAAAAAATATAATTAATCTATTATATTTTTATTAATGTTTTTATTATTTATTTATTTATTTATTTATTTGTTTATTTATTATGAAATATATTTCAATTTTTCAATAAAAAATTAATTTTTTTTAATAGTATTTATTAGAGCAAGATTATCAAAATATCCTGATGAATTTCAAATTTTAAAAAAAACATTTGATTCATTAGTGGAGGAAAGTTTTATGGATACAGTGGAATTGGAGTTTGAAAAATTTACTAATCCTATTAAATATTTGAATAGACAAGAAGAAACTATTATTCGTCTTTCCTTAAAAAATATTAAAAATTTATATGTTAGAGAATATGAAATCAATACTTTGGTCGTTTGTAAAGAGAATAGTGGAGAGGAGGATTCATTTTATATGAATTTTGATGTTTCTAGTTTATTACCGTTTAGAGAAACAATCTATACCTATGATAAGCATCCATTAGAAAGGTAAAAAAAAAAAAAATTAAAAATAAAATAAAATTAAATGAAATATATATATATATATATATATATATATTTTTTTTTTATAATTTTTACATTAATGTAATAATTTGATTTACATGTTTTTAATATAATAGATGGACTGAAGAATTTAAATTTGAATATAAAAAACGTTGCGTATACATTATTGAATTTATTGGAAAAAATTTAGTTTGTCGAGCTGTCATTAGAAATGTAAAAAAAAAAAAAAAAAAAAAAAAAAAAATTATATAAATATATATTTTAAGTATATCATATATAAATAATATATTTTTTGGTATGTTCTTTGTTAAATACTTATTTTTATATATTAAATTATTATTATATATACTATATTTCTTTACTTTTTTTATATATAAAATCACTATAAATATATATATAATATGCCCATACTTTTAATATCAAACCATTATATATGCTATTTGTCTATTTTATTATTATTATTATTATTATTATTATTATTATTATTTTATTTAAATTATTTATATATTTAAAAATTTCAAGGGAAATTTAAGATTTATTGATAAAAAAGAAATATATGGTCATGTTATTCATATAATTGATGAAAATAACAATTTTGTATTTGGGGAGAATTATGGTATTTGGTTCGGTAATAATTTTATTAAAGCAAATAAGGATGGTGAGTTTATCATACCCTATGGAAATCAAAAAAATATAAGTCATTTGATTATTACAGATGGTTATTTCGCTCAAAAATACGGTTTTGTTCATGAAGCTGAAAATTATAAGAGTAATGTTTGTTTCATCTTAAATAAAGAATCTATTACCACCGGAAATAAGGCTCACCTCATTATACGAATGGCTCCTAAATTATTTGATGAAATTCCTATTCCATGTGAATTAATTGAAAACCCTGAGGTTACTCTCACATTTGAAAGTATAGATAATATTAAAATTGTTAGAAATTTTAAAAATTTATCATTTACAAATAATAGGGATACTATTGTGGAATTTACTGTACCAGAAAATGGTATTATTTAATTTTTATTTATTTAAATTTATTTATTTTTTTATTTATATATTTAATAATAATAATTTATAATTAAATATTAATATAACATAATATAAATAATATATATAAATATAAATATATTTTATCAAGTTATTAAAATAAATGTAAATTTAACTGGTACAATTAAAATTTCATCTCAATCTGGAAATAAAAAATATAACATTAATGAGAATGAAACTTTGGAATTTAATTCGTAAATATTAAGTATTTAATATTTTAATAGAATAATCATTTGCAATTAACTATAATACTAATTTTTTTTTTTTTATATTAAAAATAAATATTTTATTTATGAAAATAATTTATAAATTAAATAATGAAAATAAAAAAAAAATTTTTTAGTGTAGATATGAAAAATAATTTCATTGATATTAATTTAAAAAAAAAGGAGAATTCTCAATATTATTTAATATTACATGGTAAAAATGGAGAACGTATTCCTAATCGTGAAATCAATGTTACATTGAATAATATTTTTTCTTTGAAACCAATAATAACTACTCTTCAAACTGATGATCATGGTATTATTGAACTGGGGTAAGAATTTTAAGATGTTTTTCGCTACTCCGTTTTCTTTCTTTTTTTTTTTTTTATTTTTTTTTTTTTTATTTTATTTTTTTTTATTTTATTTTTTTTTCATTATTTTTTATCATTATATTATAATTTTTATAAAGAGAAATTTTTAAAATCCTTATATTTATTATATATATTATATAAATCACATTATTTATATATTATAAAATTATGAATAAGTACTTAAATATTATATTTTTTTTTATTCTTATTTGTTCTTACTTATTCATTTTTATTCATTTTTATTCTTTATTCTTTTTTATTCTTTTTTTTTTTTATTGTTGTTATTATTTTTATATATAACTAAATATATATTTATACAATATGTTATATTTTAAATTTTAATTAATTAAATAATAATAATAATTAATAATAATAATAATAATTAATAATAATAATAATAATTAATAATAATAATAATAATTAATAATAATAATAATTAATAATAATTAATAATAATTAATAATAATAATAATAATTAATAATAATAATAATTAATAATAATTAATAATAATTAATAATAATAATAATAATGAATATTTAAAAAGTAAACTCCCGTATGTTAAAAACTTATCTTGTATTATTAGTATCTATGAAAAGAAATGGGATTTAATCACTCAACAAAACCACTTTTTGAGTAAATATATTATTGGTGAGGAGGAAGAAATTCATATACATTATATTCATAATTTAGAAGAAGTAAAACTCTATCCGAATTTATGGGGATTATATCAAGTATCTCCATGGTAAATATTCATTTATATCATTAAACATTATTTTTTTTATTTTATTTTATTTTATAATTAAAAATTAAAATAATTTATAATTGATATTGATATTATATTATTTTAGGTATAACGAATTGGTTATCGAGGACTTTTCTAGTCATATTAATTTTGATATAGATCATAATGTAATAAAAATTAAAGGTCTTCCTATTGGATATTACAAATTGCAACTTGATTTTCCATATGAACAAGATCCTATTGAAATTATTGTTGGGAAAGAGGTAAAATTTCAACATACCACTAGATTAATTGTTGGCCCTGATAAAAAATTGTATTACAGAACTAATACAGGAGATGAATCCAATCCATTACAAATTAATACAAAAATGATGGATAATCAACTTAAGATTCATATTGTTTCCAATGATCCAAGTACATTGAGAACTCATGTATTTTTATCTAATTTTTATCCCAAAACACCTTATTATAATCAATTCTTACTGAATACAACATATCCAGTTAATTCATCTTGTTTTGAAGATATAAAATATTTATATAAAGAAAATATTTCATTATCCAAAGAAAAACTGTATATTCAAAGTAGAAAATTGAGCAATAATAATAAAATAGTAGTAGGAAATCTCTTAAGAAAACCAACCACTCTTCTGGTACCTTTAGACAAAAGAAAGACATTTGAAGAAAAAAATGATTTTGAAGATGATGATATTTTTTTCGAAAATAATTATAATGATTTTCTTCTCTCAGAGATGGGAAATTATATTCCTAATAGACTAAGAGAAAATGGTGGACAGCAATCCAAACCCCAAATATATTCATTTAATTACAGTAAGTAAAGCTAATTAGATATCAATACTAATAACAATATCAATACCAATATAAATCCAAATATTTTAAACTTATATATTATGTATTACATAATATAAAATTTTTAATTTTGTAATTTTTAATTTTTAACTTTTTTTTTTTTTTTTTTTTTTTTTTTTTTTTTTGCTTGTTTTTTTTTTTTTTTTTTTTTTTTTTTTGTTTTATTTTTTTTTTTTGTTTTTTTGTTTTTTTGTTTTTTTGTTTTATTTTGTTTTGTTTAATTTTATAAATTTAAAATTAATAATAATAATAATAATAATAATAATTATTATTATTATTATTATTATTTTCTATTTATTATTTTTTACATAGATTTTTTAAGTCATCCAGGAAAATGCTTTTGCAATTTAATTCCAGATAAAGATGGTATCATAAATATATTTCTAGATACTATTAGTGATGATTATTCTTACATTGAAATTATTGCTGTAAATTCTTATCAATTGATTTCAAAAATAGTTAATCCAGGAAAGCAAGCAATGATGACAGATCATATTATAAAAGATATTTCTATGCATTCCAAATTTTTAAAGGATCAATATTATACACAAAAGAGAGAAATAAATGTTATAAAGGCGAACGAATCATTAGAAATTATGGCTTCACCTGGAACAAAAATTACTTTTGTGGAATCAATTGAAAAAATTTTGACTTTAACAAAAAATATTAATTCAAAAATTTCTAAAGATATAAATGAATTTTTCCCTATACTTACTAATTGGGAATCATTAAGTTTTAATGAAAAATGCCAAGAGTATTCTTCTCATATCTGTAATGAATTAAATATTTTTATTTACTTTAAGGACAGAGAATTCTTTAATATAGTGATTGAACCTTTTATTCAAAGTAAATTAATTAAATGTTTTATAGATAAATGGCTTTTACATGAAGATTTAATAGAATATGTGGAAGATCCCTTAAAATTTGAATTACTCAATGCTTTTGAATTGATACTTTTATTTCATCATTATAAGGAAGATAGAATAATTGGAGAAAAATTAAAGGAGGGTATTAATATTAAAATTAAAATCATGGAAAAAGAAAATAAATATAATAATTATGATAATAAGAATAAAAAAATTTTTGATACAATCATTGAAAATGGTGAAGAAGTTAATGAAAAAGATGATAATTCTTTTGATTCTGATGATAGTGATTCTGATGATAGTGATTCTGATGATAGTGATTCTGATATTTACGAAATGGTAAAAGCAACGAATTACAGAAATGAAGTTGAAGATGAAGACGAAGAAGAAGATGAACAAGTAGAAGAAGAAGATGAAGAAGAAGATGAACAAGTAGAAGAAGAGGAAGAATGTGAATTTGAATTTGATCAAATGAAAGAAGCGGGAAAAGAATCTAGTGATATTAATACTGATGATGATGAAAAATGTACATCAGGAGGAAGGGTATTATATTCCAGTAATTTAAATGATTCACCAGTATTGTTAGGAATGAATATGAATAGTGATGTATTAAATAAATTAAATGATTTTAGAGAAAAAATAGAAAAAAAGGGACCAATATTTTATGAAAAAATTGAAAAAACTACCGTTTGGAGTGAAATGGGTCATTGGAAATCTTCTATTCTTGACAATGTTGATATAAAAATGAATCCCTTCTGGAAAGATGTATTTGAAAGCTTTGTTGATAATGGAGAAATTGTATCCAAAAATTTCATATGTAGTATCTATGAATCATTTACGGAACTGATCTATGCATGTGCTGTAATGGATTTGCCTCTTAAAGATCAAAATTATCAAGAAATTTCCTTAAATAATCAAATTTATAAAATTAATACTAAATCTAATATTATTGTTTTATCTAAACAATTAATAGTAAATATTAAAAAAAATTTTTTATGATGAAAATTACTATATTAAATCTATTAGTAATTTAAATATTATTTTTTTTTTTTTTTTTTTTTTTTTTAATTTTATTTTTTTTATATTATTTTTTTTTCAAAATTTTATAAATATTTAGAAAACTGAATTAAAAAAGAATGATCAAATCTTTTGTAAAAAGACTTATTTTGATCTACATAAAGAATTATATACAAAAGATGGAGATGAATGTACAGTTTTACCTTCAGATTTTGTACCTGGAAAAATTTATTCATGCGAAATTAGTATTTCAAGTAATTTTTTATAAAAATGAATTTAATATTAATTATAATTTTATTTTTTAACATAATTTTTTTTTTTTTTATTTTTTATTTTATAATGATATTATTATTTATTTATTTATCTTTATATATATATATATATATATATAATTTTAGATGTTTCTTCAACCACTAAAAATTTGGATGTGATATGTCAAGTTCCTAATGGCTCTGTAAGTGTTAATTCATGTAAAATGACTACCATAAAGCAAATTAAAGTAAGTCAATACTCCACTGAAAATTTTACTATTTACTTTTACTTCCCTAGGGAAGGAAAGTATACTCATTCCCCTGTTTATATTTCTTATGATGAAAAATATGTTGTGGCTATTTCTCCAGAAAATGACATCATAGTTTCCACTAATAAGGGTGATACTAAAGAGTATACTTCTTGGGTAGATGTTTCCAACTATGGTTCGAATGAGGATGTAATGAATTGGTTAGAGAAGGATCCTTCCCGTATAGATGATTTATACTATATCTATTGGAGATTAAAAGATAAAATATTCTTTGAGAATATAATTAATTTTTGTAAAAAGAGATGTCTCTATAATAAGAAATTATGGTCGTTTGGCCTTTATCATGATAATGTTGATATTTCTATTGAATATTTATTAAGAAACACGACATATATGTCATGCTTTGAATTTATCTATTTTAATTGTAAAAAAATAAACATCGACGTAATTGAATCTCATATATTTACTTTGCTGGATTTTTATCCTTTAATTAATAGAAGAGGTAAGCTCTATTAATGATTATTAATAAAAATTAATTATTAATAATAAATAATAAATACTAAATCAAAAATAAGTAATAATATATAATAATACATAATAATACATAATAATAATAATACATAATAATACATAATAATAATACATAATAATAATAATACATAATAATACATAATAATAATACATAATAATAATAATACATAATAATACATAATAATAATAATACATAATAATAATACATAATAATAATACATAATAATAATGATAATTTAATAATAATAATAAATTAATTCTTAAATATAAAATTATTTAAAAATCATACATAATAAATAGTTCATAAATTACCTCAAGAAAATGGAAGTAAAATGATTTTAAACAAAGAATTTTCAGATTATTACGATGACTTTTTAATTTATTTATTTCATAAATCTATTGATGATTATACCTCAAGAGATTATATTCAATTAATTTGTTGTCTCCTACTTCAAGATCGAATAGCTGACAGTCAAATTCTCTTTAAAATTTATGAAAAACGTTGTTTAACAAATGAGATTTTAAATGGTCATTCAATTAATGGATCAATTCAAAGGGATTATATTGCATCCTACTTAGATTTTTATAATGAACACTATATTGATAAGCCTAAAACGGAGAATCTAAAGATTGCAAGGGAGCGATCTATGAAGTATAAGAACCACCCTATTAGCCATTGGGATAAAATATTTTCAGAAATTATTCAATCTATAAAATATTTAGATGATGATATTAATAATATTACTAATTCCCCAGATGATCATGAAAATATAAAAAACACTACACAAAAAGTTAATACTTTAATGGACCGTACACCCGTATTAGCTGTGAGTATTATTAATGAAACTATTCATATAAAATATGCTAATCTCGTCAATTGTAAAATAAGTTATTATCCAATTGATTTTGAAATGCAATTTACTATTCAACCGTTCATTCTTTCGGAAAGCAAGAAGGATGAGCGAAATTCAAAAGTGACCTATGTAATGCCAAAAGATGTTGAAACGGTGAATTTACCTCAAGAGAAACACAGTATAGATATTTCAATCCATAAAAATTATGTTCACCATCATTGTATTATTGAAGTGGATGGTGGACAGGAATACTTTATTAAACGTCAATGTATTTATCAGCCATCAAAACTTTCTATTCAAATTAATGAAAATATGGGAATACTTCGTGTGTTTAAACCTAACCCAAATAAAGAAGCTAATAAAGATAAACCCTATGTTATTGCTCCAGGAATTTATATTAAAGTCTATTCAAAAAGTAAAGATGGTAAAATTTCTTTTTGGAAAGATGGATATACTGATTTGTTGGGAAGATTTGATTATATTAAAGTGAGTTCTAATTATAATATTTTAAATATTGAAAAGTTTTCCATACTAATTCTTTATAATGAAACTATGGGAGAAATTAAAGAAGTATGTGCGCCAAAAATATAAAAAAAAAAAAAAAAAAAAAAAAAAAAAAAAAAAAAAAAAATTATAAATTAAAAATTAAATAAATATTTATTAAATTAATTTGATTGTACAAATTTTCTGTTTGAATCTTTATTTATTTATCTATTTTTTTTTATTTAAATATGCCTCTATTAATTATATAATAAAAATATAATAAAAATAAAATAAATATATATTTAAATGAAATATAATATATGATCTAATCATTTATTTTGCTTAAATATAAAATATATAATATTATGAAGATATAATTAATAGATTATATTTAATTAATAGATATTATTATATACATATATTATTATTATTATTTAAAAAAAAAAATTTTTTTAAGTAAATTTATAATAGTCGTTTCTTTTTTATTATTTTTTCATCTTTATCAAATAATGAATGATCTTTATTTACATTTTTAAAGGTAGTACCATGAAGTTGTAATGAATAATGTGTTTCATTCTTGTCCTCCATTTTAAAACCATATTTTTTGAGCTTATCTATAAAAAGAGAGTCATTGTTCTTAATAAGATAATCCAATGAACTTAATGAAATTTCATGAAATTTAAAGTCCTTTTCATATAAATAATCTAGTAATTCTATACTTCTATTCATGACAATATAATCTATGAGAGATTTACCTTCACCATTTTTTAGGTTAATGTTGACTCCATAATCTATTAATAATTTAATAATTTCTATATTCATTTGTTTAAGGGCTTCTGTCAATAAATTACTTCCATTTTTATAATTACGATTTATAATGAGTTTATTTTCCTCTTGGTTGTACTGATTTCCATATTTAATTATGAGTTCAACGATATCTCTGTTGTTTTCTTTTATTGCCTTTAAAAGATGCAGACTTATATTATCCATTTTTTCATTGTTGTAAATATTAATTTTATGGTCATCTGAATAATCAAGTAATAATTTAACTATAGTATTATTATTTTTCGAAATTGCTTCCAAAAGTAAATATCTTTCTTTAGATTTTTTGCCATTAATTATTAATGTAATATGATGATGATTGGCATATTTTATTAAGAGACTAATCATTCTAGGATTATTATAATAAATGGCAATAAGAATTAAATAATGGATAATTTGATGTTTCTTTTTACTGAATCCATAATTCTTTGTATGAAAGTTGCGTTTAAATTTTAAAAACTTTGGATTTGTAGTTTTAATATCCAGATGATATAAAATAGAATTGAGGTTATCTTCTTTTTCGCTAACTTCTAAATCAATATGATGGTCATTCGCATAGTCAATGATTGATTCTACAATATCATCATTATTTTCAGAAACTGCTTTAATAAGAGGATAGACTGAGTTATAATCCATTTCTTTAATATTTAAATGAATATTATGATCATTCGCATAATTTATTAATAATTTTACAATTTCTGTATTATTTTGATAAACTGCTTCAAGGAAAGGATAAATCCTATCATCATCTTTTTCATTGATTTCCAGATTAATTTCATGACCATTTGCGTAATTAATTAAAAGTTTAACTATTTCTGTATTGTTTTGATAGACTGCTTTAAGAAATGGATACATTTTATCTTCATCTTTTTCATTGATTTCCAAAAGGATTCGATGACTATTGACATACTTTATTAGGAGTTTAACAATTTTAGGATTATTCTGATAAATAGCTTCTAAAAGCGGATAAACCATTCTATCATCTTTATCATTTACTTTGAAATCTATGTGATTATTATTGGCATAATTAATTAGTAGTTGAACAACCTTAGAATTATTTAAATGGGTTGCTATCAATAATAGATTTCTTCCGTATTTATCCTTTTCATTAATATTGACATTAAAATTATTTTTTATATAATAATTTAACAACAGTTTGACTATTTCAATATTATTCTTATATATAGCTTCAATTAAAAGGTGACTTGTATTATTTTTATTTTCATTAATTAACAAATTAATTTTATGCAGAGTAGCATAGTTAATAATAAATTTAACTACATTCGTATTATTACGATAAATCGCCAATTGAAGAGGATAATTTCCATCAATACTTTTTTCATTAATTTCTAAAATAATTTCATTTTCTTCACAATAGTCTATAATGGCATTTATAATATTATCATTATTTTGGTAAACGGATGCTAAAAATGGATTAACACCATTTATGTCTTTTTCATTAATTTTCAAATTAATTTTATGCTTGGAACAATAGTTTAGAATGGATTCTAATATAATAATATTATTTTGCTTTATAGCATCTAAAATTGGAAAAGCCCCCCATTTATCTTTAGCATTAATATCAATATTAGGTTTTTTTAATAAATATTTTATTAAATATGGACTATTATTAATGGTTAATAATAGTAGAGAACTTCCATTATCATTTTTCACATTGATATCAGCCCCATGCTTTAATAAATAATTAAATGTTTTAATATTACCGGGATTTAGTGAGGTAATAATAGGGTATTTTCCCGCTATATCCTTAGTATTTATATCTTTTGGAGTCAACTTATAATCATCACTTTTAATCAAATATTTTATAAAATTAGAATTATTCATTCTTATCATTATATTTAATATATAATTTAAATAACGAATATCATAATTTCGATGAGAAAAGGTCGATAGATTTTTGGTTAATTTATTATCTGTTTTCCATGATTCATTTAAAAGTGTTTTTATAAGTAATTTTGTAATTTTTTTGGATTTATTCACGGCTTTAGGAATTACATTATCTATAGCTTCTGAAAGTGTCAATTTTAATATGATTTCTTTAGTAAAATATTCATACTTATAATAAAATGGTTTATAATTTAGTACTTTTTGTACAAAATTATAGTTTCGAGTTTGAATAGATTTTTCCAGTATTTTATACTTTACAATCCTATCGAGAATTTCACTTTCTTTACTGTTGTCATATTCAAGTAAAATTTTCAATGCTTCAATATTACTGTGGAAAAAAGCCTGACTATACATTTCTTCTTTAATTGGAATGTCCCTTTTTACTGAACAGAGGGTGTATTTTAATTGTCTATCAGATAGTCGGATTTTATTTTTATAAATACCAATGAGAAATGTATTTAAAATAGAACTTGTACTTATATTTTTATAAAAATTAATAATAATTCTTAATACATCATTTTGTTTTTTTTCAATTAACTTAAATATTAAGTTAATGGTAATATTTTTTCTATTAAATTTATTTAGAATATATTTTAAATTAATGTCAGTAATTAGGAGATTATATTCCAAAAGATATTCAATAACATTTTGATTATTTATCTTATAATTAATATCAGCATTATATTTTAAAAGTAAATTTGAAAGTCTAAAATTATTATTAGCAATTGCAATAAATAAAGGGACTTTATTTATATTATCGAATGGAATGTAAAAATTTAAATTCTTTAATTGTCCTAGTTTAATAATATATTCGATAATGTTGTTTGAAACATTATTTTCGATGGAATAGAGTAATAATTCGTTATAACTGTTAAACCTTTCATATTTTATATTTTTTTCAAAATAATTTTTTAATTCAAAAATATTACTTTTTTTAATAAGTTCCTTTAATTCATTTTGTTTATCTTCTAAGTTCATTTTAATTATAATTTCAATTTATAAGGTAAATTTACTTTATTACCATATGGAATTATTAATTATTAATTATTAGTTTTATTATTATTATTATTATTATCTTTTTTATCAATATAGTTATATTAGTTATTATTTATATTATACTTTTTTTCTTTTAACTCAAAACATTACATATTATTATTATTATTATTTTTTTTTTTTATTAATTTATAACTATTTATCAAAAAATAATAAGGTAAGAAGTATAATAAAAACAAAAATAAAGAAATTAAAACATATTTTATTTTAATAATTTATAATAATTCTAATATAGTTAAAAATTCAAATTTTTATAATATTAAAATTTAACTTTAATTTATTTTCATAATAATATTATATAATTTTTTTTAATTTAAATTTTTAATTTTAAATTATATAATATATATATAATATAATATATATTTATTATATATATATTTTTTATATATAAGATATAAATTGTTTTTTTTTTAATAAATTTTTTTTTTATACAGGTAGTACAAAATATATAACATAAATAACATAAAGATATATATAAATATATATTTATATATATCTTAATGTTATTATGTATATTGCTAAATATATATATATAATATAATATTATATAATTAAAAATATCTTCTTCTTTTCTTATCTTGATATCTTTTTATAATAATATTATGCTCACTAGCATAATTTATTAATGACTTTGCAATTTCTTTGTTACCACTTTCAATAGCACTGGAAAGAGGGAATGAACCATACTCTGTTTCTTGATTTATATCAAGATAAATATGATGAATGTTACAATAGTCAATTAAAATCTTTACAATATCTGAATTACCTCTATAAATAGCCATGATAAGTGGATAAACACCATAAATATTTTTCTCATTAATATTTAAAATAATGTTATGATTATTTGAATAGTCAATTAATAATTTTACCATATCAACATTATCTTTAATTATAGCTTCTAATAGTATACAATTTCCTTTTTCATCTTTTTCATTAATATCAAAGATGATATTATGTTTTTTTCCATAATTTAATAGTAATTTAATAATTTCAATATTATCTTGAATGATGGCTAAATAAAGAGGAGATACCTCATTTATATCTTTATATTTATATTCAATATTTAAGTTTAGGTTATTATGATTTGCATAATTAATTAATAATTCAACGGCATTAATATTATCTTTTCCAACAGCGGCAAGAAGTGGAAAACATCCTTTATCGTTTTTATCATTAATAGTTATAATAATATTATTTTCATTACAATATTTTATCAATAAATTTACAATATCAATATTATTATTTTGAATAGCCTCTAAAATAGGATAATTTTCATTATAATCTTTTTTATTAACATCAATTAAGATATGATGATTTGTTCCGTAACCAATTAATAAATTTACAATGGAGATATCATTTTGATATATAGCAGCTAATAATGGATAGACTCCTTTAGAATTTTTTTCATTGATGTTTAAATTAATGTTATTTTTATTACAATAATTAATTAATAATTGAACCAATTCAATATTATCTTGTTGAATGGCTTCTAATAGTGGATAATTTTTATTTGAACCATTTTCATTAATATTTAATAAAATATTATTATTTTGCCCATAATAAATTAATAATTGTGTTAATTCAACATTATTTTGTTGAATGGCTTTCAAAAGCGGATAGTTTTTATGGATATCTTTCTCATTAGTTTTTAATGTAATATGATTTCTATTACAATATTCAATTAATAATTTTACAATTTCACCATTATTTCGTTGAACAGCTTTTAAAAGTGGATAGTTTTTATTGTTATCTTTTTCATTGATATTAAGAAGTATATGATTATGATCACAATAGTTTATTAATAATTTTACTATTTCTATGCTATTTTGTTCAATTGCTTCTAATATTGGATAATTATTATGATCATTTTTCTCATTTATATTGACGATAATATTATTCTTTTCACAATAATTTAGTAACCGCATAACCAATTGAGTATTATTTTTTAAAATTGAATTCAATAGAGAAGAATTTCCCCATTTATCTTTTTCATTAATATTGATATTTGGTTGTTTTAATAAATAATCGATAAAATATGCTTCACCGTTAATGGCTAATGATAGTAGTGAGCAATCATCATTATTTTTAGTATTAACATCAGCACCAAAATCTAGTAAGTATTTAAAAATTTCAATATTACCATTAGTTAATGCAGTCACTATAGGATATTCTTTATTTGTATCCCTAGTATTAATATCACTTTTTGTCAACTTAAATTCTTCACTATTTGTTAAATATTTAACAAAGTATAAACTATCCAACTTTATTACAATATTTAATATATAAACTAAATATTTAACATTATAATTAAGAGTGGTAATATTTTCTGATGACTTATTTTTTGATTCTTCTAAAAATATTTTTATAAATAATTTGGTTATTTCCTTTGGTCCATGAATAACCCTAGGTATAAAATTATCAATTATTTCATAAAGAGATAATTTTTTTCTTTTAAAATTATTATATTTATAATAAAATGTTTTAAATTGTAAAATTTTTTTTATAAAATCATAATTTTCAATTTGAATAGACTTATCTAATATATCATATTTCATAATACGAATGAACAGCTTATTATTTTCACTATTATCATTTTCAAATAAAATTCTTATTGCTTCATTGTTATTGTAAAAGAGAGATTGATTATACATAGTATCGTCAATTACTATTTCTCTTTCCAATTCACAAATTTTATTTTTTAATTCTCTTCTTGAAAAAGGTACTCTGTTTTTGTACATTTTAATTAGAAAAATATTTAAAATATCTTTGACATCCATTCTTTTATAAAAACTTATAATTATTTTAAGTATATCATTGTATCCTGCCTTTATTAATTTGAATATTAATTCATTGGTAACATTGCTTCTTTTAAAATTGTTATTCAAAATATATTTTATATTCGTGGAATTAATTTTTTGTTCTTGGCTTTCAATTAAGTAGGTGATAATATTATAATCATTTGTGGTATAATTAATGTTCGCAGTATATCTTATTAGTAAATCTGACAATTTAAAGTTATTATTAGCAACTGCTATAAAAAGAGGTACTTTTATTACATTATTATTAGTTTGATAATAATTAATATAAAAATTTAAATTATTTTTTTGTCGTTGTTTAATAATAAATTCAATAATTTCAAGGGAGGCATTATTTTCAATAGAATCTATTAAAATTTCATTATAATTATTACAATTTTCGGGTAATATGTTTTCTTCCTTAATAAAATTTTCTAATTCCTTAATATTACCTTTTTGAATTAATTCTTTTATTCTACTTTTTGTATCTTTAATTTCCATTTTCTTACTTTTATTTCTATTTTATATTATGTCAATTATTTTTTTTTTTTAAAATATAAATTCCAATATATTTAATTTTTAATTTTTTTTAATATAAATTTCTATAATTAAATAAATATTTCTCTTTTTTTTTTTTTTTTAAATTGTAATATCTTTAATATTTTAAAAAAAAAAAAAAAAAAAAAAAAAAAAAAAGATTTTCACTATTTTCTACTTTTTCATTTTATTTAATGTGATAAGGATAAAAATATAAATAAAAAAGAAAAGGATAATTTTTAACATAATTAAATTATTTTTTTAATAACCAGAATAAATTGAAACCTACATAAAATTTTAAATAAGATAACATCACGTGTTTAATTTAATTTAAACATAAAAAGAGATTTTATTAATTTTTTATTATTTATTTCTTTTTTTTTTTATTTTAAATAATTAATATATTATACATAAAAAAACGATATCACGTGGTTAATAAAACAGTTTTTTAATAAATAAATAAATAAATTTAAAAAAAATTTATTAATACAATTATATTTTAATTTTAAAATAAAAAAATATAACATAATATAAATTAAATTTATTGTTTAAACTATGGTAATTTTTTTTTTATTTTTTAAATTAATATTTATATTATAAAATGTAGTGCTTTAATAATAATCATAATTAATTTAATATTTTTATATAGATAGATATTATTAATCTTTTCATTTTGTTCTGTATTTATTTTTCTATTAATGTATATATATAAAATAAATGATATAATTATAATAAATATATTTTACATAATAATATTTAAAAATAAATGTTTTTTTTTTTTTTTTTTTTTTTTTTTTTTTTTTTTTTTTTTATTTCGAAAATATTTGCATTTAATTGATAATATATATTATATATATATATATATATATATTACTTTGGGGATACATGAAACTATTTTATAAATAAATTCATTTAAAACTAATTGATTTTAGATGGCCAGAAAATAGAACGTTGGAATGGATAATTTGGTAATTCTATTTTATGCAATGAGTATTCCATTTTAGTATTAGGGTTATGTCTCTTATGGAAATTTTTCCAATTAATAGTGTCACCTAGAATATAATTTTCTTTGATATAGTCAATAAATGATTTTTCACAATCTTCCATGGTAGATAGATTAAAGATAAAGAAATTAAATAGTTTCTTTTTAGAAATTTCTAATTCATCTAAAAAAACAGAAAAAGAATCCTTTATCATACAACTCAATTCAGGTTGAATGGTAAAAATATTTATTTCTTTTATGATTTTTCCATAATTTTCAAAAATAAAGTGATTACCCTTAGTATAATATTGATTATTCAATTTTTCAAGATTCAAGAGAATCTTAATCATAGAGATCCAACTATTTAATGGAATTTTTTCATCAATTTTGTATTCATGATGATTTGAAAGAAGGAAAATATTTGAAGTTAATGGTGTGAAATTTTTTTCATTGCTTTGATACCATTCTTTAACGGATTTAAATATAGAGCCAACATTGGTAGAGGTCAAGAGTTTAATTAATTGAGCTGTTGCACCAAAGGTACAACCATTGGCATGAAGAATTGCAGAAAGTTCCCCAAAGCCATAGCCAATAAGAAGAGCATTTTTAATTGTATGGGTAGTACTAATTACTTTACCGAAAGCATAATTCAAAGCTAAAATAATTATATTTCCAAGATAGTTTATTTCCTCCTTTGATTCATTACCTAAAAATAAAATATCTTTAATAAGAGAGTATTTTCTATTGGTTAACTTTTTTATTTCTTTTTCACATTCTTGAATAGCTTTTTTAAAACTTGGTTGTCTTATATACAAATCAAAAGCACATTGGAAGATCTCCTTTGAAATTATATTATGATTATTTTCGACATAAAAATAAAGGGAGATTCCTTGTGATTTGGAAGATTCTTTAAGAGAAGTTATATTTATGGTAGTATCACTATCCTCTTCTTTTATTGTTGCACTCTCAGTATCACTTCCAATGCTTTCATCCTCATAATAACATTTTAATTTTTCCATTTCTTCCTTTAAACTTTGATAAAGTTCAAAAGAATTTCTACCACTTGCTACTAACCTATAATTAAAATGTTGACGTCCAATATTGGAAGTGAAACATAATTCACTGATATCATCTTCATTATCCATATTATCTAAAATTTTGATATAATCATCAAATAAATCAACTAAGGCAGGGTAAGTTTTCGCACTAATTGTTAAGATATGATTTTCTTTTTCGCATACCTTTTCTTCTTGTTTAGGAATATATTGTTGAAGGAAAGTAACCACAATACTACCTTGCAAACCAAAGGAAGAAACTTGAGCAATAAGGGGTTCATCTTCATTAGAAGATTTCCAAGGTAAAAGTCTGGTTGGAATCTTCATTGGAATAAGAGAGGTATCAATTTCTGGATTTAGTTTATTGAAATGAATAATCTTTGGAATAGAATTATGTTTCATGGAAACAATAACCTTTGCAATACCTGCTAAACCAGCAGCTTCACATGTATGGCCAATATTAGATTTGATACTTCCAACAATTAAAGGGTTTTCTTTGGAGTGACTACCAGCATAGACTTCATTCAGGGCATGAATTTCAATAGCATCTCCTAAGGGAGTACCAGTACCATGAGCTTCAACATAGGATACTTGATCTGGACTGATACCTGCAATTTTCATTGCTCTTTCGATGTTGAGAGCTTGACCTTCGTAGGAAGGAGCGCTAATTGATTGTCTTAAACCACTTTGACCACTAACTGAACCAAGAATAACTGTTAAAATATTATCTTTATCGCGAATAGCGTCATCCAAACGTTTCAAAACAAAAGTAACACAACCTTCACTTTGAGCAAAACCATCAGCACTGGCGTCAAAAGTGGCACAACGACCCTTTGGAGAAGTCATATGGGCAGAACAGGTTTTATGAAATTCTTTGGAGGAGTACATATATTTCACACCCGTAACAATAGATAAATCACATTCTCCACGTTTCATAGCATTACAAGCAATATGAAGAGCAGAAGAACCTGTGGAACAAGCGGTATCAATGGTGAAGGATGGACCAAAAAGTTTATAAAAATAACTTAAACGACCAGCAATACTGCTTTGATTTAAGGTATGGGAACCAAGGGGTGGAACGATACCACATTTTTTTAATAAATCTTCATGCTCATGTTCATTATTAATACCGACATAGACACCAGTTAAAGTATTTTCTAGAGAATTTGGAGCAATACCAGCATTTTCTAAAGCTTCCCAACTAGTTTCTAAGATCCAACGATGTCTAGGATCTAATGCAACAGCTTCATCATGTGAACAATTGAAGAAAGCAGCATCAAATTCAGATGGCTTCGCATCCTTACTACGGATATCATAACAACCAATACGAGGAAGATAATGCTCTTCTGGGCCTAAAGCTTCTGAAGATTTATTAACATAACCATGATGTAAATCTCTTGTTTTAATTGGAGGTAAGACACAATCTTTTCCTTTAGCTAAAGCCATCCATAAAGATTTTGAATTATTAATGGAACCTGGTAAACGAAAAGCCATTCCAATAATAGCAATTTTATTTGAGGTTTTAGATTGAATTTCTTTGGGAATACTTTCCACAACATTTTTAATGCTTACCTTTTCATAACTAGTTAAATATTTTGCAAGAAGTACAGAAGTACCATAATTAAATAGAATGGCAGGAGAGTACCTCTTTTTGAACTTTCTCGATAAAATATTTGCTAATTTTATAGATGCAAGAGAATCAATACCATAGAGACTAAATGGAGATTCAGGATCAAATTCTTCGAATTTTGGGGTGGATGGAATAATTTCTTTTATAGATTCATGAATAGTTCGTATAGCCTTATCAATTTTATTATTTATTTGTTTAGTACTATTTATGATAGGCTTTGTGGGTTTATCATCTTTTCCTTTATATACTTCCTCATTTTCTTGGTCCTCTTCACTACTATTACTTATCTCTTTAGGACTTGTTAATTCCAAACTATTTTTAATTTCTGTATTTGACTTTTCAGAAATAGGAGTATATTCTTTGGCAGCAACTTCACTATTATCATCAATTGATTTGATTTCACCTGAAATTAATTTAGAAATTTTTTTCAATACATAATCATATTCTAATCTTATTATTCTTCTCGACACAGAACCTTTTGCTGTACATGCTAACTTTTTACCATAATCAATGATAACCACATTATTAATAGTTAGTTGCTTAGCCCATGAAGTTAAACTTTTAGAATCATCCATAAGTAAAGTATAAATGGAATACCATATCTGCTTTTGAGCGATTTTATTTAATTTTTCAATTTCTTTTTTGCTTAAAGTAGAGGGATCTATAGTAATATCCATAGGCTGACCATTTTCTAAGATAATATTTTTCCATTGTGGTTCAACAAAGCAAACCACTTCAGTTTTAGTATCATCTAAGATTAAACAGCAACGAATAATATCATTACATTCATAACTTACCGTATTTTCAAATGGTAATGGATTCATTTTAAGACTTGTAGAGAAAACGATAATATCATCCGTTCTTGAGATATACTTATATTTTCCGGATTTTGGACTTCGCATCCAAATGTCATTTGTTTTATAGAATTTTTCACCATTGATATAAGTGAAGAGTGAATCAGCCTCAATATCCGTTCGCATTCCAGGTACATTGGATTCATAAAATTCACCCTTTTCGGCTTTTTTAATGTAACCTGTAGTCATGGTTGGAGAGTGAACATATAATTCACCAATGTTAGGATCGTTTTCATTGATAGGCTTTATATAGAGATCTACAGTTGGAAGTTTGGAAAAGTATAACTCTTCTCCTGGAAGAGATGGAATATAGAAATCAGAGATCATTACTTGACCAACTTCAGAAGATCCGTAATTTTGATATATTCTAATACCAAATGTTTCAAGTAGCCAGTTATCCGTTTCTTCGCTTATTGGAGAACCACCACTTTTAAAAAAATTTTCACTTCTTGTGGATATAAATTTTTTCCATTTTTCACAATTAGGATGATTAGACTCAAACAACTTTTTAATTTCATTAATATGAAATGGGAATAAAGTAGTATGGTCAACATTGGTCTCTACCATATCATCTAAAATAATTTCTGGAATGAAGCCGATATCTCTTAATTGTTGAGTATGATAAACGACTGCACCTCCATATTGAATATTATGAAGGACACAACCATAGAAACCTAAAGCATGGCTTACAGGAATATTAATCATATAAGTTGGTTTAATTTTTAAATTCTTTTGATGGCAATAATTATAGTCTTCACCAGCTTGTACTGTTGTGATTGGAACAAATTTCATTTCTATATTATATACATATATATATATTATTATTATTATTATTATTATTATTATTATTATTATTATTATTATTATTATTATTATTATTATTATTATTATTATTATTATTATTATTATTATTATTATTATTATTATTATTATTATTATTATTATTATTATTATTATTATTATTATTATTATTATTATTATTATTATTATTATTATTATTATTATTATTATTATTATTATTATTATTATTATTATTATTATTATTATTATTATTATTATTATTATTATTATTTTATTGATATTATAAATATTAATTTATATATTTATATACGCCCATAACTTACTTGAACATTGACCATTTTTTATGATTGCTTGTGAAGAAGAGGATGTACCAATAATATAAATAACATCGGTATCATAGCATTTCCGTTCAAAAGACTTTCCTTGATTTTTAGCCTCAAGAATTTCATTTCTAAAATTTTCACCATAAAGATTAACTGCTAAAATACCTTCCTTTCCTGCTTCTAAATCCATTTCATTTTCTGTTAAAGGGTGTTGCCATTTCCATATCCATTCATCCTGTTCTTTCATCATACGTATGCTTTCTTCATCATCAAATGGTGTAAAATTAACATCATAAAATATCATTTTTAAATTTAGAATTCTTGTCCAAAATTGTTTGACTTCATTTCCTAATTTTACAGGAATTTGAACCACTGAACAACGATTATACCATAAAGCATAAATTAACATGTGATTAATTGGTGTGAAATTAGCAATAATACCAACTCTACTATTTGGATAAAGATCATATTTCTTTTTTAAAACGTAAGCACATGCTTTTATGAGAGCACCAAATTCACGATAGTTCACAGTTAACCATGGAGATGGGTATTCAGAATTGGGTATTCCATGAAATGGCTTTATTAATAAATTTTCCTTAGCAATAATAGCAATATCATCTTCATCATTTTTGAAACGAAGATTCATTCTATCTGCTATATTAGTAATTTCATAAATATCTTCACTGAAAGTAAAAAAAAAAATAATAATAATAACAATAATAATTGTTTTTATATATGAATTATTATATTTATAAATTTTATTTTTTTTTAATTTATATATATATATAAATTTAAAATATAATATTGAAAATACAAATAAGTTAGTATAATAATGATAAAAATAATAGTATTCTTTATACATATTTATTAATTATTATTATTATCATTGTAATTATCAATATTAATATTTTTATTTTAAAAAAAAAAAAAAAAAAAAAAAAAAAAAAAAAAAATTAAACAGTTTAATAAATATTATCGTAATTATTTAAAATGAATATAATATTAAAAAGGAAATAAACAAATTTTTGAAAAAAAAAAAAAAGGTACGTTGTTTTATCTTCCTTATATAAAAGAAGCTTTTTTTTGAGTTCCAAATCATTACCGTATGCAGTTCTATCCATTGTAATTAATATCTTTTCTTTTTTTTTTTTTTTTTTTAAATTATATTATATAATAAATATATTATATTCTAATAAATATTATTAATATTATTAATCCAATATTTGATAAAATTAAATGTGTATGATTTAAAATTAAAATATTATACGGAAAAAAAAAAAAAAAAAGAGTTTTTCTTTTTTTTTTTTTTTTTTTTTTTGTGACTTTAAATTAATACGCATAAAGCTAAATGTTGTAAGTAGGAAAAAAAAAAAGGATATATTTATATTGAATAGTCAAAAATATAAAATTAAATGTTTTTTAATAATAATAAAAAATTTAATTAAAGAAAAAAAGTATTTGAAATTTATAATTTTTAAAATAAAAATAATTAAATATTGAAGATTCAAGATATTAACAGCTGTTAATTTATTTCATATTTCATATCTTAAAATAGACTTTAATTTAGGAAGTATAATAATTAAAAAAAATAATTTTTTATAAATTAAAATCTAAACCTAAAAAAGTTGTACAATTAATATTTAAATTTATTTTAATATAAAAAAAAATTAAAAGAATAATTAACTTTAATTTTTTTTTTTTTTAATTTGAAAATTTAAAATTAAAATTTTATTATATTTTGTATTTTTATTCAATTAAATCTTTATTTATTAATTAAAGTTTATAATTTTTATTTTATTATTATTTTTATTATCTTTATTATTTAGTATTATTCCATAAAAATAAAATGTTTTAAAAAAAAATTTTTTTATTAATTAGAGATATCAATATAATGTGATTAAAATTAAACCAGAAAATAAAATCATTAAAATCTACATTTTATTTATGTATTACCTTTTATGCTCTTTTTTTTTTTTTTTTTTTTGAATATACTATTGCTTTTATAACTTTATTAGTTTTATGTAATTACCAATACTAAATATGAATAATCCACTGTGTTACCATCAAATATTTAAAAATATATATATATTAAGATATATTATTTTTTACTAGCTTTTTTTTTTTTTTTTTTTTTTTTTTTTTTTTTTTTTTTTTTTTTTCTTTCTTTCTTTTAATGCTTAAAAGGTTAAATAAGTAAAATATTCAATGTAAATGATATATAGATGTAAAATTTTTATATATTTATGAATTATAAATTATAGTAATTTTATTATTATTATTATTATTATTATTATTATTATTATTATTATTATTATTATTATTATTATTATTATTATTTATTATTATTATTATTATATATTATTTTTACTTAATAAATCTTAATTCTATCTCTTAGGACAATGCAGATTAATTAAAATTTTCTCTCATTATGAATTTCTATTTAAAAGATTAAAAAAATTTTTTTTTTTTTCCATTAGTATATTTATAAAAAGTATTTTTGATTAAAAAATTAAATTTCTTATATAGAAATTCAATTAATTCAATCAGTTCCAATAATAAAAATAAAAAAAATATGTATTATTATTATTTTAATAATAATAATATATTAAAAATGAAATTCATTATAGAAAAAAAAAAATATAAATGAAACATAAAAAAAAAAAAAAAAAAAAAAGTATAAAAAAAAAAAAAAAAGTATAAAGTATATGAACAAATAAATAAACATATAGAAAATAAAATTTAATTGTGTCTCATTGTATTATGAAGAGTTTTATTAAACAATATTATATGTTCAAAAATTAGGATGATTAGTTTTTGTTATACAATATATTATAAAATTAATTATAAAATTAAAATAAAGGTATAATTTTAATATTTTATAGATATATTTTTATTTTAATAAAATATTAAGATTATATAAAAATTATAATATATATGTATATATACATTATTAAAAAAAAACTTTGTAAATAAAAAATAAAATAAGATAAAATAAAATAATTGAAATTTATTAAATAATAATAATAATAATAATAATAATAATAATAATAATAATAATAATAATAATAATAATAATAATAATAATAATAATAATAATAATAATAATAATAATAATAATAATAATAATAATAATAATAATAATAATAATAATAATTACTTTTATTAAATTATTTCATTTAATTTATTTAATCAATATCTTCAATAACATTTAAACACACTCTTTACTCAAGTTTCATCAAAAAAATATTAGATATATAATTCATAGAAAACTAAATCTTCTAATTTAAACAATTTCTTTTGGCATAAATATAAAAAAGATAATATTTTTATTTATTAGGTAAAGAAGGATTTTTTTTTTAGACTTATTATAAATTAAATAAAGTTTTCTCTAATAAAATTACATGATTTAAATGAAAAATAAAAAATAAAATAATGAAATGAAATATTATATATTATATATTTATTAAAAGTGCGTTAGAAGCAATAGTTTCTAACTTTTCCTATTCATCGATGATAACACTACTTCCATTATTGCGAGTAATAATTTCAGTATTAGTGTTATCAACCGAATCTGTAATCAGATCTTTCACCAGGAGGTGAAAATCCATGCATTATCATTTCGACGTTGAAGCTTTTAGCAATTGTAGATTCAATAGATTCAACGGAATACCTTTTCATCATCAATCTAAAAGATTGACAAGAAGGATTGAAATTTTTTGAAATATTAGATATTAATTATCATCAAATCATCAAATCATCAATCATCTCAATATAAATATATATATATATATATATTTAAATACTTTATATAATTATGTTATTTTTATATTAATCATAACTGTTTTCCTCAAAAAAAATAAATATATATAATAAAATAAAAAACAAAAGAAATAACATCTGTAAAGTAAATAGTATACTGAACGCACTTTCTAATCAAGAGAAATATTATTATCAGGAGATTCAATTTCTATAATTTTTTTTTTTTTTTTTTTTTTTAACGGCAGCAAACTTGTTTTATCTTTATTAATTAAATATATGATAAAATACATGTAATAAAAAGAAAAAAAAGATAAAAAATAAAACACAAAATAAAAAAAATAATGGTATAATATATTCTAGTTTCATTTAATTAATATTTGTAAGACTTCACAAGGGCATTATTATACTGTAGTATAATAATTAATTTTGACTTCGCAATGTTAATCATAATTTTAAGATACAAAATTATGATCTTCATTGGTTGCGTCAATTTCTATAAATTCATTGTGAAAAGATCTATTATTAATAATAATATTAGATTAATACAAAGTACTATTAATAATACAAAGACTGAATATATTTAACTTTTTTTGTACTGTTTTGCTTTATTTTATTTTATTTTATTTTTTTTTTTTTAATTTTTAATTTTTATTTTTTTTTTAATTTTTTTTTTTTTTTTTTTAATATTACATTATATAATTATTATATAAATTGGTCGAGACAAATATATATTTATATATGTATATATATATAAAATGTCATTAGTTTTAGTTTTACAATAATAATTCTCTTTAATGAATAATTTTCAAAATTTAATTGTCTTTTTTGTTAAAAAAAAAATATATAAAATATAGGAAAAAATAAAAATAAAAAATTAATTACAACAAAAAAAAAAAAAAAAAAAAAAAAAAAAAAAAAAAAAAAAAAAATAAAATAAAAATAAAAAATTAAAAATAAAAATAAAAATTAAAAATAAAGTTTAAATAAAATAATAATAATAATAAATATGGAACATTAAATTATATGCTTTATTATTATTTTTTGCTTTATTTTTTTATTTTTATTTTATTTTTATTTCTTTGTTTATTTTTTTTTATTTTTTTATTGTTTTATTTTATTTTTATTTTATTTTTATTTCATATTTTATTCTTTGTTTTTATTTTATTTTTATTTCTTTGTTGATTTTCTAATTTTTTTAACATTTGAAAATATGTTATTAAATAAAACTATATACCGTGATTTCAATAAGATAAAATAAAAGGGAGAAAAAAAATATCTTTTTTTCTAATACGAAATAGATTAATATATTTAATTTTTTATTGCGAAAACTTTTGTGAAACTGAACAACTTAAACAACTACAGGTGGGTTCTGATTGTTTCTTGGTTCTTTAACTTTCCATCTGAAAATACCTGGGCAACAACAACAACAACAGAATAATAAAATTAAGCAAACAAGTGTAAGAATAGGAACTGAGTAATATAAGAGAGAGCTTGTGTTTAATGGATTTAAGTGTTTGTAGGTACAAACAAAGTCTTTACATGTACCTGCACATTCTCTATTAAAAGTACATGGTTCTTGTAAATATTTACCACATGCCATTAAACCACCATTATCTATACATTCATATAAAGTATTATCTCTGTTAATCATACAGGAACCATTATTACAAATACCAGATAAACAATCTTCATTAACAGCACATTTTCTTGTTTGACATTTCTTATCTTCGAATTGTTTTTTGCTACAAGCTTCAACAATTAATCCTTTTTTATTATTTTCAAATCCATCAAGAGTAGTAATGTCAGTGAAAACTTTATCGATTTTTTCTTTACCGTAACTTTTTGGAATTATATAATTTGGATCACTTCTATCTACACAATTACCATTTCTTGGACAAATGTATGAATTTAAACCACCATTTCCACTATTTCCATTATTTCCATTATTTCCATTATTTGAACTAAGTTGAGTCCTATAAATATGATATTAAAAACATTTTTGATTTAAATTTTAATATTACTTGTTATATATATTTTATTTTATTATTCTAAATTATTAATTAATTTTATTTTTTCTTAACTTACAATTGATTATCATTAATATCACCCATAGTAACATTCATAGCACCAAATATACCATTAATTTGGACTAATAAATATGTAAGTGTTATCAAAGCATAAAGTTTTGCCATTTCGATTATTTTTTGATTTTATTTTTTTTTTTTTTTCTACAAGTATTGATAAATTTGGAATTAACGACGTATAAAAGTATACAATAAAAGTATAGTTTTTATTTAGTTTTAAATATATTTCTAGACTTTAAAGCTATTCGAATTTTTTTTTACTTAATAAATAAATTTATAGAAACGAAGTTATAAATTTTAAATTTACTGCAGTAAAATACTAATAAATAATATAAATCTTTTTTCGAATTTTGGCTTAATTAAATATTATTATTTAATTTTTAATATTTTAATCTTAATAAACCTTTTATTAATTTAATTTAATTTATTTTTTTTTTGTTTTTGTTTTTAATAACTATTTATAATTATATTTTCTAATATATTTGGTTTTCTTTGTTTTATAAAAAATAAAAATCACTAATTTTTCTTTTTTAAAAAAAAAAAATAAATTTGTCTTTCTTTAAAAAATATATTTTACTTTTTAAAAAAAATTTTTTTTTTCAATGTTTAACAAAAGAAAAAAAATACTTATTTATAATTAGAAATAAATAATTAAAAAAATAGTATTTAATAACTTTAAAAATAAGAGAAAAGTCGAATGCTTTTTTTGGCTTTTATTATGATATATTAATCCATATATTATTCAATAGAATATTTAATTAAATAATAAATTAAATTTTATATAACATATATAATATTATATTACATGCTATATATATTAGACTTTTCTTTTCTATTCTATTAAATAATTAAATAAATATATAGATAATAAATAAATAAATAATAAATAATAAATTTTTTTTTTTAACGACCTTGTTATATCTTTATTAATTAAATAATTGAATAATAAATAATAAATAATAAATAATAAATATTTAAATAATAAATAAATAAAAATAATTAAATAAATAATAAATAATTAAATAATTGAATGTTAAATAATAAATAATAAATATATAAATTGATTAATTAAACAATAAATAATAAGTAATTAAATAATTGAATAATTAAATAAATAAAAATAAATAATAAATAATAAATAATTGAATAATTGAATAATTGAAAAATAAATAATAAATAATAAATAATAAATAATAAATAATAAATAATAAAAAATAATTGTAAAAAAGGGATTGATAAGAATTCTTTTGTTCCCTATAAAAAATATATTTTATTATTAATTAAATATCTTGTAATTTATAAAATGGAACAGCAAAAGAATAAAAGAAGATTTTTATAGTAATGTGATATTAATAAGTTATATAATTTTATTATTGTTTTTTAATAAATCCTATATATATGTATATATTTATAAAAAAAAAAAAAAAAAAAAAAAAAAAAGAAAAAAAAAGAAAGAAAAGAAAAGAACATTACATTATTGTTTTTTTTTTTTTCCTTTTAATTATTTTTCTAATTATAATAATTATAATATTGATGTTATTATATAATTATTAAAAAACTTTAAATTTGAAATTTTGATTATTTAACCATTAATTATTTTTATTTTTTTCTTTTATTTTTTTTTTTTTTTTACAAAATTATTTATTATTTATTATTTATTATTTATTATTTAATTATTTAATAGTTAATAAATAATATTTAATTATTTTATAATATATTTATAATATATTAATCTATTATACATCAAAAAAGGAAATTCCTCTAGTATAAAAATCATTGATATGAGCAATAGAAAATTAAAAGAAAATAAAGTGAATATGTTAACTGCAAAAGATATTAAAAAGTAGTTAATTTGTGCTAAAAGTTAATGGATTTATGAATTGGAATTACTTTTTTTTTTTTTTTTTAATTTAAATTTAATTAAATATCCATTTATTCTATCTATATTATTGGTTATTAAATATAATTTTAATATATTTTTATTATATTCTAAATTTAAATTATATAAGATTATAATAAAAAATAGAAATATATACAATATATTTGAAATTTTATTCCTTTAATATTAATAACTATATAAACTTTAATTGGTGATCTTATAATAAGGTGATAGAAACTAAAACTATTCGAAAAAACTTCTATATATATTTATGATATATATATTTAGTTTAATATATCGTGTGAGGCGAGCATGTTTCTTAAATTCTAATAATAAATAAATAAATAATACATATTACATATATATTTAAAATGTAATAAGTAAATAAATAATACATATTACATATATATTTAAAATGTAATTGTATATGTTATTAAGATAAATAAAACAAATAAGTAAAATAAATAAATAAATATTATAATTTAATTATAAATTAATAAAACTATATCCACTTTTATAATAATAATAATGGTGGGACATTTCGCCAAGTGGCGCATTATTATTATGTTGCATTTCACCAGGTTGAATTTCAACAGTTGAAAATTATTATGAATAAATAAATAAAATAAATTAAAATATTATTAATGTTGATGTTATTTATTTTCTTAAAGTAAATATTTAAATGTTAAAAAAAAAAGGAATAGTTACATTTCGCCAAGTGTGACATATTAGTTAAAAGTTGCATTTTAATGACACGCCACTTGGCTAAATGCAAATAAATAAATATCAGTTTAAAAATATTTATAATACAATATAAATATTATAAGTAATTACATACAAATTTTATTAAAATTAGTACTATTTTTTTTTTCGGAAAAATATTTATAAACAGTATTTATATGTAAACTTTTTTTTAATTACATAAAAATTATTGTAAAATGATTTATATTATATAATACAATAAATTAATTATAATAAAATTATTATTATTATTATACAATGAACTCTAATAGACCTAATGAAGTTTTAAGTACCAAAATAACTGGAACTTTGACACCTTTACATATTGCTTGTTGTAATGGACGTAGAAGTACATTAAAATTATTAATTAATTATGGAGCAGATATTAAAGTAAAAAATAATAATGGTGAAATTCCATTTTTTTTTTCACTTGTAAATATACACCGTTTTACTGGACAGCAGAAATGTTAATTAAAAATAATGCAAATCCGTTTACTAAAGATAATGAAAATGATTCAGTATTATATTCATATTCTAAACATATAGCTACTTGTGAAGATTATATGAATAGACTTAAAATATTAGTTTTTTTACTTAAAATAGGATTTGATATAAATGAAACAAATAAAGATGGAAGAACTCCATTAATGGAATTATGTTGCTTCGATGAATCTTATCCAGTATATTATTACATAAGGCATGGATCAAATATATATATAAAAGATAGGGATGGAAATACAACACTATCAATTGCACAATCATTAAATAATAAAAAAGTAGAAAAATATTTAATTGAACATGGTGCTTTATGAAAATTTTATAATTATAGTAAAAATAAAAAATAATTTAATTTTTTTTTATAATTTATTCACTCCCAATAATAATAATTGTTAAGTATTAGCTATATTATACATTAAAAGCATTAATAGAACATAATAAGCCACACTATAAATAAATTAATTATTAGATAATTATAAACTATAAATCTGTAATATTCTCTTTCATATTCACATAAATAAAAATTAAATAAATAATGTATATTAAAGTCACACTTATCTAATGAGCTATAAGCAATAAAAATACTAGAATAAAATATAAAAAACTTTTTACAAATTAACTGTTAAAGAAAATATTTAAAAATTTTCAAATTTTAAATTATTGAAATTAGATTTTAAAAGTAAAATTTCAAATTTAAATTATATTAAATTCCATAATTTTCAAATTCCAAAATGGAAAATAACAATCTAAAATATTAAAGAAAATAAGCAAATGAAAAACTTTTCAAGAGAAAAGCTTATGACATGATCAACAAATCAGTATTTAATTATCAAAACTTCCAATTAACCAAGGAATATTTCCCTAGATCCTAGATGGTAAAAAACAAAGACCCTTAAATGTCATCTAACGGTTATAGGTCTCATAGAATTTATAAACAATAAATTAAATCTTGAAAAAATGGATGGAAATGAATAAGTAAAATTGTATTACCCTATATATACAGTCTATGAAATGTCAAAACCACTAGGAATTTATACAGTTTGGACCATCAAAATTATTTCAAATTAAAACTTTAGAAGTCGAAAACAATGGTATTAAATTATATATGGATAAATTATTTATTTAATCTTTAGGAAAAGGAATCTAAAAGATGTGGAAAAAAGAAAATTCGATGAAAAAAAAAAATATTTTTAAAAATATATTTTATTGAAAAGTGCAAAAGTATATAAAGGACTGATTATAATAGCCAATCCACACAAAATCTTTCTGTCAATAGAGTTATAAACGATAAATTATCATATGAATTTAATAATTATTCTTACAATAGCAAAGAAAAAAAATAAATAAATACTGTCATATTTGTCACAGACACAATTATACTACCAATGAACGCTTCTTAAACCCAAGAAGAAAAAAAATATAATAAAAGAAATAAGAATCTCCCTAAAAAAATACAAAATATCAATTCATCAAAAAAAAGGAAAAAAGAAAAAAAAAAAAAAAAAAAAAAAAAAAGATAAATATTGTCATATTTGTCATAGATATAGAATGAACTAAAAATACTGAAGAATTGGACAATTCAGATGATCTAAGCATCATATAATAGCTTTAATTATTATGTAATTTTTTTTTCGAATGAATGTGAAGTTTTGATACCAAATAGTCCTACATTAAAAACAAGAAATTTCGTTTTATTGAAAAAAATGTATTATTAATTTATTAAATAATAAAATAAAATATTATTTATTATCAATTAGTCCTCGTAATAATTCAAATTACATAATAACTAATCAATTGATAAAAGCACAAAGAAAAATTAATATTTCTTTGGTAAGTTTAGTCAGGTTCTTGACAAGCTCTTCAGTTCTGGTAACTTCAACACTTGAAGGAATTTCTGGTGAACGTCTGGGATTAAAACCATCACTTGAAAAAAAAAAAAAAAAAAAAAAAAAAAAAGGTTAAGAATTGATTGATTCTTGTATTGAATTATTGTAACTGAATTCTGCTAAGTAGAGATAATCAATGCTTTATTTAGGCATCAGAAGATCAATTAAATTTTGTATTTTTTTTTTTTCTTAAAAGTATATTGAGAGGAGTTGACAGAGCTTAGCAAAACCGGGTAATAAAGCGTCTATAATAATTCTGTAAGACCAAGAAATGACTGTAATTCTTTCGTGTTAGTGGGAGGAGACCATTTCTAAAGTAATAGAAGAAACTTTTTTTTTTTTTTTTAGGATCCATGAAAATGCCTTCAGTATAATAGTCTGTTCAATTTTCATCATTATGAAAAATAAAAAGAACACTGATGAATATTATTATCATTTTCTTTACTATTATAATCAATAATAAATATTAAATGATAATTTATTATTATCTGTTTTCTTAAATTCTACTCTTTACTCTTTTGACATTTTTACACAGTGTATTTTATATGAAGATTCGTTGTCTTTATTGTAATTACTAGACTCTTTACTTGTTTCTTCCCATTATTTATCCATTATTTTTTTTTTTTTTTTTTTTTTTTAGATACATCTTTATCATTATTAATATCTATATTTTCTAATTCTACATTATCAATACTGGATAATAATGGATAATAAATGATTTAAATTTATTATCTAATTCTGTGTGTTCTGTAGAATAATGAATATTCATATGATCAAAATTAAAATCAAAATGTTCAATTTCATTATTGTCTTTGATATTATATGGTTTAATATATATATTACTATTTTTTATTGTATTGAATTTTTTTTTTTTTTTTTTTTTTTTTAATTTTATTTTATTTTATTTTGTTTTATTTTATTTTATTTTCATCATTATATGCATCAAAATTTCTCTAAATAGTAAATCATAGCCATTTTCATACAATTATAGGAATTTTTCTACTCATTCTTCTTCACCTTTTAAATTTTATAAACTAGGAATTATTTCATTAATTCCATTATATGATTCTTTTCCATTATTCAAAAAATAAAATAAAATAAAATAAAATAAAATAAAATAAAATAAAATAAAATAAAATGAATAGTAGAAACATAAATATAAGTACAGATTGAATAAAATAAAATAAAATAAAATAAAATAAAATAAAATAAAATAAAATAAAATAAAATAAAATAAAATAAAATAAAATAAAATAAAATAAAATAAAATAAAATAAAATAAAATAAAATAAAATAAAATAAAATAAAATAAAATAAAATAAAATAAAATAAAATAAAATAAAATAAAATAAAATAAAATAAAATAAAATAAAATAAAATAAAATAAAATAAAATAAAATAAAATAAAATAAAATAAAATAAAATAAAATAAAATAAAATAAAATAAAATAAAATAAAATAAAATAAATAGTAGAATATTAAATATGAAATACAGATTGAATAAAATAAAATAAAATAAAATAAAATAAAATAAAATAAAATAAAATAAAATAAATAGTAGAATATTCAATATGAAGTACAGATTGAATAAAATAAAATAAAATAAAATAAAATAAAATAAAATAAAATAAAATAAAATAAAATAAAATAAAATAAAATAAAATAAAATAAAATAAAATAAAATAAAATAAAATAAAATAAAATAAAATAAAATAAAATAAAATAAAATAAAATAAAATAAAATAAAATAAAATAAAATAAAATAAAATAAAATAAAATAAAATAAAATAAAATAAAATAAAATAAAATAAAATAAAATAAAATAAAATAAAATAAAATAAAATAAAATAAAATAAAATAAAATAAAATAAAATAAAATAAAATAAAATAAAATAAAATAAAATAAAATAAAATAAAATAAAATAAAATAAAATAAAATAAAATAAAATAAAATAAAATAAAATAAAATAAAATAAAATAAAATAAAATAAATAACAAAATAAACAAAATAAAATAAAAAAAAAATTAATTTTTTTAAATAATTATTAAATTTATCATTTTTATTCGAATTCTTTTGCCAAACTTTCGCCTTCTTTATCAGCTGTTAAAATTGCAAATGCTAAAACAACGGCAAATTCTTCGATTTGACTGGATTTCTTTGATTTAAAAATATTTTTAAATGCTTTTTCCATGATTGAATTTTCCTCCTCATCTCCATTTTCTACTTTGTCTTCTTTTGTCATGAATAGTATTAGAAAATAATTGAATAACTTCAGAATTTAAGGAGGTATCATCATTTTAGTAAAAAATTTCAAAATCGTTTAAAGACTTAAGTTCTTTTAATCATTATTTATGTGTTATCAATGTCATCTCTATTTCATCTAATTCATTCAATTTTTTACATAAATTATTAAATAGCTAATTTTGGTTCCTTTTACATCAAATGATCGTAATTCGAGTTTGGTTAACTTTTGCAATGATTAGCTAATATTTTTTTTAATTATTTTTTTTTTTTTTAAGTACCTTTATTATAACATCGATTACGAATCACCTTGTTTTTAATTCCTCAAATTTCAAAAATCGTCTAGTTTCACCATATTTACTTTCATGTAATCTAGGAAAATTCAACACGTAATTCTTACAAATCATTTATATCCGTTTCACGTTTATTTATTTATTTTTTTTTTTTTTCATTATCATAATATCTTGAATCTGTATATTTTATTATATAATCATTAGTAATACTATTATTATTTTTGTTAATAAATTGATCACTTTTTCAAAGGATTCCTTTTTATTAGTAAAAATATCGATCATAAATTTATATTATTATAATGAATATAAAAATAATTAATATTATAAATATAATATTTGTTAATTTTTTTTTTTTTTCATCTTTTATATATATATATATATATATATATTAAATAAAAAATAAAAATAATTTTTATTTGGCTAGCTTTAATACCTTTATATTTGAATATATATTTATATATTATAATATTATATGCAATTTAAACAATAATCTTTTGGATTGTATTGTTCAATTATTCTTTCAATTTTAATTAATAATAAAAATTTTATATAGTCCATATTTTTATTGTATTAATTCCAAATAAATCAATAAGTAAGATATTGCTAAGTCATTATTATACTTTGTTTTTTAAATTAAGTAATATTGATTTTCATTGTATAGTCAAATATAATTATTATTCAAAGTTATTTTGATTGCTGACCTGTCTTACTGTTATATCGGCATTGACACTCTTAGTATTATTATGTTTAAACCTATTAAATAACTATCGTTACCATCACGAATAGGGTTTCTATAGATGTTTATATTCATAGGGTTACTTCTATTCCTTTAAAGTATTATTATTTACTCCTACAGTTTTAAGACTAAAAAGTAATTTCTTCTCATATTGGTTTCTATGTTTTTTTTTTTTTTTTTTTTTTTTTTTTTTTATTTTTATTTATTTTTATTTTTTTAATTTTACTGTTTTAAACTTAAATTGTATTTTTAAGAAATTATTGTTCTTGTTTTTTTTTTTTTTTTAATTTTATTTTTATTTATTTTATTTTATTTTTTAAAATATATATATATATATATATATATTAATAACTAAAAAAATCTAAAATATATGAATACGTTTATTTTTTTTTATTTAGTATTATTTCTATTTTTAAAAATTATTTGTATTAATGAAAAAATATATATTATTATTAAATAGATAAAATAATATATTTTTATTATTTTTTATAAATATTTACTTTTTAATTATATCTATTGTGAAATGCTTAATCGCAGCCACCATAAACAAAAAATTTAAAAAGGTGTATATAAAATAAAAATTTATATTATATTACATAATTTGATATTTTGATATGATTTTTATTATTATATCCACCAACAAAAAAAAAATAATAATAATAAAAAATAAAAATAACAATAGAAAAAAATAATAACAATAAAAAAAAGGGCATAATTATTAATTTAATATAATGCTTTTATCTTTATTTTTCAATTAATTTGATTATTTTTTATTTATTTACTAACAAAAATACAACTTTTTTTTTTTATTTATTTTATATTATTTTATTATTTATTTTATTTTGCTTGCAATAGTTTTAATAACTTTAGCTGGATTTCCACCAACGATAGTGTTAGCTAAAACATCTTTGACAACAACAGAACCACCAGCAATTACAGCATTATCTCCAATGGTAACACCCGGCATAATAGAAGCACAACCACCGATCCATACATTATTACCAATTTTAACTCCCTTACATTGAAGAGCATATCTATTATTTAAATCATGATTAACTGTAAATATTGAAACACGAGGTCCAATTTGAACATTATTACCAAAGGTAATACCACCAAGAGTCATTGCAGTAAAGTTATGATTAATGAAAACATTTTTTCCAAAAGTAACTTGTCTTGGAACATCAATTTGACAAGGAGTATAAATAGTAACATCTTTTTCTGGGAATTTACCTTGGAAAAGATCATTGAATCTTTCTTTTAATTTCTCTGGAGTTGGTTCTGTATGATTTAAATGATATAAAGATACATTAGCACGATTAAGTTCTTCAATTACAGGTTTGTAATCTTCTGAAGTCATATCAACGGTTTCACCGTTCTTTAATCTTTGAAAAACATCCATCTTCTATTTTTAAAATTTAAACTTAATAATACTTTTTATTTTTATTATAAATAAATGAAAGTATATAAAAACATATGATACTTTTTTTACTATTTTATATTTTTTTTATTCCTATTTATAATATAATCATTTAAACAATACTTTAATATTCATCAAAATACCAATCAAAATAAAAGATGTAAAGTTTTATCTTTTTTTTTTAATTAAATAAAATTTTTTCAAATATATGCGGATTTTAAAATATATATATTTGAAAACACCGCCTTTACAATTATTATAATTTTAATATATATTCTGCTTTTCCTAATTCTATTATATAGTATGTAACATGACCTTATATATCTTTTATATATACATATATATACAATGTAATAATAAATTATGATATATCATTTAACTGTAAAAATTTTATTAATATATTATTAATATATTATTAATATATTCATTAATATATTTAAAATTAATATATTTCAAATTAATTTATATTTATTCCGTAATTCTGATTTGGTTTCTCTAAAAATTCAATTGAAAATATTTATTATAAATATCATATAATATAAAGAAAATATTAATTATATAAACTATTAGAAGCTTATTATTACTTTTTATGATATTTCCTACATATTTTGGAAAAGATACTATATTTAAAATATTATTCCAGAAAAAAAAAATTATAATAATTATAAAATGTAATATAAATAACAATAATAATAATAATAATAATAATAATAATAATAATAATAATAATAATAATAATAATAATAATAAAATGTATTATAAATAAAAAAAAAAAAAAAAAGTAAATATACTTTTTTATTTTATTTTATTTTTTTTTTAATTGATAGATTGCAAATTATCTTTATTTATTACTATTTTAATTAATACATTAAATAACTTTTTTATATTTATATTATAGTTTATATATAATACAAAATAAAAATTAAATATGTTTATTGAAATAATTACAAAAAATAAAGTAATAATAATAAAAATAATAATGTATTATTTATTTTATTAAAATAGATATAACCATACAACAAAAATTAAATAATTAAGAGTAAAAAAAATGATATTTTATATCATTTCATTTACTGTTGTTGTTCTTTTATCATAGATTTCTTTATTTAAGCAGAAAGTGGTGGGAAAGTACTCCATTCAAAGAATTGATCACGTTCAGCAATCCACCAACGATTATCAATTTTTACATATTTATCTTGATAACGTACAGCATGAACAGTAAGTTTGTCTTTACCATTTTCTTCATTGACTAAACTTGCTAAAGCATAACAAGTTCCAGTAGCATGAGTATCATCTTGGAAATCTAAACTTTGCTGACCGTTCATATGGAATGAAACTTTAGCGGCACCAAAAGCCTTATATTGACGAATCATGTCTTGGACGTCATTAGCAGTCATACCTAATTTTCCATTAAAGTAAACCTTTAATTTAATGTCTGGACGGAAGATTTCTACATAACAGTCTTGGTTATTCTTGTCACTTTCAGTAGCGTAGTAATCTACTAAAGCCTTTAATTCCATACGGTCTTGCATTCTAAAGTTGGACATTGTTATTACTTTATTTTCTTTTATAAAATAAATTTAGTGACTTTTAATATTTAAAATTGAATACTGTTTAGTAAAGAAAAAAAAAAGAAAAGAAATAAAATGTAAAAAGTAAAAAAAAAATTTCCAAACGAAAAAAAAAAAAACCTTTTATAATAATTTTTCAAACAAAAAAAAATAATATTTCATTTTCATTTAAATATATATATATTATTTTAAACTATTCTACTTCTATATATTTAAATATATTTATTATTTATTTACACGTCATAATATATATAATATTATATTTATATTATATTACTTTATATATATTATTCTTTTATTATATATATTATTTTATATTTAAATTATATTTTAATATACATACTCTTTATAATAAAAAAAAAGGCAATTTAAAATTTATTATATTATTTTAGTAAAAAAAATATATATATATATATATATATTTAAATTATTATAAAATAATATATTTAAAGTATATAAAATATTTTAATACAGATCATAATAAAGACTATTAATATAGTTAAGACTTTTTCATAATTTTTTTTTTTTTTTTTTTTTTTTTTTTTGAAAAGTTTATAGCCTAATCAGATTAATTAATTAAAAGTTAATTTTTTAAAAAATAAACTTTATAATCATGCGGTTTGAATTCCGCAGAATGAATAAAATTTATAGCAAAATGTACCATTTCATAAATAACATTTATTTATTCTTTATTTACCAATCTATTTATTTGTTCAAATGTTGATATATTTTATTTAATTACTCATTCTTATCTCAGCTTCCACTTAGCCTACATCTTTTAAGATGTAGGATAAGTGGAAGCTATTTTAAAAATTTTCCAGATATCTGATTCTTTTTATCAAACAACCAAAATGACATAATAATAACTA
This sequence comes from Neocallimastix lanati (nom. inval.), assembly GCA_016946835.1. Lineage (NCBI taxonomy): Eukaryota > Fungi > Neocallimastigomycota > Neocallimastigomycetes > Neocallimastigales > Neocallimastigaceae > Neocallimastix > Neocallimastix lanati (nom. inval.). Next base: position 409,965 of record JACVTC010000028.1, read on the forward strand.
CTTATATATAATTTAATAAGAATATTATTATAACTCATATTTTATTAATATTGTTCATAAATATTATAAATATTATATAGTTTTATGTAGGAATATACAATTTAACCATTATAAATATAAATATTTTATTTTAGTTGTGTTAATAATAGCTATATATAAGTAATATTATTAATATTAATTTTCTATTCATCTTTTCCAGCTTTCCCAAAATTTATTATCCTATTAAAAAAATTTTTATTAATATTTATTAAATAATAATAATTAAAAATTTAATGATAGTAACAATAAATTAGATAATATACATTACTTTTAATTTAATGTTATAACAGTTTTTAATGAAAAAAAAAAAAAAAAAAAAAAAAAAAAAAAACAATTTTTTATATTATTTTTTTATAAATATAATAAATTAACAATGTTTTTTTTTTTTTTTTAAAAAAAAAAATGGTATATTATTTCTAATTATTGAAATGTATATGATATTAAAGCATTTAAGCCATTGCTAATAATATTTAAACTACTTTTAGTTTTTTAAATAATAAAAATGAATATTAAAAATGGCATATATAATAAAATAATTGAAGAAATTGGCAACTATGCAGTAAAGAATAAATATAAAGAAAAGTATTCTTTATATAATACTCTTTAACTATAAGCTATTTTAAAATAATAAGAATTTAATCATTTAATTTAATATTATAAAAAAAATAATATAAATAATAAAAGATTTATAATTGTGAACAAAAATACATCATTACTACATTTCTACTATAGTTATATTACATAAGTAATTTTGTATTAATAAATAGCAAATACATGACTTTTCATGTTGTACAAGTATCAGTGTTAAAGCTCCGTTTAATAATTACGTGAATAGTTGTTATTACCAAGATTATTTACAATATTATATTTTATATTAAATTAAATATAAAATCATAATAATATATATAACTAATAATATCAACTACATATATTTAATTATATTATAATATATAATATAATATATAATAAGTATTAATTATAATAAATAATTAAAGTTTAAATAAAATATATAAAATAAAATAACTTCTAATTAATATATTATAAAATATATATTATAATATATAATTCAAATAAGATGATATAAAACATAAATAAAAACTTTAATTATTAATAAATTATTTTATTAATAATTACATAAAAATAAATTAATAAATCATTTGCAAATTCGTGACATAAATAAAACGTGATCGAAAATAACGTGATAAAATTAAAATTATGTAAAGACATAAAATTATGAAAGAACATAAAAATTAATGTAAACATAAAATTTATTACATAAATTTTATGTTATGTTAAAATTGAAATAATTTATAAATTTCTTTTTATTATTTTTATTATTTTTATATTTAATATTTTATTTTATTATATTTTTTAATTATTTTAATAATTATTATTTTATATTTATATTTTATTAATTATAATAAATTTATATTTTTATTAATATTTTATGAATATTTTATATTTTATTTTATACTTTTATATTAAATACTTTAAATACTTAATAGTTACTCTAAGAGAATTAATTAAATAGTTTATTATGAATTTCAAATATAAAAACAATAATAATTCTTTATAATTATTCTTTGCAACACAGTTTTATGCCAAAATTATATTATAATTATTTTATATTTTCGAATAATAATTAAATTCATGTATTAATTAATTTTATAATTATTTTTAAATAATAAATAAATAAATTTTATAACTAAATAACAACTTTATAAAACTTCTCCCAACAAGAGAATTTGAACCAAAGGCATACTTTATCAAAGAAATTATAAAAATTATTATTAAGAAAAAAAATTTAAATTTAATATTTAATAATTATTATTATATACCCAAATATATAACTACATATATTTGTTTTATACAATTATGTGAATTTGTGAGGCATTTTGAAATTTTTCATTTCGGAAAAATTTTTTGAAAGTTAATAAATATATGAAATAATAATAAAACAAATAAATAATATATATATATTTTATATTAATAACTAAATAAATATATATAAATATATATATTTAAGAATAAAAAATAAAATATATTTTATAATTTTTCAAAATATATCTATAATTAATATTAATTTTATATATATATATAAAAATAAATATTAATAATTTAAAAGATGTATAAATATAATAACTAAGATATAATTATTAAAATAAAAAAAAAATTATTTAAATAATTAATTGATCATTTTAAAAATATATATATATATATATACATATACTTATTAAATTATATAAATATATAATAATAAATATTAATTAGAATTTAAGCATTAAAAAATAAAATATTATAATACACGATTTACTAAGTACGCGGCATAGAAGATTGGGTCATTTTAACATTAATAGTTTAAAAGGATAGTTTGAGGAAAGTTGATAATAAATGTAAGTACAAGGTTTGTGCAAAATAAAAATTAAGAAATTTCCCATTTTACTCAAATGACAAAAGAGCTAGTGAACCTTTTGAACTCATTCATATGGATAATATAACCATTAGTAACTATTCATTATATATGGTAATAAATATTTCTTATCTATTTTAGATGACTACTCTGGGTTCGGATGGGTTATTTTCCTTAAAATTATGAATGAAATCTTTAATGTATTTAAAAATTGATATTTAAAGATTATAAATTATTTTTAATAAAAACATTACACACTTAAGAACAGATAATGGAATTGAGATTTCTAACAATAACTTTGTAATATAAACGACATTATTCACAAGTATATTATTCCATATTCTCCTCAACAAAATGGAAGAAATGAACGCCTTCACGGTTCTCTTATTTCAAATGCTAGAGCTATGCTGGAAGAGGCACACCTTAATCATGTGTTTTGGAAGGATGCAATTGCTACCGCTAGTTATATACATATTAGAATTCCTCACAAAGGTATCAATAACAAAATCCCTTAAGAATTCCTATATGGTGAAAAAGTGGACTTTTCTAAATTAAAGATCTTTGAATGTCAAGTTTTCTTTTACTTTCCAAAGCAACTTCGAAGTAAACTTACCAACTCAGTTTTAACAGGTATTTTCCTTAGTTATGATAATAATTGGTCTGTGCTTGGTATATATGATATTACTAATAATAAATTTGTTATCTCTCATGTTGTTGTATTTTTTTTTCTTTTTTTTTTTTTTTGAATATTCTCCTGGTAACTGTAATCCCCCTTCTTCTTCTCCAAACTTTCTTAATCTTACTCCTTATTATGAAAACGGAGAAAGTGATATTGATTATGAAATTGGTTTTCATAATAATAATAAGATTTATGAAAATATCAACAATAATATTAACAATAATATTAAATAATAATACTAAGAACAACGAAAGCACAGTCATAAAAGTATTCCATATAACAATAATATTAATATTAATAAATATAATATAAACAATACACCTTTTATTAATCAAAATAATTCAATTTATTCAAATAATTATAAAAATTTTTTTATGATCCACAAAATAATAACAATTTAATTTTGTATCGGGCCCTGTAACGAATCTAAGAATTTCAGAAATTAGAACTACAGTCTAGTGGTTTGTTATATTGACCATGACCAATACTGCATGCCTTTTCGATTAAAATAATAATATTAAAAATGATTAATAATTTTGTGAGATACAATTTCATACATTTAATTATGATTTTTTAATAAAATAAAATAATAAAATATAAAAAAAAAAAAAACACTAATAGTTGGATCAAACCTATGAAGTTTAGGCTGAAATCCTAATCACTAACCACTTAGAAAAATTCCTTATTATTACTAATTCGTTGCAATAAATAATATTTTTGATAAGAATAAAGTCTTTCAGGCTATGTTCATTTTATATTATGCATGTTTGTTATTTATAAATTTACTACTCTACGTTTTTTGTATATTCTTATTTTATTAAAATTTAGATTTTCTTATAAAAGTTATACATTTTATTAGGAATATATTTTATATTAAACTATATTATATATATATATATTATTATTATTATTATTTTTTATAAATTTACATAATAAGAGTTATATATGATATATGTAATATCAATAATGCACATATAAATATATATAATATTTTTAATATAAGAATTAAAATTTATTATCAAATTATTTTCATTAAAAAGTGGAAAAAAAATTTTAGTTCTTGTATAGATTTTCTCATAATTATCGAATTATTATTTTCATTAAATTTACAAATATCAATCATTGTTTTTTTATCTTAATATAATTTTTTTTTCTTTTAGATCAGATATTATTAAAATTGAAATAATATAATATATGTTATAAGTCAAGAATTTAGGTTTTATAATTATGTCAACTTTATTAATATATTTTTATGATAAAGAGTTACTAGCACTTAATTATTCTAAATTAAATGCTTTTATATTAATACATTATGGCTAATACATTATTTATATTACATTACATTTTATTACATTAATCTCATATTCACATATTATAACATCATATTCACATATTCTAACAATATATAATATAATTAATGAATTATTTTATTTATTTTAAATATATTTCTAAACTAATTTTTTTTCTTCTTTTTACTTTTCTTTATTACATCATTAAGAAATTAAAATTTTGATATAAAAAATATATTTACCATCTCATCTTAAAATATACACAATTCTCATTTGATTTTTTTTTTTTTTTTTTTTTTTTTTTTTTTTTGGATTGAACATATTAGATGTGGACGTAAATTTGATATAAAAATCTTATAATAAGAGTAATATTTTGTCAGTAGAACACATCCATCTTACTATACTTTTTATGGTGAGTGAGTGCAACCAGCAAATCTCACTTTATATATTGGATTCTTTCATATCATAAATTTGATAAATTTTGACAGTAATTCATTCAAATTGTTGATGAAAATTTAATTAATTTAATTAATTTTTTTTTTTTTTTTTTTTTTTTTTTTTTTTTTTTTTTTGATTGTTCATGAGAAACTATCGAATATTTCTGATAATATAGACGAAAAATTTTGAAGATAATATTAATATTTACATATCGCATCTCCTTCTTAGGGGAAATACAATATTTTAAAATCTTATTAATTAACTCTGGAGAAAGAAGACACTTTATTAATAAAATTTTTCAATCACATTCGAAGATAGTCTTCTTTCATGATTTCATATTTTATAGGTTTTGCAAAAATACCTTATTAAATGTTATGTTATTGGTAATTAGTAATTTTTACACTTGTATCAATTAGTATTATCATACTATTGGATTTTATTGTTGTCATGAGTATCGATGAACTCATAAAGCACAGAAGAAAATTCTGATACAATTTAGAATGATAATGTTCATATTAATTCACAAGGAGGTATCATCGATGAATGGAAAGAGTTAGAGGCCCTTTCATCGTTGAAACTCATAACTTTTTTTTTTTTTTTTTTTAATATTAATATAAAATTTTTATTTTTATTTATTTTTAATAAAATATTAATAAATAATATTTATTCTTTGTCTGACAAAAAAAATTATTATATTATGTAAGAAGTCAGTAATCTCCATATAGAAAATATTAATATAAAATTTTTATTTATATTTATTTGTAAATTAATAAATAAAATTTATTCTTAGACTAACAAAAAAAAATTATTATTTTATGAAAGAATTCAGTAATCTCCATTTAGGGAATATTATTACTATTATTACTATATTACCTTAAACAAAAAGTGATTATTAAATATCAATATATATGATATTATAATATATAAAAAAATCTAAAAATTCCAAAAGGATTGTGTTTGAATATTATATTTATCATATTATTTCGATAATACGTTAATATTAATATAAAATATAAAAAAAAAAAAAAAAGTTATAAATAAATAAAATTATTACCGCATTTAATAAAACATTGTGTAATAAATATATTGATATAATGTATATAATTTATCATTATATTATAAATAGAAGAATAAAATATGTTTACATAAAGTTTTGAGTTAATATTGTAACAAAGTGATATATATAATTTTCCATAGATTTCAATATTTAAATTCTAGAAGTAAAATAGAGTTTTTTTTTTTTTTTTTTTTTTTTTTTTTATTAATTTTTGTTTAATTATTTTTATTATTTTTTCTTTTCAAACTTCCCTACTCCGTAGTAATTACATATTCCTAATAGTACTAATAATCCTATATTAAAATAATATTGTAATAGGAAAACAGCATATATGAATTATCTTACTGGTCATTAGTAAGTCTCATTATTAATGATCATCAACTATTAATAATATAAAAAATATTATAGTAATATATATATATATATATATATATTTATATTTATAATTTTTTTATAATAAAAGAATAAATTTATATATCTAGTTGTAATGACCCATTGATTATCAAAAAAAAAAAAAATTTTCAAAAAATGATGTAAAATTAATATTAATATATATATTTGGTAGCTGGACCAAGGTCAGAATATATTCATGGGATTTTGTTCTTCTACTGGTTTCCATGTATTAAGGGTTTTTGGCCTAACTAGGAAGAAATATTTATACAAGACAAATACAGCTAATAATTTGATTCCTCATTAGTCATTGGTAAAATGCTATGCCTTAATAATGCCATTATGGCAAAAAAAAATCTTGCTTAATTAGTTTTATCTAGGGAAAGAATGAGAATATCAAATTGATAAGACAATTAAAGTAAATAACTTACTACCAAACATAAATGGAAAAAGTTTAAAAGTCGTATTTCCCTCTTCTCACTTTATTTCCTTGTCTAAAAAAAAATTCTTAATACTAAAAAATATACTAATAATTTAATTATTTTAACATATAGTTAATTATAAATAAAAGTAATATTATAAAAGTTAAAGATTTATGTAATTTGATGATAAAAAGGTCATATTATACAACTAATTAAATATTTTTTAAAAAAAAATAAATATATATATAAAAAATAATTGAATAATAAATAAATAATAAATAATAAATAATAAATAATAAATAATAAATAATAAATAATAAATAATAAATAATAAATAATAAATAATAAATAATTGAATAATAAATAATAAATAATAAATAGTTGAATAATAAATAATAAGTAATAAAAAATAAAAAAAAAAAAAAATAAAATCATTATTTAGATAAATTATAATAATTAAAATAAAATACATAACATAAACTATTTAGATATATAAAATGATTTGATAATATTTAACTTAAATTGTAAGATAAAAACAAAATATATAAATTATTTTTTTTTTATTTCCCATAAATAATTTTATGTAATTTAATAGTATTTTCATATTTATCTTATTTAAAAAAGTGATAAGTAAAAACTAATAAATAGTTTTTAATAAATGAATATTATATATATATATATGTATATTTATTGAGATTTGCACAATTTAAATAAATAAAATATTTGAGATTTATAATAATATCAGAATTGTATACTTTTTATTTTAATAATTAAATTTTAAATAATTTTTTTTATGATTAAAACCTTACAAAAAAATAAAAATAAAAATAAAAATAAAATAAAAAATAAGAATAGATATGTATTTATTTATATAGTTATACTATTAATTTTTTAATATATTCATCTAATTATATATTTATATAAATTTATAAGTTATCTTTATTTCATAATATTTATATTTCATTAATAATATGTGATAAAATAAAATTACTATTTAATATTAAATATGTTGTTTAATTATTTGATTCATTCCATTCATTTGTATATATTTTATTATTATACTTTTTATTTATTTTTAATTATATAAAAATCATATAAAATATTAAAAAAAAAAAAAAAAAAAGAAAAAAAAAAGAAGATTAGTAATAACCTAAATATGAAACTCTACAAGAAAGATATGAATAATTCATTCTAATAATTAAAATTTTCTTTAAACGATTTCAAAAACTAAATATTAATTATAGTTATTTATCTATCAACAAAATGCATTCAATATATTAGTTTATAATATGTATATAAAAATTTTTTCTTTTTTTATATTTAATATTTGGTCTAAGTATCTTTTAAATTACCTGTGGGAAAAAAAAGTACGAGTATTTAAGCTATTCTATAAAAGAAAATTGTAAAACTTTTATCTTCATTTCCAAAAAAATAGTTGTAAAAAATTTTTTTTTTGAAAAATTGAAGGATATATTCATTTAAAAAAAATTTTTTTTTAATTCAAATATATTTAATCGTACTGAATATAATTATTAATGACTTTATTTATCAGTAACAATTTTATTATCTATAAATAATAGTTATTATAAACATTATTAACAATTATTCTTTTAATATATACGAGACTACATAACTTTAGTTATGTTCTGCTGTAGATATACTGTAAATTTGTATATATTAATGGATTTTTTTTTCAACTTAACTTTATTTAAAAGTATTATATTTAGTAAAAAATAGTATAAGAATATTATAATAGAGTTTAATATATGCGATTATATTAATAATAACAATCAATGTATATAATTATATTAAATATGGCTATATTATGATATATTTAAAATATTGTATAAAATAATAATAAAAGAATAAACTATGTTTGATAAAAGTAACATTAAAATTCATATATATTAATATATTTGATATGAAAGTATAATTATTATAATCAATTATATATATATATTACTTTAAATGCTTTTTTATTAACAAAATATATTTATGAATATATAGATAAGTATTAATAATACAAAAAAATTCTTTTATTTTATTTTTTTTTTTTAATTTAATTGTTAGAAGTTTATAGAGTGAAATTAAAAAATAAAATAAAATAAAATAATAAAATATATTATAATAATGAATAGATTATTATAAATGAATAGATTATAATAAGTGAATATAAAAGTAATTAATATTATAAATATAAACTGTCTGTTTTATTCTAAATAAAAAATCAAAACTATTTCCTTAACATTTTATTCGTTAATTTTTTTTTTTTTTTTAATTTTAATTTATTTTTTTTTTTACCTTTCAGAAAAAATTATCAATTATTAATAAAATAATAAATAATAAAATAATATAATAATAAAAATAATAAAATAAAATAAAAATGATAATAAAAATAAAATAAATAAATAAATAAAAAATAAATAAATAATAAAGATAAAATAAAAAAGTAAACATAAATATTTTAGAATAAATAAAATGATGATAATAATAAATCATAAATTTAAAAAAAGAAAAAAAAAATATAATATAAAAATATTCAATTTTCACATAATATAATATAAAAAATATCATATTCTTTATTATAAATATTTTTATTGTATTTACTTTTTTTATTATTTTATATTTTTATGTCAATTTTAATAATATAACTTATTTTAATAATTTTAAAAATTTATTAAACTTTAAATCTTTTAATTTATGTTTAGTTGTAAATTATTACTTAGCATTAATTGCTTTAATCGTTTAGGAATCTACTCACCTAGAACTCTATCTATTCTAATGCTAATTTATTTCTTTTTTTTTTTTTTTTTAAAGACTTTGTCAAGATAGTATAAAAAAGGACTTTGTATGAGGAAACCATAAAATCCTTCAAGATTAGCCTTGGTTTAACAATGTTAGTCTTCTAAATTTTTCTGTATTTTGTTTTATATTTTTTTTTTTTTTTAATTTAAATAAAACATAAATTAATATATATAAATATATTATATTTTAATAAAAAAATAAAAATAAAAATTAAAATTTTTTATTAGGTTTAAAATACCTTTATATTAGAATACATTATTTATATATTATAATATTATATATAAATTTTAGTAATAATCTTTGGATTGTATTGTTCAATTTTAATTTATAATAAAATTTTTTTATAGTCTATTAATTCCAAAATAATAATAATAATAATAATAAATAAAATAATAATAATAATAATGATATAAAACAATTTAAAATTAATATATTACATAACAATTTTCTTTTTTTTCTTTTTTTTTTTTAAGGCGGCAATTGTTGCGAACTTTAAACTTTATTTATTTATTCATTCTTTTATTAATTCATTTATTAAATTACATTGAATATATTTTATTTTTTTATATTAAAAAAAAAAAAAAAAAAAAAAAAAAACACAGAATTAATAAAAAATAATAAATAAATTTTTGATATAACTTGATTCTACTCTTAACTTTTTGGAAGAAACAATTATATATTTTTAATATTTTTATTTATTTAGTGATAATTATTAATTATCAACGTAACAATTACACACCATAAAAATAATTTACATTTATACCAATTTATAATAAAGTTATCCTATAATAAAATATATATACATAATAAAATATAATAAAATATAATAAATAATTGTAATAAAATAAAATGTTAATAAAATATAATAAATATAATAAAAGTAATTTAATATAATAAATTATTAATAATACACAATGAATTTCATATTTTTATGATATCATTAATCTCCTAAGTTCTAATGATATTTTCACAAGCCACAATTACAATTATCAATTTGCAATAAACATAATTTTTTAATATATTTATGTGTTTATAATAAGCTAATTTTTATATTAATTAAAGTTTTTATTTGTATTTTATATCAATATTATTGTCCAAATTTAAACATAACATAATATATTAGAGATAATTAATAATATATTCATAATTGTATATAATTATGTTATATTTATATTTATTCCATGGAAAAATAATTAGAGCAATATCAAAAATAATCATCTACCAAAATTTTCAATAAATTCATTTTTTTTTAATATATTACATAACTTAAAAAAAATACTTGGAAAGTTGGAAAAATATATATTTAAATTAATAATTTTTAATATATTAATATTATATAATTAATATGTATTATAATAGAACGAAAGGTTAGATTAATATTTTTGAATATTTTTCCATTTAATATGTAAAAATATAATAATAAAATTTATTAATACATTTTAATATATTTTCTAATTTTTTTTTTTTTTTTTTTTTTTTTTGATTTTTTTTTTCTTTAAATTTTAATATTTTATCTATTTTTCATTTTTTCATTTTTTCATTTTTCCATTTTTACATAAATCAAAGTAAAAAAAAATAAGAAAAAGAAAAAATTAGTAATATATCATTACTTCATTCTTTTTTTTTATTTACTTAAATTTTAATCATGTTCAATTAAATAATATATAATATATAATATATATATATATATTTTTTTACTAATGTTGTTTTTGTTTTTACTGCATTTTCAGCATTGATGCTCCTTGGTTACTCTTTATTACTAATAATATTGTTTTAACTTTCTTTATCTACTAAATTTTATATCATATTCAAATTAAAAAAAAAAAATTTTTTTTTTTTTTTTTTACTAAATTTTCATTTTCACTTTCACTTTCATATATATTATTTTAAATACTTTACCTCAGCTTAAACTCACAACTTTATTAAAAATTCTTTTAATTAATTGTTAATCTTTCATCATTAATTTGCAAAAAAAAAAAAAAAAAAAGATCAAAATCAAAAAAATTTCATCATTAACCTTTCTCTAATTTCTTTTTTATTTAGAAATTTATTTATTTTAATTTTTTATAAATATAGATTAGATTAATTTATGGTTTTTAAATTATATGGTTTAATTAATAAATAACTAAATTCGTAATTATTATAAAATTAAAATTCATCAAAAATAATTTAAAGTTTTTTTTTTTTTTTTTTTTTTTTTTTTTTTTTTTTAAGATTAGGAAGAGAATATTACTTCCATTGCTTTATTTATTATTTTACTTATTATTATTTTATTAATAAAAAATACATTTTATATATTTATATATTAATTGAAAAAAAAAAAAGAAATAAATACATATTATTATTTTTAGATATATTATTTATTTCACTATTTTAATTTCAAATGAAATAAAATATAAAATTATTAAAAATAAATCTTTTACACAAATAATATAACTTTTATTAAAAATTAATACGAATAATAAAATTAATATAATTAATGAATATATAATAAGAATTTTTAAAAGTAATTATGAATTATGGTATAATAATAATATTCTACTGAAATCATTTCTATCAAATATTTATATATATATATATATAATAAAATAAAACAAAGTAGTAATTTATATTGAATAGATAGTTATTGTAGTCGTTAAAAACTCTCTCTTAAACCAAGTTATAAATACTGTTAATAGAATCAATTTCTTATTTTGATTTTGTGATTAATGATCTAGGCAAAAGAAATTCTCCTTCGCTATATCAGTTCGATATTGACTCTCTTTGGTTGTAAAGGATCCCATTTTAATATACTAATCAAAAAAGTAATTGATCATGGCAACTAATGATAGGTCAGATATTCCACTATGCTGACTATATTATGGAACAGTAGATTTTTACTTCCAAACGAAAGTAAAAATAAAAAAGTTTTTTTTTAAAGAAAAAAAAAAGAAAGAAAAAAGTCATTAATGAAATCATTTAGGATTTCAATCTAACAAACTTTTTCATGTTTTCTTGAGCTAATTTATTCAATGATGTGAAATAGATTTCTTTAATCCAAAAGTCTTATTATTCAATAATTAGATACTTTTTTCCAATTACAAATACATTTCTTTTTTGTAAAAATGTATAGTAATCAGTAATGGAAAAAGATATATAAGCCTTATAATAGTGTATAAATACTAATTAAAGTATTCCTTATAATACAACCTTTTATACAAGATAATATGTTCTTCCATCAATATATATACCATATATATTATTTTTGCATTTATTAATTATGTCATAGATATATATATGTACTAAATAAAATAGATGTAGAAATCATATTCCATTTGAATTTTTTTTTTAAAAGTTTGCTATTAAAATTTTCATGAACTTTCAATGTGATGGTAAAGATTAGTTAAACAATAATGAAATTCGTGGTAGGTGTTTTCAATTTCATAAGTTTTATGAGTATATTAAAAATTGAAACTGAATCATAATCTAGAAATAATTTTTATATATTACTATCTAATTCATAAATTTTTTTTTTCTTTTTACTAAAGTATTTTTTTTTTACTTTTTAAAAAAAATTTTTATGAAATTTTTATAATAATAGTATTACAAAAAAAAAAAAAAAAGAAAAAAAAAAAAAAGAATAAACTATTTTATGAATTTTGAGGATGAAAGAGCCTCAGCATTTTTCTCATTCATCTTAAATAAATTGATATAATTAATATATAAAAAAAAAAGTTATGATTCACAGCAAGTGAAACATAAAAATATACGAAAAATCAGAGAAAATGGATTAAGAGAAACTCCAATTCTTTTTAATATAATGAATATTAAAATAACAATAGAGAATAACATAATAGCAAAAAATATCTTATTTGATCTAATTATACCCTTTAAACTTTTATCAGATTCAGTTTTACATACTTTCGTTTCACAGACATTCGAAGCACAATCACCATTGTTTTCACAAACATAGCCATCATCTTTGCCGCAATGAACAAAAGGTTTTTCTTTAGTAATTAATGATATCAATGAATTATGGTAAGCAAGCTTACAAACTTCAACATCTATCGATTCATTTTCAACACAAACATTACTCCTACACTTATGAGTTAGGCAATTGGAATCTTTTGAACACTTTTTAGTGGTACATAGACCTTCATCAACACTCTCTTTGGTACAATATTTAGGAATTAGAGTTTCAGTTTTTCCTTTTATATTATCAAATCGAATAGTTTCAGAATCTGTACTATTAGTTCTATAAGAACATTCAGTTCCACGGCAGTAAACCTTATATTTACATAAATCTATTTCATTACTTCCTCCACATTCAGTATCGATTAATGAAAGATCATATTTATATATATATTTTCCAAGTACAGCACCAATAATTATGGTATTATAGACTAAGATATAGATGTAAAAATTCTTCATTTTTATAAAGTATATGTAATAAATTAAAAATTAATTATTTTGAAAATACTTTTTTTTTTTTTTTTTGTTTTTCATTTTCTTTTTTTTTTTTTTTTTTTAAGAATTATCGAATTTTTTTAAAATTGTATTTCAAAGAGCAAAAAAAAAAAAAAAAAAAATTATGGTCTTTTTTTTCTCTTTTTATAGTTTTTTTTATAAATTACTACTATTTAATATATGCATATTAAATAAATAAACTATTAAAAAAAAGTGATATTAATGTTTCAATATTATTTTTATGTATATATAGAATAAAATTTTTTATATTTCCAAATTAGTTAAATTTTCAAAAGAATTAGTATCATTATCACAAATTAAAAATTTACTTGAAAAATTAAAATAAAGATTTTATTCTATATATATTTCGATAATACTTGTAATATGCAAGAAGATTATTGAAAATATATTGTATATATATTTCTTGTTAATCTTTTAATCTACTGGCTTCGATATTGCTAATTGCAAATCAATTATTTAAAAAAAAAAAGAAAAAAAAAATTTTTTTATAGATTCAAAGAATGCTATTCAAATAAAGTTTTAAATTAAAATTTTAACTTTTAATTAATTTATTACCAATCAATCTTTTAAATTAAAAATTCTTTGTTTAATTTAATTTTAATTTAGAATAAAAGATGGTTGTCATATATTAGAAATGATGTCATTATAAATAATCCAAACATAATAATGAACTACTTTATATATTAATAATATATTTAGAAATAAATAATTCTTACCAGTTCAATTTAAATTATATGGATAAAATTTCTCAATGTCTTCTTTTATAATTAACAAAAACTTTTGTAAAATAAATAATAGTATAATATATAGTATTAACTCAAAAAATATCAAGAAACATAATAAAAATAAAGCCCAAAATAAATAGTAAAAATAAAATAAAATAAATTATAAACAATATTATATAAGAAAGTATACATCAATAAAATAAAAATAAAAATAAAAATAAAATAAATAGTATACAATAAAATATATGAAAGTATATATCGAATAAAATAAAATAAAATATATAATAAAAAAATATTATATAACTTATAATATATAATAAATGTATTTTACCATTAAATAATATATTAATAAAAACAAAAAAATTATATAGATCAAATATATATTAAAATATATTGAGAATAATATTTATAAGTAATGGTAAATAAATTAAAAAGTGTAATATACATTGAAGTATATTAGTGATATAATATATTTACATTATATATTATATCTGTTTTATTTGAGAAAAATTTATTTAATAGATATAAAACTTTACAATTGGACAAGGTTGAAATGAATTATATAAAATATATGAATATATGATATGAACTATAGTTATACATTAATTTTAAACAAGAAATTTAAAAATAAATAGTATTAAATATGTTATATATATATATATAACATATATATATATAAATTTTAATCATTAAAATATTCTTAGTATATGGAACTGGATAAACTCATATAAATAATTTATCCTGTATTCAAATATATATTGGAAATACTAAATAATGTATAAAATACAACCATTAAAATAAAATTTATTATAAAAATAATAACGATTATAGTTATTTTCAAATTTTCTATTATATATTGTATCATATTATTTTAATTATTAAAGATGTATAAATATATTGGTTTTGGAATAAAATATACAAAATGATATTAAAATTTAATTTACTCCATAATTTTAAAAAGTTTAATTATTAATTATTGTACTAATATTTAATTATATGGTACATATATTAGAATATATTTACCAAATAATACATTTAATTCAAATTAATTTTTAATATAATCTCTGTATAATATTTTAATAAATATATTTTAATAGATCTAATATATTTTTGAAAATATTAAAATTTAAGATAAAAATACATTTGAAAAATATTAAAATATATTTAAAATATTTAAATATATATATATATAAATAAATAAGAAATATTATAATGAAGCTAATTTGCTATTCCTTAAAAACTTTTATATTCATATTTATTAAATATTATAAAAAAATTTTGTATGAAACCATTATTACAAGATATAAATATACTTTAATAATATATATAATTAAATATAAATAGTATATTTATTAATAATTAATTTTATTAAAGTTCATCTCAAGTTTTATTTTCCATTAGGTTTTTATGATACAAGATACTTTTTTTTTTTTTTTTTTTTTTTTTGTTGTTGTTGTTGTTAATTTATTAAAACTGTATTAAAAATAACATAAATCAGCATAGTTTTTTTGCATTCGTTGATTATTATTTATAATAATATATTCATCAATATTCAATATTATACTTTTTTTAAATATATATATATATTTTTTGCTAATATTTATCATTTAAGTATTAAATCAATTATATGTTATAATTTTATATCAAAAGCTTTGGACATCACTAATTTTGGGGTTCTCTAAGAAAAGACTATTTCAAATTCACATAATACAGAAAACCATGGTCAAAATCAAAATACAATTTATTAGTTGAAGTTGTTTTCTAATCAATATTATTATTTGTCAAAATTATATAATATTCTCAAGAAATAGTAATATTTTATTTTTATGTATTTTCTCTTTTTTTATTTTCATATTACCACAAATTTCATGTAATTACAAATTTCTTCAAGTATAAGTCATTTATGTAAAGTATTATAATATTATATATTCCATATTATTTTTTGGTTAATAATAGAATTATGGTGTTTATTATATAGGAATTGATTTATCTTCAAATGTTTATGTATAAATATTAAATATCTGATACAAAAGATTTTTATATTGGAATGCATGATTTCTGTCAATATTACTAATGATATTTTAGTAGAATATAGATATATATTTTCAATTAGTACTACTTTCTTTTTTGAATGTTCAATATTCATTAAAAAGTATATATATTTCAAGCAGGAAACGTAAAGATTCGCAAGATGAAGCGATAAACAATTGAGATAATTAACTCAACAGTCATCAAAACAATCTTTCTCATAGGGTTGGTGAACTTAAAGTACATATCACTAACATTTTTCATATAAATATTAGTTATGGATATAGTTGGACACTAATTTTACCTGGTCTAATGGTGATAAAAATTCATATATCGATTTTATAAAAATGTGAGGATCTCTGAATATTGCTTCTTGTATCCGTCACTTCTAAAAAATATTTTTGACTATTTCCCTTTTATTTTGTTCTATAAAATAAAAAAAGAAAAATCATGATAGAATCACTTCATTACTTTTCAATAGAAAAGTGATATGGTCTAATTGAGTAGATATGAATAATCATTGATTTATCATTAAAAGAGAAAAAACAATTTAGATTTATAAATATAGAAGAATATATATAAAGTTTAAATATTTCAATTTATAAGAATTGTCAAAAAAGGAAAAGTTAAAAGAACATTTAATAGTGGTTTATTTTAGAGTTTAAAAGAAAATTCTTCAATACTACAAGTTATGATATGTCAAAAGAATTATTTATATTCCTCTCTTTTTAACAAGATTTTTGTTCTAATGTAATAATTTAATATTTTTCTTTTGTTTAAAAAAAATTAAATCTTCTGAAATTATTTCTCACTTAATTAGTAATTATTCCAAAATTTTTGGATTACCTTTGGACTAAGAAAAAAATCAGGTAGATTAACAGAACACACTCATTAGGGTAAATTTTCCTCAGAAGAAAAAAAAAGAAAATTTTATTAGGAAAATAAAATTTTCTTTTTTTCTTTTTTCAAAGAAGCCAAAAATTTAATCAATAATAAAAAATGATATAAATTTATTTTTAAAAAATATATTAGTAGACCAACTAAAATTTTTACAGCTTACATTTGAATTTGTTTTTATAGGATGAAACTGAATGTGGATTTGGATTATATGTAAAAAAAAAAAAAAGAAAAAAAAGAAAAATATGTTAAAAGATAAATTGTATCAACAACATGCTTAGCTTGTCAAGCTTTATACAATGAATGGGGTAATGCTTTATCCAAAAATTTTAGAATACAAAGAATATTCACTCAATTGATCAATGATAGAATGAATATTGTCTTAAATTTTTTAAAATATAAACTATTTTATTAATTTTTCTCTAATTGTTCATGAAAAATCATTGAACATTCCAAGTATTAATGAAAAAGATTTTTTTTTAAGTTTTTATGTATTGAGTCTCTTTCTTAGAAGAAATGGTATTTGAAATTTGAAGTAATGTATATTATTAAATTGTATTTTGTATATTCATGAGGTGGAAAATAGTTTTAACACATAATTGATTCCTTTATGCATAAATATAATGCATTATTACATTATTGATAGTCTAGAATTTTATTTGTTAAAATATCAAATTATTATTTCAATTAGGAGTCTCTACAACAGGACTTTGAATATTTATAATTTGTTCTTATATTTGCTTAAGCATGTTTTTCTCTATTAAGTTACTATTTTTTTTTTTTTAATATTTTTGGAGTTTTATTTTTACTTGAGCTAATTCTCTTCTATCAAGTATTGTATATTTTTTGCGGGTTTCTTCAATTTGGTAATCCTTATCATTTTAAATAGTTTTATTTTATTAGCCTTCCCTAAATTGACATAATGAGCAATTTTTTTTATAATTTAAAATTCCAATTTTTTTTTTCTTTGACATAATATTGTCTCCGAGAAAACGATTCTTTTACTAAGAATCTTTTTAATAGTCAGATGAGACTCTTAATCTGTTAAGATTCAGGTATTTATGGTTTATAATTATGGTAGCTTTATTTATATATTTTATGATAAAGAGTTACTAGTCCTTAATCGTTCTAAAAATTAAATACTTATACATTAATACATTGTGGCTTGTTCATTATTTCAATTACAATATTTTTCTATACATTTGAAGCCTATTTTTTCATATATTTCATATGTTCTAATAATTGTAATAATAATAATAATAATAATAATATTAATAATAATAATAATAATAATAATATTAATAATAATAATAATAATAATAATAATAATAATAAATTAGCAATACATATTTATTATTAATAATAAAAATAAATAAATAAATAAATAAATAATAGATTTTATTAATATTATGGAAAACCTAATTAATATCGATAATAATTCGTATAAATTTTAGAGAGAAAATTTATGTTTTTTGTGGATATCGTAACAAGGAAGTAAACGAAAAAGCAGGTTCAAAAAATGATAATTGTCAGCATAGGAAAAGAGAAGCCTCGGATCAACATTATGATAATAATGAAGAAAATAACAATGTAAAAGCTTAATAATTTACATCTACTTTCGTGGCATAAATTGACATAATTGTTAAATTTTAACAATTATCGAGAAATAAATATAAAGTTTATCAATAATATAAAGGAGAAAAAGAGGAGTAAATTTGTTATTTAAGAAAACTTCAAATATACAATAATTATAATAAAATTTAAATTAATATTAATACATATATGAGAAATTTCAAATACACTCTAATTATGGTAAAACACTCGAAATTAACTTAATTAATTATGTTCAACTATCCTACCCCACTAATGCATCAGAATTTATATTACACATACCAAAATAAAATATATCAATACAATATAAACTTAAAAATATATATATTATAAAATATTATATATATTTTATAAGATATTATATGTATTTTATAAGATATTATATATATTTTAAACAATAGTATATATATTTTATAAGACATTATATTAATTTCATATAAATTTTTAGTAAAAAATATATTTATTTACTGCGGAAACAGTATAGGCTATTAAAATTATTATATTTTATATAAATTTTCAAAAAATGAAGATTATAATTTAACAAAATCAAAAATATATTACATTATAGTTTAAAATATACTAATATACTAAATAAATAAGTAAATAAATAAATAATAAATTATTGTGATCTTTCCAATAATTAATAAATTATAATTGGATTATAAACAAACTATAAAAAAAAAAAAAAAAAAAAAAAAAAAAAAAATTAAATTAATCAATAATAAAATTATATTAAACAATTAAGAGTATTTCAAAATATTATATAATTATAAATTTTAGAGTATAACCATTATTATTTGAGAATATTTAATTTTTCTAATTTTTAATTTCTTAAAAATAAATTATCAAGAAAAACATGATTTTCGTATTTTTTTTTTTTTTTTTTTTTTTTTTTTTTTTTTTTTTTTATATATATATATATTTAATTAAATTAAAAATATTTAAAATGCTATTTTTTTTTTTTTTTTTTTTTTTTTTATTTTATTTTATTTTATTTTATTTTATTTTATTTTATTTTATTTTATTTTATTTTATTTTATTTTATTTTATTTTATTTTATTTTATTTTATTTTATTAATATTATTATTATTATTTATTTATTTATTTTTCGATATTTAATTAAATTTAAATACTTATTTTATTTATTATATTACTGTAATTATAATAACCGCTTTTATTTTATGTTTTGATTTATTTATATATATTAAAGGGACTATTAAATTAATTAGAATTAATTAGTTATTCTATTGGTACTTTTTCTTGATTTAATAAAAAGAATTAATTTTTTTTTTTTTTTTATTTCAGAAATATCTTTTAATAATTAATTATAATTAACTAATTAATTATGAATATTAATATCAAATTATTTTAAAAAATATATAATAATAATTAAAATATTAATAGTTGAACTATAAATTAATATAATTTAAAAAATGTGACTACTCATTAATTCAAGAAATTTAAGAAACATTTTAAATCATTAATAATATAATTAATAAATAAAGAAATAAATAATTAATAATAGTTATAGATAATAATAATAAATAGATTACATTAATTAAATTTATTTATTATTTTCTATTTGTATGTTTTTAATAACAATAATAAACAAGCAGATAATCCCTAGTTGAATTTTATGATTCTTATTACTATTATTATTATTATTATTATTATTATTATTATTATTATTATTATTATTATTATTATTTATTATTATTATTATTATTATTATTATTATTATTATTATTATTATTATTATTATTATTATTATTATTATTATTATTATTATTATTATTATTATTATTATTATTATTATTATTATTATTATTATTATTATTATTATTATTATTATTATTATTATTATTATTATTATTATTTTTATTATTATTATTTTTATTATTATTATTATTATTATTATTATTATTATTATTATTATTATTATTATTATTATTATTTGGGGTAAAAAATGGAATGAAAGAACATTAAATGTATCATTAAAAAATATTGTGATTAATAATGATTAATTATCAATGAATACTTTTTTTTCGAGATGATAAATTTAAATACCCTATTATACTAACTAAATATTTTAATATATTTTTTCTATCAAATTGTCATTATTACTTTTTATATTATAATAAAAAAAATAAAATAATTCATATGAAGAAAATAAAAATAGAATAACTTTTATTTTAAATTTTAATAAGAATAAAAAAAAAAAAAATGTAATATTTATAATAAGAATAAAAAAAATCGTAATATTTCATATGAAGAAAAAAATGAAATTAGAATAACTTTCCAAAATTTAAAGTCATTTTATATAACAAATAAATGAAAACTTTTTTTTTTTCATCCGAGATATTTCGTTAACGTTATTTATAATAATAAAAAAAGTGATATGGATATATTATATTATTAATTATATAAATTAACAATTAAAAATTATTATTCATTGAATTATATGGAGTTTATGTTACTTTTTATTAAAAAAATATTTATAATAAAAAATGATTTTATTTTAATTTTTATTAAAAAAAAATAATAAATAAAATAAGAATTCGAATATATTATTAATTATGTAAATTAAAATTATTAATAATTAGTATATATTTTTTTTTAAAAAAAAAAAAAAAAAAAAAAAAGAGAATTCATTCATAGATACATAGATATATTATTAATTATGTAAATTAAAACTATTTATAAGTAATAAACATTAACAATAAAAAAACATCACATTTATTAAACAAAACAATGTTTTAATAAGAGCATAGTATCAATTTTTCTATTTTTAATCTACACTATTAAAATCAATTCACAAATATAAACATTTAAAATAAATTTTAAATATAAATTTAATACAAAAATAATTAAAAAAACAATATAGTTATAAATAAAACTATAAATTCATTAATATTTTAAATGAAATTTTAATAAATAAAATAAAATTAAAAATAAAATTTAAAAAAAAAAAAAAAAAAAAAAAAAATCGTACATAAAAATCAAATCATTTTTTAATAAACTATAATTATTGAATTATTACCAAATATAGGAATTTTATCTAATTATTAAAATTAAAAATAATTCATAATTACTAATTAATAATTAATTAAAAAATGATTTTTAAATTTTAATATAAAAAAGAAAAAAACTTTAAAAATTATAGGATATAATTTATTCTTAAGAAATAATATATATATTTTGATCATATTTTTTTGATCATATTTTTTGTTTTTTATATATTTGATCATAATCATGATATAAATAAAATTAATAAAATTTATAAAGGATTATTATTATTTTTTCTAAGAAATGGGTTGTAAAAAAACTTTTAATTATGTAATTAGTAATTAATAACAGGCTTTACAGGATTTATAAATTTATAAAAATAGAAAATTTTTTATAAATTCAATAGATATTTATATTATATATAAGAAAATAAATAAGAAAATAAATATATTTTTGTTATATTGAATATTTTAAATATATTAAACTTTTTTTTAATTATGTATTACTATATTTAATAAAACTCACACTATGTATACACGTGATCAATTTAATTATTATAATTACCAATAGATTAAATTTATTTATTCTATATTAATTATTATTTAATAATATTTATTTTTATTTTTATTTTTTATTTTTTATTTTTATTTTTTTTTTTTTTTTTATTAATTAAATAATACTAAGACTTAAAAATATAATAAAAATTAGAATTAATAAAATCCGGTTAAACATTTTTATATTTTATTTTATTTTTTTTTAACTTTTTATTTTCTTTATGATTTACTAAAATAAAAAAGGAAAATTTAATAAATTATTATAAATAAACTATATTTTGTACTACCATATAATTGTTAAAATTTTTTATCCTATTTGTTATTAATATTTTTTCATTTTTATAATTATTTTTATAATACATTACATTACTAATTTAAATATAGATAGTATAAAATGACAATATTTTGTCTTCTTTTTTTGTTATTATTTTATTTTTTTATTTTAAAATTCAATTTATTTTAAAAAAATTTAAAAATTTTATCTATAAAATATAAATAATAATTTGGAAGTATCAATAAAAGAAACTAATTATATAAATTATTAATTAAAGAAAAAAAATTTCAATAATTATTTTTAGACTTGTATAAAATAAATAGAAAGAAAAAATCAGGAAATATTTATACCAATTTTATAAATGATGTAATTATAAACTTAAAATAGTACTACTTTATATAAGTATTTTTTAAAAAGAAATAAATAAAAATAACAAATAGAATAAAAAATAGAATTTATAAAAAATAAAAAATAAAAAATAAAAAATATAATAATAGTTAAGTAAAAAGAATAAAGACAAGAAATAAAGATATAAAAAAGTATAATATAATATATAATAATATATAATAAAAAATAAAATACAATAAAAAACATAATATAATAAAAAATAAAATTCAATAAAAAATTCAATAAAATAAAACAATAATAAAAAGATACATAAACGAAAATGATGGAAGAAAAAAGTAATGTTTTTAGGAATTTTGCTCTTGAATTCAACCAAACTTTTTTCTATTCCTACTTTTTACAAATTATACTTGTAGTCTATATGTATAATTCGATAGGTAATGGAAGATATTGGAAAGTGCTTTTGTATGGTTCAATATTTGGTTTCGGAGGTGCCCTCTTAGAACATATTTTCATTGCTTGGCAAAATGCTTTACCAGAAACTGATAAAGAAAAAACTTCTTTATCAATTTTGTTACTAATTGCAGAAGTAGGATGGATTGCAACGGAATTCGCCGTTCCAATTTTAAATCTTATCAAGTTAAATAGTCTTTCTAATGTAACTGTAGTAAAAGCAGTAAATGTGGTTACGGCTGTTCTTTTTTGTGGTTTCGCATTCTTCAGATTCCAAATCGGCTATAACCGTTTTACCGAACACACGGTTGATTGTCAAAAGTGTACTGCTTTACATTCACAAGCTTTTGGTGTTATGGCTATCACTGATATTATTTTATCTATCATGATTTTCTTTAGAATTAATAAAAGTAGTAAAGAATATAAAATTAAAAAGAATAATGAAAATATCTCTATTTTAACTACTTTTAAAAAATCTTCGGTATTCTCACTTTTAATTGTGGATGTTATTAGTGTATTCTTATCATTAACCTATATTAAAACGGCAACTCAAGATTATGCTAAACCATTCCATGCTCTTAAATCTAACTTTTTATTGATTTTAGCTGTGGATGCTTTTATTTTCAAATTTAGAGCTCATACTAGCGGTGGATCTACCTATAAGAGTTATAATGATATGCATACGAATTCAGTTGCTCAATCAGTAAATGCAAGTAATATGATGTCAAACTATAAACAACAAAAATCAATGCTTAATTCTGCTATAGGTAAATTCCCATCCACTACATCCATTCCTGGTTCTGCTCAACCAAATATAAGTATTAACGGTTTCAATTTATCCTCACAACCAATTACTCATAACTATAAGAAATCATTTGGACTTTTCAAAAACGAATTATTAAATGATGATACTGAAATTGATATCGAATCTCCTAGACCAGCTGCCACTCCTTCTAATATAACTAAATTTACGAGTAATACTTATATGTATGATGGTAGTGATGAAAATAACAACCTTCAATTTTCTAGTACATCAATAAATAATATGGGACTAAAACCAAGTCGAAGTCAAAGTTCAAATAGTAATTTTTATGGTTTTAATATGTAAAAAAAAATAAAATAGAGAATGAAAAAGAAACGAAAAAAAAAAAAATTAGATTTTTTTTTTTTTATAAAAATATATAAAAAAAATTAGATTTTTTTTTTTTTTATAAAAATATATATATTATAAAATAATATATATATTAGTTATAGACATTATTCTTAAAATCATATATTATATGTCACTTTTGTATATAAATATGTATTTATAAAATAGAATTTATGAAAGTGATATTATAAAATCAAAACTAGAGGGATGTTTAATTTTGTATTATTTGTAATTCATCATAATCAATGTAAATATTATATATATAAATTAAAATTTAAAAAAATAAATTATATAAAAAAAAAATTTTTTTATTATATTTATTTATTATGAAGAAAATAAACTTTATATTAAAAAGAATGTATAATAATATATATATATATTTAAATATCTAATAATTAGTAATATCAAAAATATACTATAATATTATTTATTTTTTTATATACTTTTTAAATATTTCTCTATTTTTCTATTTTTTTTAATATTTTTACAATTTATTATAATCAATGTAAATATTATATAATAATAATAATAATAATAATAATAATAATAATAATAATAATAAATTATATCTTAAAAAATTTCTATTAAAATTATGATTAACATTGTCAAAATTAATTATTATATTACAGTATAATAATGCCCTTGTGAAGTCTTACAGATATAAATTAAATGAAACTATAATATTTTATACCATTATTTTATTTTATTTTATTTTGTGTTTTTTTTTTTTTATTTATTTTTTTATCTTTTTTTTTTCTTTTTATTACATGTTTTTTTTTCAAATATTTAATTAATAAAGATGAAACAAGTTTGCTTCCAAAAAAATCAAAAAATTTTTATTCAATAATTATTTTTTTATATAGAAAATTCATATATTTTTAATAATTATTATAATATAAAAAAAATTATAATATAAAATAATAATAATAATAATAATAATAATAATAATAATAATAATAATAATAATAAATTATATTTAAAAAAATATTTATTCACTAATTATTTTTTTATATAGAAAATTCATATATTTTTAATAATTATTTATAATAATATAAATATTTAAAGTGCGTAATATATTTTTTTTCTTTTTATTACATTTTTAATAATATATTTATTAATAAAGTTACAGTTCATACATTCAACAATATACATAAAATATTTTTATAATTAATAATTTTTATTACTTTTTATGAACTAATTATATTAAAAATGAAAATATTATATATTATATAATAATACTATTATATTTATTTCTTCATATTTAATTTTTTTAAATCATTAAAATTTTTAAATTAATTTTAATTATAATAATCTTATTAAAAATAAATATTGAATAATAATCTTTAATATTTTATGAAACAATAAATTATAAAAAATGATTAAAAGGAAAGATAAAAAATAAAAATATAATTAAAAGAATAACAATTTATAAAATAATAAAATATAAAAAATAATTAAAAATTTATCTATATTTATTTCAAAATAAATATGAAATAATATGTAATAAAAATTTATTATTTAAGATTTGTATATACAAATTTGCTTTATATAAAACTTTAATGAACTATATTTAAAAAAAAGGAAAATTTGTTTTGTAACAATTTATTATTACTAATATGTATATAGAGATAATTTTTTAATTATATATATTTTTTTAATAAATACAATGATACCTTATTTTTTTATTTATTTATTTTTTTTTTTTTTTTATTAAAATAATTATTTAAAAAAAAATAAAATAAAATAAAGTAAAATAAACACGAATTATAATATTAAATATTTATTTGTACTTTATTAAATATTTTTTAATATTTTTATTTTTTTTAATATAATTTTTAAAAAACTTTTTTTTAATGAGAATTAAAATATATTTTAATTTATTATATGTATATTAAATATTTTAATATATTTATATATATACATATAATACTTAAATTTTTTATATTGCGTTAATTAAAAAGATAAAAAAGGATATAAAAAAAATAATAAAATAAAAAAGAAAAAATACCAATTAATAATTAAATGAATGAATGACATAAATAAAAAATTTAATTCAAAAAAAAAAAAAAAAAAAAAAAAAAAAAAACATCTCATCAGTTAATAAAATAATTAAATAAACCTTCAATTAATTTAATATTTAATTTAATAATTGATATAGAAAAAAAAAAATAAAAATAAAAATAAAAATAAAACAATTAATTACTAATTATAATGAATGATTAACCATGAAAATTTGTTAATAATTATTTATTTAAACTTTAATGGATTTTAATCAACAGTTAAGAAATGAATTATATGAAATTGTTAAAAATAAAGATAAAAAAATAGCTGAAAATTTTATTACAAATCATTTTTATTTGATAAATACCATCAATAAAGAAAGTACAATTGATGATTTGAATAATATCTATTATACTTTTTTATTATACGCTCTAGAAAATAATGCCTCTACCTCTTTCATTAATGCAATTATAAGCTCTTATAATCATAAAAAAGACAGAAATAGACAGAGTGAGGAACAGTCATTATTTTATTTTTCTTTTCTTAAAAATAACTTTGTAGTAGCAGATTTACTTTTAAAAAAAGAAGCCTATCTTTCAATTAATTTTGAAGATTTACTCTTTAATCTGATAAAAGAAAACTTAATATCAAAAGGGAAAATTAAATATTTGCTTAATAAAGGATTTTCTCCAGTCCTTGAAAAATTATATCAGTTTAATCAATCACTTTCTCTCTTTTTAAAAAAAAACAAAAATGGCTTATATATTACAGTTAGAGATATCATCGATATTTTAATGGATTTAATAAATTATTACACGTTTAATAATGAAGTAATTTTAAACTATTTATTTATATATAAGAAAAGAAGCTCTATGTCTAATGAACAATTAGAGGCCAATATCCTAAGTAATAAAATTAAAATAGAAATACCTGAAACTATTTTAGGATTATTGATTCAAAAAAATGATATGAAAAACATTAAATTTTTATTCCATTATTGTTCCAATAACTTAGATGATTTATTAAAGTTAGCAGCTGAAAATGAAGGAAGCCAAGAAATAATAAAATATATTATTGAATTAGGAGCTGATATCAATTGTACAAATTACTATGGAGATACTCCACTACTAATTGCGTGTTATCATGATAATATTGAATTAGTAAAATATTTAATTGAAAATGGTGCTGATATCAATGTTAAAAGTAAAGAGAGTAATACAGCATTATGGTATTTTTTTAATAACCAGAATAATGACATGGTGAAATATTTAATACAAAAAGGAGCAGATATCAATACAAAAAACAGAGAAGAAGATACCCTATTAATTTGTGCCTGTCGGCAATATAATGTTCAAATGATAAAATATTTAATTGAAAATGGCGCTGCCATTAACACAAAAAATAAAAAAGGGGATACTTCTTTGAGAAAGCTTTGTCTTAACAACCATTTTGAAATGGTAAAATATTTAGTCGAAAATGGTGCCGATATTAATTTTAGATATAAGAAAGGGCATACCCCTTTGATAAGCTCCTGTTATAAAGGTAATCTTAAAATGGTAAAATATTTAATTGAAATAGGGGCTGAAATTGATTCAAAAGATAAAATAGGAAATACTTCCTTAATGCATTCTTGTCATAAAGGAAATATAGCAATTGTACGGTATTTAATTGAAAAAGGAGCCGATATCAATACGACAAATCATAAAGGAGATACTCCATTAATATTAGCCTGTAATCTGAATAATTTTGAAGTCGTCAAATATTTAATTAAAAATGGAGCAGAGATCAATGTCAGTAATCATGAGGGTAAAACCCCATTGGATTTTGCTTGCCTTCGAGGCAATACTGAAATGGTAAAATATTTCATTGAAAATGGAATGAATATTAATTATATGAATAAAGAGGGAACGAACCTGTTAATGTGGGCCTGCCGTTTAGAAAGTATGGAAATGATAAAATACTTAATTGAACATGGTGCCAATATTCATGCTTCTAATCAGAATGGGGATACACCATTTAGCTGTTGTCCTGAAAATAATGTTGAAATCATTAAGTATTTAATTGAAAATGGAGCAAATCTTTTAACTTATTAAGTATGAATAGAAGAAACTTTATATATATATATATATATTGTTTTTGATTAACTAAAATAAGTAATGATAAAGAAGTCAATTATCATAATGATTAGATGAATTATTGAAAACTATTTAATTGAATATGATGATTAAGATAGTCTTATTATTAACAAAAAAAAAAAAAAAAAAAAAAAAAAAAAGGAATTTATCTAAAAGGAATATTATTTATATTTAAATAATATTTTATTTTTTATATAAATTATAATATTAATAAAATTTATATATAATTAATAATAAATAATTATTAAATAATTAAAATTATGTTTAAATTTATAATTTTAATCAAAATTTTTAATAGTGTTATTGAATTATTAATAAAAACATCAATTATTTATTTGAACACTATGTTGATATCAATAACAATCAAAAATTTAATTTGGTTTATTTTTTTTATTTTTTGTTTTTTTTCTAAATGATATATAATTCTAGATATAGTTATATATGAAACAATGAAATATAAACAAATTAATTTATATTTCAAATAGATAGATGTAAATATATATTCGATATTCTTGTTGCCAAAGCCGTTGATATGATTGAAGACAACTGTCCAGAACGCCATCCTTGTTGTTATAGAGAAAATAGTAATCCTCGATTGGAACATTGGTTTTCTAAGTGCTATCTTTTTCATGAATTTCCTATGAAATATTTTATGGATATTGAAATTCTTCATAAAAAATTTTTTGTAATTTCTAAATATTGTCCTATATCGAATAGTAATGTGTAAACTCTGTTGTCTCAGATATGAATAATATCGAATCAAGTACTGATTATGATAGTAGTATAATACTAGTAATAATAACAATAAGAATAGTGTTGTTAATGACAGTAATTGTATTGATAGTGAAAACAGGAATATTAATATTAGTGATAGTGAAAATAATAGTATCGTTACTAAATATATGTAGTGAATAGATCAATCCGTGAAAATCGCATTAGTATTAGTAATTTTCTGAATAATGGGTGTGTAAATATATATGTGACGTTATACCGATAATATAACTTCCTTCTTGATGGAAGAGATACAGTCATTATTGGTTTAAATTATAAAAAGGAATGAGATATTTTGTTTAATAACCAAATTATTTCTGGTGATTATTCAAAAACGCCATTCTTGGTGCGATCTAAGGCTTTCTCTATAATTATAATTGAGATTGTAAAATAATAATAATAATAATAATAATAATAATAATAATAATAATAATAATAATAATAATAAAATTCAAATAGACATATTATTATCTATTTTTTTAAAAACATTTATTATTAATATCTTCCTTTTTTTATTTTATCTTATTTTTTTTATTTTATCTTATTTTTTTTATTTTATTTTATTTTATTTTATTTTATTTTATTCAATCTGTACTTTATATTCATTTTCTACTATTTATTTTATTTTATTTTATTTTATTCAATCTGTACTTTATATTCATTTTCTACTATTTATTTTATTTTATTTTATTTTATTCAATCTGTACTTTATATTCATTTTCTACTATTTATTTTATTTTATTTTATTTTATTCAATCTGTACTTTATATTCATTTTCTACTATTTATTTTATTTTATTTTATTTTATTCAATCTGTACTTTATATTCATATTCTACTATTTATTTTATTTTATTTTATTTTATTTTATTTTATTCAATCTGTACTTTATATTTAATATTCTACTATTTATTTTATTTTATTTTATTTTATTTTATTTTATTTTATTTTATTTTATTTTATTTTATTTTATTTTATTTTATTTTATTTTATTTTATTTTATTTTATTTTATTTTATTTTATTTTGTTTTATTTTATTTTATTTTATTTTATTCAATCTGTACTTTATATTCATATTCTACTATTTATTTTATTTTATTTTATTTTATTTTATTCAATTTGTACTCTATATTCATATTCTACTATTTATTTTATTTTATTTTATTTTATTTTAATATCTATTTTTATTACTGTGGTTATACCTAAATCATCTTTTCTTAATATTTATCATTTTTTAAATTAATTCTTTATGCCATTTATAATATATTTATTATATATATATATATATTTTTTTTATCTAAACATTCTATATATTTATTATTTTTTAAATTAATTCATTACGCCAAATTATTATTTTCTATATATAGTACCTACATAAATTTTTTTTAAAAAAATAAATTTTGATATTTTTATTTATTTATGCTTTGTTAATTCTATTGGCTTTAAACATTATATATTAAATTTTTTTTTTTTGGAATAATAAACGATATATATATAAATAATTAATAGTATATAATAAATAATAAATAATAAATAATAAATTATAAATAATAAATAAGTAATAAGTAATAAATAATAAATAATAAATAATAAATAATAAATAATAAATAATAAATAATAAATAATAAATAATAAATAATAAATAATAAATAATAAATAATAAATAATAAATAAGTATTAAATAATAAATAATAAATAATAAATAATAATTAATAAATAATAATTATTAAATAATAATTATTAAATAATATATAATAAATAATAATTATTAAATAATATATAATAAATAATAAATAATAAATAATAAATAATAAATAATAAATAATAAATAATAAATAATAAATAATAAATAATAAATAATAAATAATAATATATAATAAATCATTATATATAATATAAAATATAATATATAATATATAATAAATGATAAATAATAAATAAAAATAAATAAATAAATTTACATATTAAAGTTTAAAAAAAAAAAAGATTTAACATTTTTATTTAAAATTAATTAATAGATGTTAATATATTATAATATATTAAAAACTATATATTTACATAAATAATTATATATTAAAATCGATTAACAGTAAAAATAAAGCTCCAATTGATTGATTGAATAATTTGAGATTTACCAATACTTTATTTTATTAAATTAAATGTAAAAATTTCAAAAATATTTATAATATAAAAAAAAAAAAAAGTTTAGTAGTATTATATATTAAATAAATAAATTAATTAATAAATAAATAAATAGTAATATAATTAAATAAATGAATAAATAATTAACTCTCATTTCTTTACTAAGATTTAACTGTAATCTTTGTGAAGTTTTCAATTCATCAATACTTTTATTTCTTATCTTCTGAACATATTTTTTATTTTATAGCTATTGAAAATTAAATAATTATAAGTAATTGATAGTATGGATAATTTACAGATTTAAAATTTTTTTTTCAATGAAAAATTAAAAAAAAAAAAAAAAAAAAAAAAAAGAATAAATATTATTATTTCTTTAATTAAAAAGTTTATTTACAATTAATTATATTTATATTAATATATATAAATATATCTTATATTTATTTTTTATTTATTTTGTTTTTTTTTTTATTTTAAATTTTTACCAAAAAAAATTTTTTTTAAACTCATAACAAATTTTGAACATTATTTTTCCATTTTTATTTATTTAAGTATTCATTTAATTTTTAAAATAAAATTTATTTATTTATTAAATTATTCATTAAATTAATTAATGATTTAATAAACTTGACATTAATTTATATTATTTAAAATTTTTAATATTTATATTTATATTAAATCGAATAATAGACTAAAATCTATTTAAGCATAACAAATAACAATAGAGTTTTAGTAAAACCACACAATTTATTAAAGTATTTTATTTTTAATATATTATAATTTTTATAATTTCTAATACATTATAATATTCTATTATAGTATTTTAGTATTTTGGTATTTAATTAATTTTCAATATAAAATGTTTTTTTTTTTTTTTTTTTTTTTTTTTTTTTTAAATGTTCATTCCTTACTATAATAACAATGAAAATATAAAAGTAAAGTATTTTCCTTATTAGAATTAAATTAATAGAAATAAAAATAAAATATAGAATATAAAAAGTTTTATTAATATTAATATAAGAGGTATAGTATTTATTTTATTTTTTCTTTTCTGTTTTAAAAAACAATATTTATTATATAAATGTTATAATTATTTAATAGAAATCAATAATAAGAAATTTCATTATTAGTATATAAAATAGAGTAAAAATCATAAAATAAAATTCCTCATTTTTAATAATCAATAAAATCATAATTAATAATAAAAGCATTTGAGGAGAAAGTTAAACTTTTAATCATAAAGTTGATATAAATATATTTATCATATGAAAATTGTTATATTTTTCAATTTCAACAACTATAATATTTAATAAATTTATAAATTTCTACTACTAAATTATACGCTATAAATTCTATAATAGTATAATTATTAACGATAACAAATACTATAGTATATGAATAGTATTAAGTATAAATATGAATAATATGAACAAGAAGTAAATTTCATAATATGAAATAAAATAAATATTTGGATTAATCTTATTAATGTTTTATTTAAATATAATTATTTTTTTGATGTGGGGTCTAGTATTTTATATTTATATATACATATTATTAAATATAAAAATGAATAGTTAATAATATATTTTATTTATTTATTTATTCTTTTTTTTATGTATTAATATTTAAATTGAAAATTTAAAATTTCAATTTTATTTATTATTATTATTAATTTTTTTTTTTTTTTTTTTTTTTTTTTTTTTTAATTTTTAATTTTTCTTTTGTATATTAAT
Source organism: Neocallimastix lanati (nom. inval.) (assembly GCA_016946835.1). Taxonomy (NCBI): domain Eukaryota; kingdom Fungi; phylum Neocallimastigomycota; class Neocallimastigomycetes; order Neocallimastigales; family Neocallimastigaceae; genus Neocallimastix; species Neocallimastix lanati (nom. inval.). Next base: position 443,781 of record JACVTC010000028.1, read on the forward strand.
ATTTAAAATAAAAATTTAGAATTTCAGTTTTATTTATTATTATTATTTTTTTTTAAAGAAAAAAAAAAAAAAAAAATGAGTTCAAAAGATAAAAACGAAAATATTAAGGAATTGAAAATTAAAGAAGATGAGAATATTGATGAAATAAAAATTAAAGAAGATTTAGAAGAAAAAAAAAAACAAAAAAATGATGATGATATAATTATTACTGCTAGCGGAAAAAAGATAACAAGAAGACAACGTACCCTTGTCTTATGGAATATTTGTATTTCAGCTACTGCTGGTGGTCTTATGGCAACTTCTTTAACTACAGCTTTACCACCAATTATGGAAGATTTAAATGTTGATGTGAATACTGCTCAATGGTTAACTAGTGGTTTTGCCTTATTTTTAGCTATTATGACTCCATTTACTTCTTATCTTATTACTCGTTTTCGAACAAGAATATTATACCTTCTTTCCTTAATATTTTTTATTGCAGGTTTAGCCGTTTGTGCGGTCTCTAAGGTTTTCTGGGTTATGATGTTAGGTAGAATCATTCAAGGTTGTGGTGTTGGTTTGATTAGTTCCATAAGTCAAGTAATCATTATCAATATTTATCCTCCGGAAAAACTTGGATCCGCAATGGGATGGTATGGTTTTTCATTCAGTGTTGCCCCAATTGTTGCTCCAACTTTAGCAGGTCTCTTGGTCGATTCCATTGGTTGGCGTATGATTTTTGTTCTTTCTATTGCTATTATGATGATCGCATTAATTCATGCCTACTTCGTTGTAGATGATGTACTTAAAACAATAAAAAGAGATTTTGATACTATTTCTTTAATTATTAGTGCTTTTTCATTTGGTGGTATTACTTTAGCTATTGGTAATATGGGTAAATATGATTTCGTTTCTTATCAGGTCTTAATGATTCTTATTATTGGGTTAGTATCTACTGTTATTTTCGTAATTCGCCAATTACATCAATCCTTACCTTTCTTAGATGTTCGTATTTTCAGAAATCTTGGTTTTACTGTGAGTACTATAGCTATTTTCCTTCTTCAACTTACTTTATTAGGTAACGCTATTATCTTCCCTGTTTATGTACAACAAATTAAAGGTAAATCGGCTACTTATTCTGGTTTATCTGTATTACCTGGTTCATTAGCCTCTGCTTTAATTAGTCCTGTATCTGGTAAAATTTTTGATAAATTTGGTATCAAGTTATTATATTTTGGTGGTGCCTTATGCTTATGCGTTAGTTGCTTGTTAATGTATTTCATTAAATTTGAAGCTAGTATTTGGATTGCATCTGCTATCAATATTTTAAGATGTATTGCTATTGCTAGTTTTAATATGCCAGTATTTACATGGGGTATGGGAAGTATTCCAAATAATAGAGTATCCGATGCTACTGCTCTTTCTAACTCAGTACGTTCTGTAGGTGGTGCTCTTGGTTCTGCTTTATTTGTTTCTATTTTAACTAAGGTGGCCACCACCATAGGTAAAGATAAACCTCATCCAGAAATGTTTGGTTTTAATATTGTTTACCTTGTTATGTCTATTCTTGCCTTTATTATTTTTGCTATTGGTATTTTTGGTGTTCGTGTTAATAAATATGAAAATAAGAAGCTAAATGATAACAAAAATGATGAAGATAGTGAAAATGGAACAATTGAAATGAAAGAAATTAATGATTTGAAGGAAAGGGGTAATAATAATAATGATAATAATGATAATACAAATATAAGTATTGTGATTGATGATCATTCTAAAGATGAAAGTATAGAAGATAAATCAGAAAATGTAACTATCTATAATGAAAATTCTGAACATACGTTAAAGGATGTAGATGAAATTGATATTGCTGATCGTATAAAATCTTCATAAAAAAAAAAAAAAAAAAAATTAAATAAAAAATTTTTTTTTAATTTTTTATTATTTTATTTTTGAAATTTTATTTTATTTTTTTTTTTTTTTTTTTTATTTTTTTTTTTTTATATATTTATTTATTTATTTAAATAATATTTTAAAACGTTATAAACTTTTTTTTTTTTTTTTTTTATTTTATTTTATCATATAATTTTATTTAATATTTACTTTTTTTTTTTTTTTTTTATTTTATTTTATCATATAATTTTATTTAATATTTAACTATTTAATTATTTATTTCTTTTTAAAATGTTTTTATTATAACATTTTTTTTCATAACAATATTTTTAAAAATTAATTTATAATCTCTATCTTTTTTAATCCATATATATATGTATCTATTACCATTATTATTATTATTATTATTATAATAAATAAATATATATATTTTTAATTAAATATTTATTAAAATTATTATTATTATTATTTATTATTTTTAAAGTATTTAATTAATATTTCAAAATTTTTAAAATTTATTTTATTTTTACTTTTATTTTTATTTTTTTATTTTATTTTATTTTATTTTTTTTTATATTACATTAATAAATAATAAATAAATAATAAATAATAATATATAGCTAAATAATAAATAATAAATAATAAATAATATATAGCTAAATAATAAATTATAAATAATAAATAATAAATAATAAATAATAAATAATAAATAATTTATGCTTTTACATAACAAAGAATTACATTAATAAATAATAATTAAATAATAAATAATAATATATAACTAAATAATAAATAATAAATAATAAATAATAATTTATACTTTTACGTAACAAAGAATTTACTCATAAATATATTAAATGGTAGTACCTGAATAACAACAGTATCTTTTCAATATTACTTTTGGAGATTAAGAATAATATATATATATATAAAGAAAATTCTTTTCTGTAACCTTAACCATTGTGTTCCGTAAAAACCTCTTGTAAGGAAAAACGGAAATGGTCAAAAAAAAAAAAAAATTACCAGAATTTTATCGCACAAACTTATTATGAATAGTTAATGTAATAAAATAAAAGATAATCAACAAAATAAAAAGTTTTAAACAAAAAAAAAAAAAAAAAATTAACAAAATTTTAAATAATATTATAGTTTTTATTCAAACTTTAATTTTTTTTTTTTTTTTATTGTTATGATTAAATAAAAAAAAGGAATAACATCATTCCTATTTAATACACAAACTTTAAAATAAAAAATTCTAATAAAAATCAAATATCATGAAAAAATGAAATATAAAAAAAAAAAAATATATAATATATAATTAGATCAATTTTTTTTTTTATTGTTATGATTAAATAAAAAAAAGGAATAACATCATTCCTATTTAATACACAAACTTTAAAATAAAAAATTCTAATAAAAATCAAATATCATGAAAAAATGAAATATAAAAAAAAAAAAATATAAAATATATAATTAGATCAACTAATTAATATCTTTTTCATTTTATTATTATTATTATTATTATTATTATTATTATTATTATTATTATTATTATTATTCGTAATATAACAATTTCTATATTATATTTCACTTATTTTATTAAATTATTATTATGAGAATTAAAATCAGTTACAAATAAAAAATGTTATTATAGCTTTCAATTTTAAGGATTATTATTATTATTATTATTATTTAATGAAAGATTAATTACATTTATAATAAACTTGTAGGATTATCGTATTTATCAACATTATTATTAATTCTGACCAGATTTTTTTTTATTTTTTATTATAATCTATATATATAAAATCTTATTATATTTTTTATTTTTTAATCAAAATTAGTTTTATTACATATTCTGAATGTAATTTTTATATTTAAATAATAACATTTCATTTAAATAATAGTCAATACTTTAATTTATTTTCTATAAATTAAAATGTCTATTTCAAACTAAGGTTTAACGAATTCGTATTCACTTTTATGTTTTATGCTTTATTTTTCGTTTTATTTATTTTATAAAATTTTTTATATATCAAAAAAAAAAAATTTTTTTTTTTTTTAATTTTGATAATTATTAATATTATAATTATAATAAAACTATGAAAATATAAAATAAAATTAAATTTATAAAATATAGGTAAAAAAAAAAAAAAAAAAAACTAATTCATTAGGAAATAATGTCAAAAATGAAAAATGAAAAATAAAATTAAAATTAAATAAATACTAAATAAATAAATATAACAAATAATAATAAACAACAACAACAATAATAATAATAATAATAATAATAATAATAATAATAATAATAATAATAATAATAATAATAATAATAATAATAATAATAATAATAATAATAATAATAATAATAATAATAATAATAATAATAATAATAATAATAATAATAATAATAATAATAATAATAATAATAATAATAATAATAATAATAATAATAATAATAATAATAATAATAATAATAATAATAATAATAATAATAATAATAATAATAATAATAATAATAATAATAATAATAATAATAATAATAATAATAATAATAATAATAATAATAATAATAATAATAATAATAATAATAATAATAATAATAATAATAATAATAATAATAATAATAATAATAATAATAATAATAATAAATTTAATATAGTAATAATTGATTAAATAAGAAATAATGTCCAAATTAAAATTAAAATTAAATAAATACAAAATAAATATAACAAATAATAATAATAATAAAATAATAGATATAAAATAGGAATATACTAATTAATTAGGAAATAATGTCAATAAAAGTTAAAATTAAACTAAATAAGAAATAATAAACAAATAATAATAATAAAAAATAAAATATTTAAAATAGTAACAGATTAATTAATTAGGAAAATAAGTAAAATTAAAATTTAAATAAATATTAAATACATATAGCAAATAATAATAATAAAAAAAATATTAAATTTGAAAATAGGAAGAGACTAATTAATTAGGAAATAATGTCAAAAATAAAAGTATAAATAAAATTAAAATAAATATTAGAAAATAATAATAATAATAATAATAAAAATAATGAAGCTATATATAAAAATAGGCAAAAGTTCTAATTTATTATGAAGTAATGTCAAAAAAAAAAAAAAATGGATAAAATAAATTAATAACACAATACAATTTTAATAATAAAACAAATCTTCTATCAAATTAATAAAATATTATAAAAATAATTAACCAAGAATTAATAAAGAATAAAAATAAATATATATTTGAAAATAATTTTCAATAAGAAGTTAATGATAAAAAAAAAATTAAAATTAATTAACTATGAATTAAAGAAAAATAAACCAAAAATATATATATAGGTAAAAAATAAAAAAAATAAAAAATCCTTATAAAATAATGATTTAATTTTTTTAAAAAAAAATAAATAAATAAATAAATAAAAAAATAAAATAAAAAAAAATTTCACTACTAAATAATAATTTATTTTTTATTTGTCTGTATAACTGAATTTTACAGTATATTTAATAATTAAAGGAACATATCAATTATTTTTGTTGGAAATAAGTATCATATTATATGAATTAATTATAAAATATAATAATGAGTATTTCTATTTAAAATTTAATACTACTCTATAAACCCCTTTTTATAATTTTTTTTTATATTTGTTAATATTTTTATAATTTTTTGTATTGCCCTTTTTGAATTATTCCTATCCTTTTTAATCATAATTTCATAAAATAAGGTGTTTATTTCATTTTTATTTAAATTTTAAGTATATTATTCATTTCAATCCAAAATTTTATTAATATAAAATTAAATATTAATCATAATATTAAATAATAGTTACTAATAATATATATGCATTTTGTGCTTTGATAACCTTAAATAAAATACATATAAATTAATGTTAAAATAAATATTATTTATTAATATATACAAATATTTAAATGATAATTATTAAATAATAATTTTATTTTATAAAGTATTAATTATTAAATAATAATTTTATTTTATAAATATTAAGCATTTAAATTCATTAAATTTTTAATTATTTAAAATAAAATTTTGGAATATTTTTTTTATATGTATAGAGAGATATATTTTATATATTCTAAAATATACTAATATTTAATGTTTCAAAGATTGTATATGAAAGGTAAAAAAATAATTTAATTAAAAAGAATATTATTATTCGGAGGTTTGAATTTACTGAATGTCTCATTAGTTTTTTATATTTATTTTTTTATTTTTTTATTTTTTTATTTTATTTTTATTTTTATTTTTATTTTATTTTTATTTTTATTTTTATTTTATTTTTTATTATTATAAGCGTTTTTTAATTTAATATTTTTAATTTTTTAGAGAACTGATATGAAAAAAAGTTTAAAAAGATATTTAATTGTTCAAAATTATGATTAATATATGACTATGGAATTTATAATGAAATGAAAAGAATTCAAATAAATATGATTTGTATTTTTAAAATTATAGAAGAAAAAAAAATTTAATAATATTTCTTTACATTAAATAATTTTTTTATAAATAACAATAATAATATTATTATTTATTATATTATAAAAGTTGTTATAATAATAATTTTAATCAACTATTATTATTATTATTATTATTATTATTATTATTATTATTATTATTATTATTATTATTATTATTATTATTTTATTAATATATTTTTTTTTTGCAATTACATATTTTTAATATTTAAAAAATAGTTAAAAATAATGATAATAAACTTTATTAATATGAAATATTTATTTATTTAAACTGTAAAATTTTTGTTGAAAACTTAATTAGAATAATTTAAATAATATTAAGGATTATTTTAAATTTTAATGATAAACATTACTTCTTTATACTCTAATATAAAAAAAAAGGAATGACTACAATGAAATAATTAGACAAATTTTTCTAGAAACATTTTTATCCTATTAATATTTTTACACACTACAATTCATATTAATCTTAATATTTATATTTTTATTCTTACTATTAAATATATCTCTATTATTATTATTATTATTATTATTATTATTATTTATTATTATTTATTATTATTTTCATACTATTAAATAAAAAAAACAACAATAACATAAATTAATAATAGTTTCAATATTTATGTATTTATTCACAATAAATATATAAATTAGTCATTGACCAATAGTTAAAAATTAATTTTGCAATTACAAAATATTAATTTAACTTTCATATAAATTTTGTAATTAATATTAAATAAAATTTTCATTTATTGAATAAACTTTAATAATACAAAATATATTAATAATGTAAAATTAAAAATATTACAATTTTCTATTTATTTAATAAACTTTAATAATATATATATAACAAATTAAAAATTTAAATAATGTTTTAAGTATTTTTTAATTTTATATGTTTTAAAGTTGGGTAGTGACCAAAAAAAAAAAAATTTAAACTGATTAAAAATATGAAATACGGATAAATTATTTAAAATTAATATATTATTTATATATACAATAAATAATAATAATAATGATTAATAAAGAATTTATTTATTTATATATTTATTGATACTATTATACTTTTAATTATTAGAATTATTTTATATATTGATTTTATTATATAATATATAAATGATTTTTTTTTTTTAAAAAAAAAATAATAAAGTATTATATAGAATATTAAACATTTTTTAATTAACAAGATAGGAGAAGACAGTAGGACCTCCAGTCTCTACTTTGCTGTACTACTTTGGTGTCGATGCGGACCTTTCTCTAAGCATGGTAAATATGAAAAACATTCTTTATACGTCGCTTTATACGACAGGCTTTCTTTTCAGTGACCTCTTGAACCATTAAAGATCAACTCCTCTCATAGTTCAAGTGCTCTCTTCATTATCAATGATATAGTCTAGCAACTGGAATACTTACCATGGTGAGTGAGCACCAACTTCATTTATAGAAAAAAACACCATAGGAGGATAAAAATCGCCTCATATAAATTCAGGAGGTAGTTGCGGGGTCGATCAAAGAAATTTTATATGTATTAGTCCACCAGGATAAAAACTGAAACATCTTTACATAGAATAAAATTAATTTAAATATTTTTTATATTCAATTAATGAATATTAATTAATAAATATTTATTTAATTTTCTTTTATTTATTTATTTTTTTTTATTAAAAAAAATTCCATATTATATTCTATTTCTGTCATTACTGACATACTGTTTTCCAATTATTAAATTTAGATAATATATATTATATTTTTTCAAATAAAGTATAAAATTTTAATTAATAATTAATATTATATTAATAATATAGAATTGATAATGTTTATATACAATTTCAATATATATTAAAAAAAAAAAGTTCTTTTAATATAAATAATTATTATTAATAAATTTTGTTCAATTTGATAATATATATATTTTTTATATATATCAAATAATAGTTTTTAGAATAATAAAAACAAATTAAAATGATATTTCTAGGAAAATATTTCTAAATTAATTTTTATTTGGTTCATTTAAAATTAATTTATTATTTTCCTTAATCTATTTAATATTTATATATAATTAAATTTATTTTCCATTTCATTAAAAGAAGTATTAAAACAAAAAAAATACAAAAAGAAAAGAAAAAAAAAAAAACTTTTTTATTAATAAATAAATAAAACAATCAAAAATTAATGATCAGTTAATGTTAACTATTTTTCATTTATAAATATATTTTATTAAATGTTTTAAAAAAAAATGTAATTTTATTTAATACATTTTAAAGCTTCCTTTGTTCATTTTTTTTTTTTGTAAGACATCATAAATAAATATGATATATTTATTTAAATTTTTACTTTTAACTTAAAGTTCTATGCTTTTTTTTTTTTTTTTTTTTAAAAGCATAATCTTTATATATTAAAAATATTAAATAAAATTCCTTTAATTTATTTACAAACTTTATTAATTAATATTTCTTTTTTGTAAAGATAAAGTAATGTTTGAAAAATTAATAATAATAAATTAACATGGGATATATTATTTATTTAATTATTAACTAATCAATAATATTAAAGTTTAAATAATATATTTTATAATTATTTTTTTTTAAAAAATTTAATTTATAGTTATTAATAATATATTAACATAATAATATTAATTTATATGTCAAATTGTATATGTTTCTATATTTTTTAATATAAATAACAGCTTTAATGCTATAATATCATATACATTTCAATAATTAAAAATAATATATTTATTAAATTTTTTTTTTTAAAAAAAAAAAAAAAAACATTGTTAATTTATTATATTTATAGAAAAATAATATAAAAAATTATTTAATTTTATTAAAAATTGTTATATTATTAAATTAAAAATAATGTATATTATTTAATGTATTGTTATTATTATCGAACTTTTAATTATTATTTAATAAATATATTAATAAAAATTTTAAATTTTCTTAAAAGGATAGTAAATTTTGGGAAAATTTAATGGAAAAGATGAATAGAAAATTTAAATTAATAATATTACTTTAATATCGTTTTTATTAACTAGCGGTTTATTAACTGATCAACACAGTATTATAAAAATATTAATAAATATAGTTTTAATCCATTGTTAATTAAATGATATAATTAAACTTTATTTTTTTAAATTAATGAAGATCATATATTTTATAATTAATGAAGATTTTAGGGTTTTTTTTTTTTTTTTTTTATAATTATATATTTTTTTATAATTATATATTTTTTTATAATTATATATTTTTTTATAATTATATATTTTTTTTATAATTATATATTTTTTTATAATTATATATTTTTTTATAATTATATATTTTTTTATAATTATATATTTTTTTTATAATTATATATTTTTTTATAATTATATATTTTTTTATAATTATATATTTCAAGTTAAAAATATATATCTAATTCATATAGGATATAACTCAAGTCCTAATCTAATATTTAGAAAGAGGTTTTTTTTTTTTTATATATATTAATGCTAATAATATTTCTTAATTTTTACATTATCTTTCTTAAACTATTTAAATTATTATCTTATTTAACTTTCCAAAAATAAGGGTATTCTAATTATGAATTATTAACCATTCTTGAATATTAAAATAAAATAAATTATTTTATATAAATTTAATGTTCTAAAAAAAATATTACTTAAAATAATACGCCATGATTATATTTTAATATCATTAATATTAATATTTTTATGTATTTATTTATATTAATTAAAATTATAATATTAATATCAAAATATTGTGATAAGTTATTTTACATAAATTTAATGTTATAAAAAAATTATATTGTGATTTTAATAGTAATAAGCCACATTTTTATCTTTTATATTTATTAAAGTTTTTAATTGTACTTTTTATTACAGTTAAGAATAATTTCTCTATCACATTATAGGTTAATTTTCCTTTAAAGTTTAATTATAATATCCTTTTTTTTTTTTTTTTTTTTTTTTATGTTATATTAATATAATAATACAAACTTTTCAATATTTATTAGTTTCTTAGATATTTTCTATAAAACTTTTATTATTAATAATAAGAAATTTTTTGAAAAAAAAAATTATAAAAAATGTCAAAGGATATAACAATAATATAATTATAATTAATAACAATATATAATTTTATTAATAAAAAAGTTTTTGTTGTATGTTGTATAGAAATTACAATAGTAATTTTTAACTTAAGAATAAATTAAAAATATATTAATATTAAATAATATTATATTTTATTTTCCCAATATCAACAACTACAATAATATTAAAATCTTTTACTCAATATATTAAAGAAAAGGTTCAAAATTATGTATACAAAGTTATTTTCTTAAATAATTAATTAGTGTCTTAGTTTTTCTGTTAAAAAATAAAATAAAATAAAATAAAATACAAATAAAATACAAATAAAAATTAAAAAAAAAGAAAATAAATTTAATTTATAATTATTATTGCTTTTTAATATTCATTTAATTATCTTTAAATTAAAATTTCAATATTATTTAAAGTTATTTATGAAAAATATATAATTACAATCAATAATTAATTAATTAGTTTTGTATTTTCCCTTTAATTATTATTTATATATATTTTCATATTTTTTTAAAAATATATAAAGATTATTATTTTTCTTTTCTTTTTTTTTTTTTTATATATTTTTTATCAATATTTAATTGATAATTAATTATAATTATCCAAATAATTAAATATAGAATTTTTTATAATAATTAAAAAAAAATTTAATAATTATAAAAAAAACTTTACAAATAAAATAATTATTTGATATAATTAATTTTAAAATTAAAATATATAGTTTGATACTATAAAAATAATTTATTTTTTTTTCTTTCCTTTTTTTTTTTTTTTGATCAAAATGAAATTTAGTAAGGCTTTTGTTATTACTGCTTTAGCTGCCAGTGCCAATGGTTATGAACTTTTAAAAAATTACTCTAAGGGTTTCAGAATTGGTGCTGCTACTAACACCATTCATTACAACAACGCTAACTATGTTAATGCTATGAAAGCATTCAACTATATGGTTGCTGAAAATGCTTGTAAGTTCGTTAGTATTCAAGGTACTAAGGGTAGATTCAATTTCAATGATTGTGATGCCCACTACAACAAAGCAAAGGAATTAGGTATGGACTTTAGAGGTCACGCTTTAATTTGGCACAGTATGGCTCCAAAGTGGCTTGAATACGAAGATTCTAATACTATGAGAAATTCCATAGTTAATCACATTACAACTGTCTTAAAGCACTACGAAGGTAAAATTGATACTTGGGATGTTGTTAATGAAGCTATTGATGATGATTCCAATGGTAATGGTTGGAAGTATCGTAATTCATTCCTTTACCAAAAGAACAGAGATTTCATTGATCTTGCTTTCAAAACTGCTCGTCAAGTAGCTCCAAAGGTTAAACTTTTCTACAACGATTATAATACTGAAGGTATTTGGGGTAAGAGTGAATCTGTTTACCAATTTGTTGCTGATTTAAAGAAACGTAATATTCCAATTGATGGTGTTGGTCTTCAATACCATGTCAGTGTTCAAAATCAACCACAATTCAACAAAATTAACGATTTAATTGGTCGTTACTGTAAGTTAGGCCTTGAAGTTCACATTACTGAATTAGATGTCAGTTGTGTTAATTCTTGTAATGCTGGAGATGTTGAAAGCAGACAATCCCAAGTTTTCACTAATGCTTTAAAGGCTTGTCTTAACAACTCCTGTTGTACTGCTTTCCTTGTCTGGGGTATTGGTGATCCAGACAGTTGGTTAGGTAATGATAAGAAGGGTTTACTTTTCAATGGTAATTACCAACCAAAATCTCAATACAATGCTCTCTTAAACGTCTTAAAGACTACTACTGCTGCCTCCCTTGGTAATGGTGGAAATACTAATACTAACACTCCAGCTGTTGATGTTTCTAAGAATGCCGTTAAGCTCCAAGATGGTTGGTACACTATTAAGAATACCGGTTCTGGTAAATATCTTTATGTTGACAAAGCTGGTGACGTTGAAAATGTTGTCATTGGTTCAACTGCTCGCAAATGGAAGCTTACTAATGTTAGTGATGGTTACGTTACATTAACAAGTGAACTTGGTAACTATATGTTAGATGTTGCTAATGGTGAAGATGTTAACAGTGCTAACCTTCAAATCTACAGTGCATATGGTGGTAATGCTCAACAATTCGTTATCTTAAAAACTTCTAATTCTAATGTTTACACTATTGGTACTAAGGCAAGTAGTGGACAAAGAGTTCTTGATGTTGAAAAGAGAGGTACCACTGATGGTAGTAACGTTATTCAATACGCTCTTAATGGTGCTTCTAACCAAACATGGACTTTTGAATCTACTAGTGCTCCAAGTTCAGGAAGCCAAGGTGGTCAAGGAGGTAACAATAACAATAATTCTTGCTGGTCTTCTAGATTAGGTTATCCATGTTGTAAGAGCTGCAATGTTGTTTTCACTGATAATGATGGAAAATGGGGTGTTGAAAATGATGACTGGTGTGGTATTTCCAGTACTTGCAATAACAGCCACACCTGTGTCGGTGCTCAAGGATATCCATGCTGCCAAAATTCTTGTATTGTATACTCTACCGATGCTGACGGTAGATGGAGTATTGAAAATGGTGACTGGTGTTTAATAAAAAATAACAGTTGTTAAATTTAAAAAGAAAAAAAAAAACCTATTAAAAAATTATTAAAATCAAAAAAAAAAAAAAAAAATTAAAAACAAAATAAGAATGAAAGAAAAAAAGTAAAGAATTAAAGAAAAAAAAGTAAAACAAAAATAATTAGAAATAAAAAAAAATAATAAAAAGCAATAAGGATAATGAAAGTAAAAAAAGAAAAATTAATAAATAATAAAAATAATAATAATAATAATACTATAAAATAAATTGTAATATTATTATTATGAGAAATATTTAAATATATTAATAATAATATAATTAAAAAAAATTGAAAATTACACCAATATTCTAAAATAAAAAAATAAAAGAAGAATAAATTGGTTTATTACATATTAAATTTAATAACGTATATTACAAAAATATATCATTATTTTTATGTAATATTTAAATTTAATATATTTAATAGAAAAAAAGTAAGAATTTCTTAATTAAAAACAAATAAAACAAATAATAAAATAAATAAAATAAAAAAAAATATAATAATAATAAAATATAAATAAATAAAAGTGTTTTTAAATATATCTGTGTAATAAGTGTATTTATAATAAATTTATATGATTGATTTTTTTCAAGGAATTAAATAAACTTAAAATGCATTAAATTTATTTAATACATTAATAAAAATAAAATTTAGATAAAACTATAATACTATTTTTTTTTTTTATAATATTAATAACAACAAATAAAATAATTAATGAAGAAAAATAAATAGTAAAATGGCTAAAATAACATAAAGAATAATTATATTATAAAAATCACAAAAAAAAAAAAAAAACATATAGATTATTATTACATAGACATAATAATAAACTTCCTTGAAGATATTTGATCAATTAAATATAAAAAGTTTAAATTTGTTATTTAAAAAAAAAAATTTTTTTTTATTCAATTTGTATTTCTAAAAATATTCATAATTATGAATATTCATAATTTTTTTTTTTTTTTAACCATTTTTGAATTTTTAAAGTTTTTAAAATTTATATATTTAATAATAAAAAAATATTAATAAATCATCATTACTTCTCATTTAATAAAAATTAATGCTTTTATGTAATTGTAATTAAATATTTTAATTTAGCCATCAATTTATTGAATATATATATATATATATTTTAGCAAATATTTTATTATATTTAAATTTTTTTTTTTTTTTATTCCGAACATATATATTTATATTTTAAATAGTAATCATTTCCTTTATTGAAATTGTGAAAATTTATTATCAAAGAAATTATTGTTTGTTTGGTTTGATGTATTTGTTTATAGTGGATGTAATTGTATTAGTTTATTTATTTGATATATTGCTTTTAGATTTATCTTCATTACTATCATTATAAAAAACTATTTTCAGTATATGTCTTTAAATAATTCAACTATTTTGAATTATGTTTCTGAAAAATTTAGACTACCTATAAATTTCTTATCAATATTATTTATAAATTGTAATTTTAAATTTTGTTTATGAAGTATTTCAAAATATTATTCTATATCCGTATATAAATGTATAGAGGAATGATGAAATAACAATAATAATACTTCCTCATATTAAATAATAAAAAAAAATATAATTATTAATTGTCATGAAATTTAATATTAATAGTATTATCGATCCAAGAATAAAAATATATATTTATTGTCTAATTTATTAGAATTTATTTATTCATCACTCTTTCCTTTATTGAAATTGTGATAATTTATTATCTTAGAAATTATTGTTGTCTTATTTAATTCATCTTGTTCACTAAGTGGATTTGTTTCATTTGTATTTTTTGATATATTACTTTTAGTTTTATCATTATTACTATCACTATAAAAACTACTATCAGCATATGATTTTGTATGATATATTTGTTTTGAATTACTTTCTGAATTATTTTCACTACTTATAAATTTCTTATTAATATTATTAATAAATTGTAATTTTAAATTTTGTTTATGAAGTATTCCAAATATTATTCGATACCCATATATAAATATATAGAGGGATATTGAATTAATAACCATGATATATTCTCGAATTAAATAATAAAAAATATAGTTATTAATTGTTATGAAATTTAATATTAGTAGTATAATTGATCCAAGAATAAAAATATATATTGCTGTAATAATAAATTTTAAATCATTATGAAATTTTGGATCATTCCACTCAATAAAAATTAAAATTAATATAATTAACAGAATTATAATTTTATATATAATAATTAATATATATATAGAATTTCCAAAGAAATTATTAATTTTACATATTTGGAAATTTTGTCCTCCTTCAATATAATTTGTATGAATATGATATGGTTTAATATACATTAATCCGTTTAATAAAATATCAATCGAAAAATTAATCAAATGAAAAAGATATTGATGTTTATCAATCCATTTTGATATTTTGTTTACCTCTGGAAAATTAATAATTAATTTATTTAAGATAGGAATAAAAGAAAAACTGAATCCTAAAGATAATAGTAGAATTGATAATTGACATTTGAAACTTGTTAATGTCCCAAATTTTGTAAAGCAAGCACTCAAATTAATTATTGATCCAAATACAATCAAAATCCAATATTCTTGAGATAAAAATTCAAAGAATGGATTAAAGTTATTTAAAAAAATAAATATCAATGATAAAAGCATGAAGGTTATAATAACTGAAAAAATAAGAAAGTTAATTAAACCAGCAGATGTATATTTAGTGCTTGTTGACATTTCATAAATATATGATATATCTTTTATATTTTCTAATGCATCTTTCGCAGAAACATTTCCATATAAAAATTCTGAAAAATATATTTTAAATTTTTCAGCATAATAATTATAATCATCTCTTTCAAAAATAGGTTTTCCTATTGGTTGAATACTTCGAAAAAGTTGACAATGAGCAATTTTACAAACATCTTCATCATAATATAAATCCATTATTCCTGGAATTACAATACGTTTTGTTAAAAATTCTTTTTGAATTTCTCTTGATGCTAAATATTTAAATACAAAAAGTGCCGCTTCTTTCCTTTTATCATAAGCTTTATCATTTGGATATTTAGCTATACTTATATTATTTCCAAATATTATTGAACTAGAAATTCCTTTCTTAACACCTGGTAAAACTGTCATATTATAATCCAACATTTCATATATCTGATCAGGAATAATAACAAATTTTATAAATATTGCTTTTCCAAGAAGTAATCTTGATATGGCGAAATCATCATCAGATTTAAAAATAGGTTCTATGTTAAAATAATTAGCATTTATTAATTCAAATAATGTATATATAAAATAAGTATGCAATTATTATTATTATTATTATTATTATTATTATTATTATTATTATTATTATTATTATTATTATTATTATTATATATTATTATTATTATTATTATTATTATTATTATTATTATTATTATTATTATTATTATTATTATTATTATTATTATTATTATTATTATTATTATTATTATTATTATTATTATTATTATTATTATTATTATTATTATTATTATTATTATTATTATTATTATTATTATTATTATTATTATTATTATTATTATTATTATTATTATTATTATTATTATTATTATTATTATTATTATATAATTTTTACTAAAAATTGATAATATTTTATGAATACTTATTTATTTATAATAACCTGAAGATATATCTTCTTTTATTTGTTTAATCTTGTTTATTGCATTTATTGCTGTTTGACTTGTTATATCTGGAAATGAAGATTCGTATGTATCCCTAAAGAAATATATGAATTCATATGTAGAAGATAACATTTCATCATCTTTATCTATATATCGAAGAATTAAAAAGTGAAAAATTTTAATATATATTTATATTTTATTTTTAATTTAGTAAAAATTTTAAATATATTTAATTCACCATTAAAGAATCCATTGTATCCAATTAAATCTATATCTTTATTTAATTTTTTTTCTTCTTCTAAAATATATTTACTTGTTTCTATTAATTCATCCCAAGTTTCAGGTATTGTTTTATTATATTTTTTCAAAAGACTTCTATTTGAATATAATATATTATATTCTAATCTTGATGGCTAAAATATAACAAATATTAATTTTTAACAATGTTATATTTAAAATAATAAAAATAAATAGATTAATATAAAAAATTAAATAAAAATTAAATATATTAAAAAAAAAAAAAAAAAACATACAAGAGCAATTAATTTATTTTTATATATGCATGTATCAGATATAATTTTTTTATCATATAATTTTATTAAATCTTCTGATAAATATTCCTTTAAATCAAGAAAATAATTTCCATATTTTGATCCATATGCATTATCATATAAATATAAATCATATTTAGTTTTACTTTTTTTTAAAATACTTTCAATTACATCTCCATAATTAAATATTGAACCAGTGAAATTTTTTTCAGTAAAAACATTTAATTCTATATTAATACCTAAATCATTTTCTTTCGAGTATTTATTAAATTTTTTAACAACATTAACTTGATAATCATTATTTGTAAAATACCCAATTCCAATAATGTTTATTGTAATACAATTAATAACTTCTATTTTTTTTTTAAAAAAAAAAAAAAAATTAATATAAAAATATATTTAATTTATTAAATTTATTATTATATCTTTTATTTTTAATTTATTGTTTCATATTATATAATTTGGTATATTACTTAAGCAAATAGTGTGTAAAATTAATATGATTATTTCGATTTTATACATTTTTTTTAAATATATATATTAATAAATAATTATATTTTCAATAATTATGCATTTTTATATATTATTCATTAATTTCTTTTCTTATTATTTATTAGTATATTATTAAAACTTTTTACTAATATTATTTCAGGTATATCAGGTATAAAAAGAATAAAAGTTTTTATTAATAACAAGTTGCTTTATACTCCATGTTTTTATAAAATTATAAATTCGTTTAATTTTATATTAAAAATTAAATAAAAGTTAAAATATTTAAAATTATCACTTATAATTTGAAACAAAAAACCTTATGTATATTTAATAAAATTTAAAAGAAAAAAAATAATAATCATTATATTCTTTTATTGTTTTTTAAAAAAATGGTAATTATAAACTTTATAAATTAATTTAATAGGAAAAAAATAATAATAATTATATACTTTTATTGTTTTTTAAATAAATGGTAATATAAACTTTATAAATTAATACTTTTTTTTTATTAAAATTATGGAGATATTTAAATGTATAAATAAATAAATAAATAAATAAATAAATAAATTTGATTAAAAATTTTTTTTTTATAGAATAAAGATGTCTCCTGCATATGTTAACATGGTGTATGTTTAACTGCCATACTGGTATGGCGTCGACGTTTGTAAATTTGATTAAATATTCATAAATTATATACTTAATAATCTACACATAATCTATATATAATATAAAAATATATATGTTATTTTTTTAATTCAATTTTTGTTAAAGATTTATATTTTTATTGTTTTATTCAAAAAAAAAAAAGTAACTTATATAAATTTTTGGTTTTCGGTACCCCGAAATATTTTTTTTATTAATAAAAGAGCATAAAAAAAATAATATTATTTACCTCGACATACTTCTATATTTATATATATATATATAATTAAAAATTATAAAAATCAAATTGTATTTTTTTTTTTTAATCATATATTATAAAATATATTCTGTAAAATTGTCAAATTTGTATTCAATTTCAATTATAAAAAATAAAAAAAAAAAAAATTATTTATTTAAAAGTTTTTTTTTTTTTTTTTTTTTTTTTTTTTTTTTGGAAAAAAAAAAATTCAAAAAGTCTATTTTCATTAAAATAAAAATAAATATAGGTAAATTTTTTTACTTCTTTAATGTAGAATAATACAAATTTTATTCTAAAAATAAATATTTTTTTTTTTTTCGTTATGATTAGTATTTATTCTGTGACCATCAACTCTTTAGGTGTTAATGAATGATATAGCATTTCATAATTTATTTTTTCTTATTTTTTATAACTATTTTGCAAACTACTTTATTTATTTATTTATTTTTATTTATTTATTTATATTTATTTATTTATTTATTTTTATTTATTTTTTTTTTTATTTAGTTTTACAATTGGGAAAAAGTATACGTATATCAAAAAAATATATATATTATCAATTTATTATAATATATATAATTTTTGGACATACGTAATAAAAATTATTTAATAATAGATATCAAATACTTTTTAAATAATTCCAAAAAATTTTGTTTATTATTTAGTATTTAAAAATATTATTTTTAAAATTTTCATTATTAACAGTGATATAATAATACTCTATATAATATTTTTCATTAAATAATTAAGTATAGTTAAATATATATTAATATTTTTATTACTACTTCAAAATTCATTTAAAAACAATACTATTCTTTTTTATTAAAATATTTTATTCATTTAAATTTATTAAATAATTTAATATTTTAACTTATAATTAATATATATTGGTAAAAATTTTATTATCATATTTTTGAATGAATTTATTATAATATCATTTTTCTAAAATATATATATATATATATTTATACATAGTTATTAACAGAAAAATTATTTGTTTTATTTACTTCTATATTATTTCTTGATTCCAATTCATTATTTCCTTCAATAGAGTAATGATAACTTATTATTTTAGAAATTATTGCTGTTTTACTTGATTTATTCGTTTTAGATGTTAGATTTGATATATTACTTTTAGTTTTATCATTATTACTATCATTATAAAAACTAGTTTCAGCATATGATTTTGTATGATATATTTGTTTTGAATTGCTTTCTGAATTATTTTCACTACTTATAAATTTCTTATTAATATTATTAATAAATTGTAATTTTAAATTTTGTTTATGAAGTATTCCAAATATTATTCGATACCCATATATAAATATGTAGAGGGATGTTGAAATAATAACCATGATATATCCTCGAATTAAATAATAAAAAATATAGTTATTAATTGTTATGAAATTTAATATTAGTAGTATAATTGATCCAAGAATAAAAATATATATAGCTGTAATAATAAATTTTAATTCATAGTGAAATTTTTGGTTATTCCACTCAATAAAAATTAAAATTAATATAATTAACAGAATTATAATTTTATATATAATTATTAATATATATATAGAATTTCCAAAGAAATTATTTATTTTACATATTTGGAAATTTTGTCCTCCTTCAATATAATTTGTATGAATATGATATGGTTTAATATACATTAATCCGTTTAATAAAATATCAATCGAAAAATTAATCAAATGAAAAAGATATTGATGTTTATCAATCCAGGTTGATATTTTATTTACCTCTGGAAAATTAATAATTAATTTATTTAAGATAGGAATAAAAGAAAAACTGAATCCTAAAGATAATAGTAGAATTGATAATTGACATTTGAAACTTGTTAATGTCCCAAATTTTGTAAAGCAAGCACTCAAATTAATTATTGATCCAAATACAATCAAAATCCAATATTCTTGAGATAAAAATTCAAAGAATGGATTAAAGTTATTTAAAAAAATAAATATTAATGATAAAAACATTAAGGTTATAATAACTGAAAAAATAAGAAAGTTAATTAAACCAGCAGATGTATATTTAGTGCTTGTTGATATTTCATAAATATATGATATATCTTTTATATTTTTTAAAGCATCTTTCGCAGAAACATTTCCATATAAAAATTCTGAAAAATATATTTTAAATTTTTCAGCATAATAATTATAATCATCTCTTTCAAAAATAGGTTTTCCTATTGGTTGAATACTTCGAAAAAGTTGGCAATGAGCAATTTTACATACATCTTCATCATAATATAAATCCATTATTCCAGGAATTAAAATACGTTTTGTTAAAAATTCTTTTTGAACTTCTCTTGATGCTAAATATTTAAATACAAAAAGTGCAGCTTCTTTCCTTTTATCATAAGCTTTATCATTTGGATATTTAGTTATACTTATATTATTTCCAAATATTATTGAACTAGAAATTCCTTTCTTAACACCTGGTAAAACTGTCATATTATAATCCAACATTTCATATATCTGATCAGGAATAATAATAAATTTTATAAATATTGCTTTTCCAAGAAGTAATCTTGATATGGCGAATTCCTCATTAGATCGAAAAATAGATTCTATTTAATAAATTATTATTAATTAATCCATATATAAAAAATAAAATAAATATATATATATATATATATTATTATTAATTTATAATTGTTACAAAAAATTGATAATATTTTATGAATACTTATTTATTTATAATAACCTGAAGATATATCTTCTTTTATTTGTTTAATCTTGTTTATTGCATTTATTGCTGTTTGACTTGTTATATCTGGAAATGAAGATTCGTATGTATCCCTATAGGAATATATGAATTCATATGTAGAAGATAACATCTCATCATCTTTATCTATATATCGAAGAATTAAAAAGTGAAAAATTTTAATAAATATACATATTTTATTTTTAATTTAGTAAAAATTTTAAAATATATTTAATTCACCATTAAAGAATCCATTGTATCCAATTAAATCTATATCTTTATTTGATTTTTTTTCTTCTTCTAATATATATTTACTTGTTTCTATTAATTCATCCCAAGTTTCAGGTATTGTTTTATTATATTTTTTCAAAAGACTTCTATTTGAATATAATACATTATAATCTAATCTTGCTGGCTAAAATATAACAAATATTAATTTTTAACAATGTTACATTTAAAATAATAAAAATAAATAGATTAATATAAAAAATTAAATAAAAATTAAATATAAAAAAAAAAAAAAAAAAAAAAAAAAACATACAAGAGCAATTAATTTATTTTTATATATGCATGTATCAGATATAATTTTTTTATCATATAATTTTATTAAATCTTCTGATAAATATTCCTTTAAATCAAGAAAATAATTTCCATATTTTGATCCATATGCATTATCATATAAATATAAATCATATTTAGTTTTACTTTTTTTTAAAATACTTTCAATTACATCTCCATAATTAAATATTGAACCAGTGAAATTTTTTTCAGTAAAAACATTTAATTCTATATTAATACCTAAATCATTTTCTTTCGAGTATTTATTAAATTTTTTAACAACATTAACTTGATAATCATTATTTTTAAAATACCCAATTCCAATAATGTTTATTGTGATACAATTAACAACTTCTATTTTTTTTTTTTTAAAAAAAAAAAAAAAAAATTAATATAAAAATATTTATTTTAATTTGTTAAATTTATTATTATATTTTTTACTATTATTAATTGTTTCATATTTTATCATGAAATTTGATATTACTTAAGCAAATAATGTTAAAAATTAATATGATTATTGCTATTTTATACATTTTTTTAAATATATATATATATTTCTTAATTAAAAAGTATTTTTTTTTAATTAAAGAGATGAAAAGTAGCTAAAAATAAAATTATTTTTATTTATATATAAGTATCTTTTAAACTTTATTTTCATTAGTTGGTTGTAATTGTTTAAATTTTCTTTTTTTTTTTTTTTTCTTTTTTTTTTTTTTTTCATTATTAGAAAAATACGTTTGAATTATTTTTTATTATTGTAACAAATAATTATATTTTCCATAATTATGTATATTTATATATTACTATTCATTGATTTATTTTCCTATTATTTATTATTATATTATTTATATTATTAAAACATTTTATTTATATTATTTCAGGTGTATCAGATATAAAAAAAAAAAAAAAAAATTATTCTATAAACATAGAATAAATTTTTTTTTTTTATTTATAATAACAAATTATTTTATTTTCCATGTTTTTATAAAATTATAAATTCGTTTTTAATAATTTTATATTAAAAAATAAATAAAAGTCTAAATATATAAAATTATCATTTATAATTTGAAACAAAAAACCTTATGTATATTTAATAATCTACACATAGTCTCATATAATATATAATTTATAATACATAATATATAAAATAAATATATATATATATTTTTATTCAATTTTTGTTAAAGTTTTATATTTTTATTGTTTTATTCGGAAAAAAAAAAAGAAATATATAAAATTTTGTTTTTCTGTACCTTGATATATTTTTTTTCATTAATAAAAGAGCATAAATGAAAAATAATATTTTTTACCTAGACATATATCTATATTTAATTGTATTATTATATTTTTATTTATTTTATTATTTTTTTTTTTTCTATATAGTAACATTATAATAATAATTATTTAAAATAATAAAAATTTCAACGTCAAATCTTCTAGAACCTTTACAAATATATTTATATATATAAATAAACATTAAAAATTATAAAAATCAGATTGTATTTTTTTTTTAAATCATATATTATAATATATATTCTGTAAAATCGTCAAGTTTATATTCATTTTCAATTATAAAAAATAAAATAAAAAAAAAAAAATATTAATTTAAAAGTTTTTGAATTTTTGTTTTCCAAAAAAAAATTTTTAATTTCATTAAAATAAAAATAAATATAGGTAAATTTTTTTTCTTATTTATTTTTAAAATAAAATTTATATTGTATTACATTAAAGATATTTTTTTTGTTTTAGTTATTATTAGATTTATTCTGTGACCATCTACTTTTTAGGTGTTAATGAATGATATAACATATCATAATTTATTCTTTCTTATTTTTTATAACTATTTTGCAAACTATTTTATTTATTTATTTATTTTTATTTATTTATTTTTGTTTATTTATTTTATTTATTTTTTTTTTTTTTATTTAGTTTTACAATTGGGAAAAAGTATACATATATCAAAAAAATATATATATTTCCAATTTATGACAATATATATAATTTTTTGATAGATGTAATAAAAATTATTTAATAATAGATAGCGAATACTTTTTAAATAATTCCAAAAAATTTTGTTAATTATTTAGTATTTAAAAATATTATTTTTAAAATTTTCAAACATTTATATTATTAACAATAATATAATAATTCTTTATATAATATTTTTCATTAAATAATTAAGAACAGTTAAATATGTATTAATATTTTTATTACTACTTCAAAATTCATTTAAAAACAATACTATTCTTTTTTATTAAAATATTTTATTCATTTAAATTATTAAATAATTTAATATTTTAACTTATAATTAATATATATTGGTAAAAATTTTATTATCATATTTTTGAATAGATTTTATTATAATATCATTTTTCTTAAAAAAATATATATATATTTATTTATACATAGTTATTAACAGAAAAATTATTTGTTTTATTTTCTTCTATATTATTTCTTTATTCCAATTCATTATTTCCTTCAATAGAGTAATGATAACTTATTATCTTAGAAATTATTGCTGTTTTACTTGATTTATTCGTTTTAGATTTTTTATTTGATATATTACTTTTAGTTTTATCATTATTACTATCATTATAAAAACTAGTTTCAGCATATGATTTTGTATGATATATTTGTTTTGAATTGCTTTCTGAATTATTTTCACTACTTATAAATTTCTTATTAATATTATTAATAAATTGTAATTTTAAATTTTGTTTATGAAGTATTCCAAATATTATTCGATACCCATATATAAACATATAGAGTGATATTGAATTAATAACCATGATATATCCTCGAATTAAATAATAAAAAATATAGTTATTAATTGTTATTAAATTTAATATTAGTAGTATGATTGATCCAAGAATAAAAATATATATAGCTGTAATAATAAATTTTAATTCATTATGAAATTTTTGGTTATTCCACTCAATAAATATTAAAATTAATATAATTAACAGTATTATAATTTTATATATAATAATTAATATATAAATAAAATTTTCAAAGAAATTATTTATTTTACATATTTGGAAATTTTGTCCTCCTTCAATATAATTTGTATGAATATGATATGGTTTAATATACATTAATCCGTTTAATAAAATATCAATCGAAAAATTAATCAAATGAAAACGATATTGATGTTTATCAATCCATTTTGATATTTTATTTACCTCTGGAAAATTAATAATTAATTTATTTAAGATAGGAATAAAAGAAAAACTGAATCCTAATGATAATAGTAGAATTGATAATTGACATTTGAAACTTGTTAATGTCCCAAATTTTGTAAAGCAAGCACTCAAATTCATTATTGATCCAAATACAATCAAAATCCAATATTCTTGAGATAAAAATTCAAAGAATGGATTAAAGTTATTTAAAAAAATAAATATTAATGATAAAAACATTAAGGTTATAATAACTGAAAAAATAAGAAAGTTAATTAAACCAGCAGATGTATATTTAGTGCTTGTTGATATTTCATAAATATATGATATATCTTTTATATTTTTTAATGCATCTTTCGCAGAAACATTTCCATATAAAAATTCTGAAAAATATATTTTAAATTTTTCAGCATAATAATTATAATCATCTCTTTCAAAAATTGGTTTTCCTATTGGTTGAATACTTCGAAAAAGTTGACAATGAGCAATTTTACAAACATCTTCATCATAATATAAATCCATTATTCCAGGAATTAAAATATGTTTTGTTAAAAATTCTTTTTGAATTTCTCTTGATGCTAAATATTTAAATGCAAAAAGTGCCGCTTCTTTCCTTTTATCATAAGCTTTATCATTTGGATATTTAGCTATACTTATATTATTTCCAAATATTATTGAACCAGAAATTCCTTTCTTAACACCTGGTAAAACTGTCATATTATAATCCAACATTTCATATATCTGATCAGGAATAATAATAAATTTTATAAATATTGCTTTTCCAAGAAGTAATCTTGATATGGCGAATTCCTCATTAGATCGAAAAATAGATTCTATTTAATAAATTATTACTAATTAATCCATATATAAAAAATAAAATAAATAAATATATATATATATATATATATATATATATATTATTATTATTATTATTATTATTATTATTATAATTATTATTATTATTATTATTATTATTATTATTATTATTATTATTATTATTATTATTATTATTATTATTATTTTTATTATTATTATTATTATTATTATTATTATTATTATTATTATTATTATTATTATTTTTATTATTATTATTATTATTATTATTATTATTATTATCATTATTATTTTTATTATTATTATTATTATTATTATTATTATTATTATTATTATTATTATTATTATTTTTATTTTTATTATTATTATTATTATTATTATTATTATTATTATTATTATTATTATTATTATTATTATTATTATTATTATTAATATATAAATGTTACTAAAAATTGATAATATTTTATGAATACTTATTTATTTATAATAACCTGAAGATATATCTTCTTTTATTTGTTTAATCTTGTTTATTGCATTTATTGCTGTTTGACTTGTTATATCTGGAAATGAAGATTCGTATGTATCCCTATAGGAATATATAAATTCATATGTAGAAGATAACATCTCATCATCTTTATCTATATATCGAAGAATTAAAAAGTGAAAAATTTTAATAAATATATATATTTTATTTTTAATTTAGTAAAAATTTTAAAATATATTTAATTCACCATTAAAGAATCCATTGTATCCAATTAAATCTATATCCTTATTTAATTTTTTTTCTTCTTCTAAAATATATTTACTTGTTTCTATTAATTCATCCCAAGTTTCAGGTATTGTTTTATTATATTTTTTCAAAAGACTTCTATTTGAATATAATACATTATATTCTAATCGTGCTGGCTAAAATATAACAAATATTAATTTTAACAATGTTACATTTAAAATAATAAAAATAAATAGATTAAAATAAAAAATTAAATAAAAATTAAATATATTAAAAAAAAAAAAAAAAACTAACAAGAGCAATTAATTTATTTTTATATATGCATGTATCAGATATAATTTTTTTATCATATAATTTTATTAAATCTTCTGATAAATATTCCTTTAAATCAAGAAAATAATTTCCATATTTTGATCCATAAGCATTATCATATAAATATAAATCATATTTAGTTTTACTTTTTTTTAAAATACTTTCAATTACATCTCCAAAATTAAATATTGAACCAGTGAAATTTTTTTCAGTAAAAACATTTAATTCTATATTAATACCTAAATCATTTTCTTTCGAGTATTTATTAAATTTATTAACAACATTAACTTGATAATCATTATTTTTAAAATACCCAATTCCAATAATATTTATTGTAATACAATTAATAATTTCTATTTTTTTTTTTTTAAAAAAAAAATAAAAAAATTAATATAAAAATATTTATTTTAATTTGTTAATTTTATTATTATATTTTTTACTATTTTTAATTGTTTCATATTTTATCATAAAATTTGATATTACTTAAACAAATAATGTTAAAAATTAATATGATTATTGCTATTTTATACATTTTTTTAAATATATATATATATATATTTCTTAATTAAAAAGTATTTTTTTTAATTAAAGAGATGAAAAGTAGCTAAAAATAAAATTATTTATATTTATATATAAATTTCTTTTAAACTTTATTATCATAAATTGATTGTAATTGTTAAAAAATTCTTTTTTTTTTCTTTTTTTTTTTTTTTTCATAATTAGAAAAATACATTTGAGTTATTTTTTATTATTGTAATAAATAATTATATTTTCCATAATTATGTATATTTATATATTACTATTCATTGATTTATTTTCCTATTATTTATTATTATATTATTTATATTATTAAAACTTTTTATTAATTATATTTCAGGTATATCAGGTATACAGAGAATAAAAGTTATTTTATTTTCCATGTTTTTATAAAATTATAAATATGTTTTTAATAATTTTATATTAAAAAATAAATCAAAGTTTAAATATATAAAATTATCACTTATAATTTAAAACAAAAAACTTTATGCATATTTAATAATCTATACATTGTCTATATATATAATATAAAAATATTTTTATATTTTTATATTCAATTTTTGTTAAAGTTTTATATTTTTATTGTTTTATACGGAAAAAAAAATAAATATATAAAAAATTTTGTTTTTCTGTGTCTCAAAATATTTTTTTCATTATTAAAAGAGCATAAAAAAAAATTTTTTTTTCCTCGACATACTTCTATATATATATATATATATAAACATTAAAAATTATAAAAATCGGATTGTATTTTTTTTTTTTTTTAAATCATATTTTATAAAATGTATTCTGAAAATCGTCAAGTTTGTATTCAATTTCAATTATAAAAAATAAAAAAAAAAAAAAAAAAAAATTTATTTAAAAGTTTTTAAATTTTTGTTTTCCAAAAAAAAAAGTCTATTTTCATTAAAATAAAAATAAATTAATTTAATTTTTTTTTTTTATTTATTTTTATAATAAAATCTGTATTGTTTCAAATTAAGAATATTTCTATTACCTTTGCTATGATTAGTATTTATTTTTTAACTCTCAACTATTTAGTTGTTAATGAATGATATAACATTTTATAATTTATTCTTTCTCATTTTTTTATAACTATTTTATAAACAATTTTATTTATTTATTTATTATTATTTTTTTTTTTACTTTTACAAATACTTTATATAATATTTTTCATTAAATAATTAAATAAATATAGTTAAATATATATTAATATATTTTATTATCGCTTCGAAATTCAATTAATGATAATAGTATTTTTTATATTTAAATACAGTTAAATTTATAATTTTTTTTAAAAATATATATATATATATATAATATATTTATACATAGTTATTAACAGAAAAATTATTTGTTTTATTTTCTTCTATATTATTTCTTGATTCCAATTCATTATTTCCTTCAATAGCATAATGATAACTTATTATCTTAGAAATTATTGCTGTTTTACTTGATTTATTCGTTTTAGATGTTTTATTTGATTTATTCGTTTTAGATGTTATATTTGATATATTACTTTTAGTTTTATCATTATTACTATCATTATAAAAACTAGTTTCAGCATATGATTTTGTATGATATATTTGTTTTGAATTGCTTTCTGAATTATTTTCACTACTTATAAATTTCTTATTAATATTATTAATAAATTGTAATTTTAAATTTTGTTTATGAAGTATTCCAAATATTATTCGATACCCATATATAAATATATAGAGAGATATTGAAATAATAACCATGATATATCCTCGAATTAAATAATACAAAATATAGTTATTAATTGTTATGAAATTTAATATTAGTAGTATAATTGATCCAAGAATAAAAATATATATAGCTGTAATAATAAATTTTAATTCATTATGAAATTTTTGGTTATTCCACTCAATAAAAATTAAAATTAATATAATTAACAGTATTATAATTTTATATATAATAATTAATATATAAATAAAATTTTCAAAGAAATTATTTATTTTACATATTTGGAAATTTTGTCCTCCTTCAATATAATTTGTATGAATATGATATGGTTTAATATACATTAATCCGTTTAATAAAATATCAATCGAAAAATTAATCAAATGAAAAAGATATTGATGTTTATCAATCCAGGTTGATATTTTATTTACCTCTGGAAAATTAATAATTAATTTATTTAAGATAGGAATAAAAGAAAAACTGAATCCTAATGATAATAGTAGAATTGATAATTGACATTTGAAACTTGTTAATGTCCCAAATTTTGTAAAGCAAGCACTCAAATTCATTATTGATCCAAATACAATCAAAATCCAATATTCTTGAGATAAAAATTCAAAGAATGGATTAAAGTTATTTAAAAAAATAAATATTAATGATAAAAACATTAAGGTTATAATAACTGAAAGAATAAGAAAGTTAATTAAACCAGCAGATGTATATTTAGTGCTTGTTGATATTTCATAAATATATGATATATCTTTTATATTTTTTAATGCATCTTTCGCAGAAACATTTCCATATAAAAATTCTGAAAAATATATTTTAAATTTTTCAGCATAATAATTATAATCATCTCTTTCAAAAATTGGTTTTCCTATTGGTTGAATACTTCGAAAAAGTTGACAATGAGCAATTTTACAAACATCTTCATCATAATATAAATCCATTATTCCAGGAATTACAATACGTTTTGTTAAAAATTCTTTTTGAATTTCTCTTGATGCTAAATATTTAAATGCAAAAAGTGCCGCTTCTTTCCTTTTATCATAAGCTTTATCATTTGGATATTTAGTTATACTTATATTATTTCCAATTATTATTGAACCAGAAATTCCTTTCTTAACACCTGGTAAAACTGTCATATTATAATCCAACATTTCATATATCTGATCAGGAAGAATAATAAATTTTATAAATATTGCTTTTCCAAGAAGTAATCTTGAAATGGCGAATTCCTCATTAGATCGAAAAATAGATTCTATTTAATAAATTATTATTAATTAATCCATATATAAAAAATAAAATAAATAAATAAATATTATTATTATTATTATTATTATTATTATTATTATTATTATTATTATTATTATTATTATTATTATTACTATTATTATTATTATTATTATTATTATTATTATTATTATTATTATTATTATTATTATTATTATTATTATTATTACTATTATTATTATTATTATTATTATTATTATTATTATTATTATTATTATAATTATTATTATTATTATTATTATTATTATTATTATTATTATTATTATTATTATTATTATCATTATTATTATTATTATTATTATTAATTTATAATTGTTACTAAAAATTGATAATATTTTATGAATACTTATTTATTTATAATAACCTGAAGATATATCTTCTTTTATTTGTTTAATCTTGTTTATTGCATTTATTGCTGTTTGACTTGTTATATCTGGAAATGAAGATTCGTAGGTATCCCTATAGGAATATATAAATTCATATGTAGAAGATAACATTTCATCATCTTTATCTATATATCGAAGAATTAAAAAGTGAAAAATTTTAATATATATTTATATTTTATTTTTAATTTAGTAAAAATTTTAAAATATATTTAATTCACCATTAAAGTATCCATTGTATCCAATTAAATCTATATCTTTATTTGATTTTTTTTCTTCTTCTAAAATATATTTACTTGTTTCTATTAATTCATCCCAAGTTTCAGGTATTGTTTTATTATATTTTTTCAAAAGACTTCTATTTGAATATAATATATTATATTCTAATCTTGATGGCTAAAATATAACAAATATTAATTTTTAACAATGTTACATTTAAAATAATAAAAATAAATAGATTAATATAAAAAATTAAATAAAAATTAAATATATTAAAAAAAAAAAAAAAAAAAACATACAAGAGCAATTAATTTATTTTTATATATGCATGTATCAGATATAATTTTTTTATCATATAATTTTATTAAATCTTCTGATAAATATTCCTTTAAATCAAGAAAATAATTTCCATATCTTGATCCATATGTATTATCATAGAAATATAAATCATATTTAGTTTTACTTTTTTTTAAAATACTTTCAATTACATCTCCATAATTAAATATTGAACCAGTGAAATTTTTTTCAGTAAAAACATTTAATTCTATATTAATACCTAAATCATTTTCATTTGAGTACTTATTAAATTTTTCAATAACTTTGATTTGATAATCATTATTATAATCATGTGCAATTGAAATGGCATTTAATTTGATACAATTAATTACATCTGTTTTATTTTTTAAAAAAAATAAATAAATAAAAGAAGGAAACGTTAAATTATAATAATAACATTTATTTTTCACATAATATATTTATAATTAATTTCTTATTTTATTTATTATTATTATTATTTTTTTTTATTAATAATTTGTTTCAAATATCAGTATAAAACTTTTTATTACTTATACAAATAATGTGTAAAATTAATATTTTTACTACTATTTTAATCATTTTTGAATGTATATATTTATTTTATGAACTAAATAAAATTTTTTCATACTTTAGAAACAAAAAAAAAAAAAAAACTATATTAAAATAAACAATTTTTATCTTATATATTTTATTTGAATTTTATATCAAATATAATTTTTAATTTTTAAAATTTGTTATATATTCATATATAACAAATTTTAAAAATTAAAAATAATTCATTTACATAATTAATAATTAAAAATAAAAATGTTTTACTAAAAAAAAAATATATAATATTAAAGAAGTAAAAAAAAAAAAAATCCGAAAAATGAAAGTCTTTTTTAAGAAATCTTTTTTATGTTATACTAAATATATATATTTTTACTCCATATATATAGTTTAAATATTCATATTTAACAAATTTTAAAAATTAAAAAAAAATATATATATATATATATATATTATATAAAATACAATACAATATATAAAAAATAAAAACTATTATTTTATATATATATATATATATATATATTTTTTTTTTTTTTTTTTTGATTCTAAAGTATAAAAATATTTTATCTAGTTCATAAAATAAATGAATACATTCAAAAATGATTAAAATAGTAATTTGATGTTAATTTTACACATTATCTGCTTAAGTAATAATATGTTTTATGCTGATATTTGAAACAAATTTTTTATAAAATAAAAATAAAAAAAAAAATAATAAATAAAATAATAAATTAATAATATATTAAATGAAAAATAAATATTTTTATTACAATTTGACATTTCTTTCCTTCTTTCTTTTATTTATATTTTTTAAAAAAAATGAAATAAGAATAATTAATTTTATCAAATGTCATTTCAATTGGACATGATCATAATAATGATTGTCAAGTTTATGTCATTAAAAAATTTAATAAATACTCAAAAGAAAATGATTTAGATTTAGGTGTTAATTACAGAATTTATATTGTTATGTTAATTATATAATAAAATTAACATTAACAATATAAATAAAATTAATATTAAAAATTATATTAAATAAAATTAATAAATCATTTAAACTTTAAATAATTTAAGAAAGTAAATATGTAATAAAATAGATTTTAAATTTTATTCAAAAGAAAAACATATTGAAATAAGTGAAAAAATAAATATAAAAATAAAATTAAAATATATATAATAAATAATATTTTTTTTTTTTAAAGATTAGGAATAAACTTTATTTAATAATATATTTATTAAAAAAAAATTCATGATAATAAAATACTTTAAAATTTTTTACATTAATATTAAACTATGTTATGAGTTTCAAGGACGAGATAGCCTCTAACTCTTCCCATTCATTGATAATAACTCATGTGGATGGTCTAATGATATACAAATTGATTATATTGTAAAAATCACTAATCACAATAGGAAATAGATATAATATTAGAAAGAAATTCCGCATGCTACTTAAAATATGTAATCCGGAAAGAAGACTGTTTCAAAGGTGATTGAAAGATGTTGTTAATAAAACACCTTCTTTTCCTCGAGACCTAACTTTAAGATTTAAAATAGTACATTTCCAACCAAGAAGGAGATACAGTACGTAAAAATTAATACAATCATTAAAACCTTCCTCTTTGCTATCAGGAATGTTCAATGATTTCTCATGAACAATTAGAGAGAAATTAATAAAAATTTCATCAACAAACTGAATGTATCGCTTTCTAAATTTGAAGAATTTAGGACATAAAAGTATGCTGTTACTTACCCTACTACAAGGACAGAATGTTTGGCAATCTTCGGAAATCAATTTACTTTTTACATAAGATTTCACATCAAATTTGAATCCATTTTTAATTCATTCAATATTAAATAAAATATAATGGAATCCAAATTTAAAAATATATATATATATATAATGAGAATAAATTTATAAACTTTATTTAATAATCCATTGGTATTCCAATTGACACATAGAGGAAATTCTTTAACTGCATTATTATTAATTTAAGTGTTATTAATATGATTGGAATGATTATAATTGATTAAAACCGGTATTTGAACTTGAATTTGAATTTGAATTTGAACTTGTATTTGAGACTGAAGTAGTGAATAAGTTGATATTATATGATGAATTAACTTTTTCTGATAAAGCAAAATGTTTTCTTTTGAGAGAAGAAAAACTATATTTATGATTCCTTTTGCTACAATCAATAACATTAATTGAAGCATGTGGTAAAACTATTAACTATACATCCAGTAATAGATGATATTTCTTCTTCAATACCTACTATTTTAATTTTAAAGAATACATCGTTAAAATTAGCAAAACGTTTAATTGATAAAACCTTAATATTTAATTCTTTCAGAAAATTTCTTTAAATATCTTCTCATTTTGATTTCTGGCCATGATTGAAGTCCGCGTATAAAGAATAGTTTCATATTCTTCATTGGAATATTGTAGCACTTTGAATGAAATTTTTATTTTTTATATATTGGATTTCCATAATATATTTAATGACCAAGATTTAATTGATGAAATATAATGACACAAAATTAGTAAAGAGTTAAATAAATTACTACAAGATTTAGAGTGAATCAATCTCTTACAAAGGGATACATGAAATATATAGTTGAAATACAATTGAATACAATAGATTCTTACATGAGAATAGTAATACTATATGACAATAGAAATTCAATGAAAATGTATTACTTATTCTTGGGTGTAACTTATTTAACAATGTTCTAAAAATGCACAATTATATTCTGTAGTGAAATGATCACCAAAAAAAAATTTTTAAAAAAGTTTTATCAATAACATTACCATTGCGCATAATGTTATTAATTAACACAAAATATAAATTTACTACTTTTTCTTTTATCATATTTTATTGAAAATAGAACAAAAATTTAAAATTTTAAAATTATAAAAAAAACTGAAGAAAAATAACAGATAGAGAAATTATATATAATATTAATTAATATTAAATTAACACTAAATGATAATAATAATTTAATGTACATTATTGTTTTTTTTTTTTTTTTTAATTTTATTTATTAATTTTTTTTTAAATTCTTTTATTTTTATTTTTAATTTTATTACTTTTTTTTCTTTTCTTTTTTATTTACACTTTATTTTAATTTTTTTTCTTTTTATTTTTTTATATACACAATTTAAAATTTTTTATAATTTTCATACTTTTGTTTGTATTTTTGTTTAATATTTATTTTTAAATTTATGTTCATTTTTTTTTTTTTTAATCTCTTCTTTGACTTTTTAAATTAATTTTTTTGTTTTAATGATTACTCTATTTTGATTTTTTCATTAATTTGTTGTTATTATTACTTTCAATGAATTTCATTTTATTTTTATTCATTTTTAATACTTTATTTCTTTATATTCTTTATTTATTTTAATATATTATTTTAACTTTTTTCATTTAATTTAATGTTTTCTATAAATTTTAATATTATTATTTATTAATTTTATTTTTATAATTTTTATTATTATTATTATTATTATTATTATTATTATTATTATTATTATTAATTTATTTTATTTTATCTTCGAATTTTTTGTTTATTAAATTTCTGGTTATTAATTTGAATGAATTTATTTTAAGCTTTACCAGCCATCTTGGCATCCATTTCATCAATACTAACACCCTTACATTCAATGACGTAGAATTGAGAGTAAACCCAAGCAAGGAGACAGGCAGCAGCGAAAAGAAGGAAAGTCTTGGTAGACCAGGCCTTCATAAGAGCTGGACCAACAAAGGCAATAATCCAGTTGTTAAGGAAGTTAGAAACGGTACCAACAGCTGAACCCTTAACTCTAACACGAAGTGGGAAGACTTCAGCTTGGTAGACCCATGGAACTGGACCCCAAGTCCAGGCGAAAGAGAAGACCATAAGGAAGATACTAGTAACAGCAAGATATTGCCAGGTCTTACCCTTCTCAGTTTGAGTAGAGAAAGCCCAAGTAGAAATGTGGAAGACCATCATCATAAGTGAACCAATGACTAATAAAGTCTTACGACCCAATCTTTCAATACCCCACATACCTGGGAAGGTAGAAATGAAGTTAACGAAGTTGTTGATAATTGGAAGAACGACCGTGGACATAAACTTGGTGAAACCAATTTCATTGTAAATTTGTGATTGATAGTACATAATGACATTAATACCAGTCCATTGTTGGAAAAGTTGCATTAAGAAGGTAATGAAAGTACGACGACGAATAACTGGACTGAAAAGTTCACCGAAGGAAGAAGAACCAGCAGCACGAGTAGCAGCAACATCTTCTTGAATAGCCTTAAGTTCACTTTGAACAAGTTCATCAGAAGTAGAGGTAGCATTAAGCTTAGCTAAAACTTCAACAGCTTCTTCATCACGATCCTTAGAACATAACCAACGTGGTGACTTTGGAAGGAAACACATAAGGAGAGCAAGACCAAGACCTGGAACAACTTGGAATAAAAGAGCAAATCTCCATTCAAAGTTAGAAACTTCTTCCCAAATATTGCTTCTAGCTTTACCTAAACCTTCTGGTTTAACATTGGTGTAGTACCAAACAATAGAGTTAATAACAGCAGCAACAATAATACCAAAAGTGGTCATAAGTTGGTAACAAGATGAAAGAGTACCTCTGATCTTGGCTGGGGCAACTTCAGAAATATAAGTTGGACAAAGGACACCATTACAACCGATGGAAAGACCAGTAATAAGACGACCAACGGCAATCATAGCCCAATGACGAGCAGAAATACCTTGAATGATAGCACCACAAGTGAAAATACAGGCACCAATCATAATAGTTCTTTGACGACCATACTTTTCACCAAGGTAAGTAGCCATAAGAGCACCACAAAGAGCACCAAGAACGAAACTGGAAGTAATAAGACCTTCAAGAGTAGCCTTGTTTCCAGCTTCCTTTAAATCACGGTACATCATATTAGCAGTATCTTTGGTTGGTTGACCCTTTTCATCGAGACCATCACCATTCCAATTGTGGAATTTGAAGAAGATACGGAAAGCGTCCATAACAAGAACGACATTCATGACACCAACTTCATAACCGAAAAGAAGACCACCAAATGAGGCAGTAAGTGCGACTAAAAATTGAAAACTATTCATTTTTTTTTTTAAACTTAACTTAATTTAATTTATATATATAATAAACAATAGTTTATTGAAGATTTTATGTTTGAAAAATTTCAAGTCTTTTATATTATTTTTTAAAAAAAAAATAAAGTATTTATATTAATATATGAAATTTATACTAATGAATAATACAGAACAAGATATAAAATTTTATATAATTAATTTAATTATTTAAAATATCAATTACAAATAAAATAGAATTTAATACTGAATATTAATATTAATTTTAATATTAATCTTTGACCAATAGGACAAAAAAAAACTAAAATAAACAATTATAAAATAAATAAAAATTAAATTATTTTAAATTAATTTATTATAATAATTAAATATTACGGAGATAATTATAAGCTGTTTTATTATTTTAAAGTAAATTATATAAGCAAAATTTTGATTATAAAAAAATATAATATTAATCAAAATAAATATTTGATTAATTTAATTTTTAAAATTATATATTTAATAATAAAATTTAATATTATAATATATTTTTATTATTAAATCATAATAAAAATATCTAATTAATCTTTAATATTATACTTCATTTAAATTAATATATGAATTAGTAATACTCTATTTTTTTATTTCAAATTGAAATTTTTAATAAAAAATACAATATAAAATTAATATATTTTTGTTTAAATCAATATTTAAATATGAGGAACTCTATATGTATATTCAATTTGAATATAAACCCTATTTGAATATAATATTAAAGGGAAAAAAAAGAAAAATAAAATGAGAAATATTTATTTTTCTTTTTTTTTTTTTTTTTTTCCTTCAATATTATATTCAAATAAAAATATATATTTTTCTTTTTCTCACTTTAATATTATATTCAAATAAAAATATTTATTTTTCTTTTTTTCCCTTTAATATTATATTCAAATAAAAATATTTATTTTTCTTTTTTTTTTCTTTAATATTATGTTCAAATAAAAATATTTATTTTTATTTTTTTTTCTCCTTTAATATTATATTCAAATAAAAAAATTATATATTTTAATTAATATGTGGACGAGCAATACTAAAATATGATTTTCAAGTCAGACATTTTGGAATATATATTAAATAAAAATATATTAAAAAAAAAATATTAGATATCTATTTGTTTCTAAAATGAATAATGATAGGCAATAAAAATTTTAATACTAATATTATTATTAATTTATATCTCGTATCAAGGAAAAACTATATTTAATTTGATTTAAATTTTATTATTTATTTAAATTTTATTAAAACAAAATTATTAATAAATTATTATAGCAGCATTGAATTAGTTATCTAGTAGGAATTACAGGATAAAATTAAATTTTTAAAGTGTAAAAATAAAAAAATTATATAACAATATTTTTATTTATCTTTTTTTTTTTTTTTTATCTTTTACTAATAACTTTTTGCTGAATCGTACATGATATTTTTTTTTTTTTGAAAAGATAGGCTTCCATATGGAATATTAATACAATATTTTAATAAAATAAGTTAAATAACATCAAAACCTTACAAATTATAATTTTTCAATATTTCCTTTAATTAATTCATATAATTATCAATATAAAATAATCTTAAAATATAAACAAGCCTTTAAAAAAATATTTTTAAATATAAATAAACTTTTAAAAAGATATATTTAAATAACAATTATATTTTTAAAAAATACCTATTTTTTTAAAATAAATGTTATCTTGTTTAAATAGATTTCATAACTTTATTTAATATTTTTTATCTTTTAATATAACCATTTTAAAAAAAAAAAAAAAAAAAAAAAAAAAAAAAAAAAAAAAAAAAAATTAAATAAAAAAATATAAGATGTTGAATTGTTATATTCAACCGATCTTGATTACTAAATTTTATATATAAAGTTTATTTAATTATTAATATATTAAATATAATATATATAACTCTATCATGAAATTTATATAATATAAATTGGAAATCTTTTGGATAGATTAAATATAATAGTTTATCTTTTTATATATAATAAATGAAGAAAAAAAAAAAAAGATCGAGTACGTCCTCTACTGGGGAGTTAATTTTTTTTTTTTTTTTAGACAGGGAAGAGAATACATCTTCATAAATATATTAATTTTATTATAAAAAAAAATACATGTAGGTGAAAAGTACATTTGAAATTAAAAAAATAAAAATAAAAGTTAAAAAAATAAAAAATAAAAAAGCTCAAAAATATTATGTATTTCGGAAAGTTGTACTATGTGGGAATTTTCCCTTCTTAACAAATAAAAAAATAATAAAACCTAGAAGTAACATCTTTACAATAGATAGTGTGGTGTCCAGTAAACTCTCCCCGGATTCATCATTTATTGAACTACTAAGGCGAGATTCACCCTTCGTGGAAATAGATGATGATCCTGTGTTATCATTATGCCTTATCAGTACGACGTCGACGCTCTTGGTAAAGTTTGGTATTTTGGAATACCTATCAAATAATAGCTCAAACGAACTACTTATGATAGGTATTGGCCTTGTTAAGAATTCCGCCAGGCCCACAATTTTTGGAACAGTAACAGGTGAACTCAGATGAACCTTTGAAAAGTAGTTCATTTAATTGTCTCTGTTCCCCACTATCGAAATGTAGCTCATTTAAAGCTAAAGTTCCACCAAGAAGGAACAAATATATATAATGATTGATATAATCTTTAAAATAAGAAATAGAATCATAGGAAGAAAGAGAATTAAACGCTCTAATCTTCCTAATGAGTAAAACATAGAGATCATCGATGAAATTTAAAGAATTCCATCTAAAAGATGCAAGAGAATCGCATTTAAAAATCCAATACTCAAAAGATCGATTACCTTGGCCACAACAGGGGAAAGTCTTGGGACAATCTTCTGAAACTCTATCCATTCTAATAGCAATAGTAGTATTGTACTTATAACTATAGCGTAAACGTATAATCCACAAAAATCCTAAGTTGAAATGGGGATATTTTAAGCTAAGTATAATTATAGGTTTATTATTTGAGAACTTGTTACTATCATAGTTTTGACAATTATAATTAATACCTTGAAATTTGGAAACTGAATTCCAGTAACGTTCTAAAATATCGTCATATTTTATACATTTATATTTTTTAATTTTTTTGTACAAAGTTCTAGATTCTTTAGTCCAGGAATAATATGGCATTTTGGGAATAGATTTTATAAGATCCTTTATAATTTTTTTTCTAGACTTAGAGAAAACTTTATTTAATTTATAATAATAATAAAATTACATGAATTAAATGAAAAAAAACAACAAATAAAATACATGAAATAAAATATTATATATTATACAATTATAAAAGTGCGTTAGAAGCAATAGCCTCTAACTTTTCCCATTCCTCGATGATAACATCACGTCCGTTATTAATAGTAATAATTTCAGAATTAGTGTTATCCAACGAATCTGTATTAGTTTTTTCACCGGGAGGTGAAAATCCATGCCTTATCATTTCGACGTCGACGCTCTTGGTAACCGTAGATTCAACGGAATATCATTTCATCATCAAACTAAAAGATCGACAAATTAATGGTATTACGTTTGTTATTTATCATCATCAATAATAATTATAATAATAATAATAAAAAAAAGTAATTAAAATATATTTTATTTGCCAAATATTACTTTTTTAGTTATATATAACATTTTATTATTTATATTATATTATTACTATATTATAATTTATATATAAAATATTTTTATATCATCAACATTTTACTTAATAAATTATATATTTTTTATATTAATAAGAAGACAGTTTTTTAAATTTAATAAAAACAAAAAAAATAATATATTTTCAATTTATTAATAAAAAAAATTAAATAATTTTAGTTTTATATACATTTTATTTATTTATTTATTTATTTATTTATTATTAATACAATTTATTTTATTCATTGAACTTTTCATTTTGTTTTATATATATATCATTCTTAATTTTTTTTTTTTTTTTTTTCTGTTGTTATTTAATTTTCTTTTCTTTTAACAAGAATCCTTAATACCACACCAATTATCATTTTCAACACCCCATTCACCATCATTATCAGTGTAAAGAACATCACATGAACTACAACATGGGTAACCTAATTTTTCAGCAAAACATGATTCATTTACATCAGGTAAATTGTTACTAATACCACACCATTCATTGTTTTCTACACCCCAGTCCCCATCATTATCGGAGTAAACAACTGTATTTCCTTTACAACATGGGAAACCTAAAGAAATTGAGAAACAATTATCGGATGAAGTTGGTTCTGTTTTTGAGGTGGTAGTAGTAGTAGTAGTAATTTTTTTAGATTTAGTAGTAGTAGTTTTCTTACCAGTAGTTGGTTTAGCACCTGGTAAGACATAACCTTCAACTGGTGAAGTAGCACCACGATATGGTGGTTCCATAATTGGACGACATTGACCATAATATTCACTACCTTCACATCTAGTACCATGAGCACAACATTTTCCACCAGTACATGTACCATATTTTGGAAGACAACCTTCAATCTCGTAATAAACATCAACCAAATCTGTGTGAACAATGGAAACAGTATCAAGATTTTTACAAGATTGTTTAGCATATAATTTTTTAGTAAATGGATCGATAACAGCAGTGATTTCATCATCTTCTAATAAGTAGCCATCTGTTCCATAATAATCTTCACCACAGACATACCAGAACATATTCATTCCAATATTATCATTAGCTAAAACTGCATTCATCCATTGAGTATAAATTGGATCACGCTCATTAATTGGAACATTATCAACTGAAGTACTGAGACCCCATTCTTCAACAACTGTTGGTTTGTTAAATTTTTTATCGACATCAGCATGAGCTTGAATCCAAGTAACACCATCTTTGGCATAATCTTTTAATCCCCAACCAACTGGATACATATGAACAGTATTATAATCAATAGAATCAAGAGCACTGATAGCTTCATAATCAGTACCTTCAGTATAAGTGTATACATAAGTATATGGATCAACACCAGCTGGTGGAGTAAGACCAATACCTATTAAAATATAATATTTGGAAATAAAAATTAAAAAAAAAAATTATACATATATATATTTTTTTTTATTATATATATATATATATTTATATAAATTAAAATCAGAATATATAACAGAACATATTATATATATAATATTTACCTTCAATACCAGAAGAAACTAAATGATTTGGATCTTCTTTATGGATAAAAGTAGCGATTTCATCCATCCACTTTGTAATAGTATCCGTATTACAATTTTTAACTGGAAGACCATGTGGACCATTGTTACAACGAGCTTCATTAGCAAGTTGCCATGAGAAAATAGTTGGATCATCCTTATATAATTGACCTATTTACATTTATGAATAAATAATAATAATTACAAAAAATATGTATATATTTTAATTTATGAAGAACAAAAAAAAAAAAAATAATTTAATATATTATAAAAATTATATATATATATTTTTACCGGTGTATGTGTTAACACGGTTAATCATAGCTTTAATATATTGTTTATAACCTTCAATAATTTTTCTGTTGGTATAAAATTCATCATGATATCTGATGAAAAAAAAAATTAAATAACAGAAATTAAAAAATTTAGTTAAAATTTTTATTATAAAATATATATATATATATAAATATATATTTCATTTATTTATTTTTTTTTTCTTTCGTTAGACATTTATAATTATTAATTAAGCTTTATTTAATTTAACATACTTTCCACCGAACTTTTTGACCCAAACATCCATACCACCATAATCAGTCCAATTGTTAGTAAGAGTTAAAACCACACGAATATTTCTTTGAGCAGCAGCTGCAAGATAATAATCAACCTTTTCCATATTTAAGGAGTTAAGTTTAACCTATTATAAAATATATATAGAGAATTTAATGATATATACATAAATTAATTTTTAATTTTCATTTTGAATTATAAAAAATTTTAATTTTCATTTTGAATTATAAAAAATTTAATGATAATATATATATCATTATTTTTTTTGTTTTATACAATGTAATTGAAACAATAATAATTATAATTATAATAATATAATAAAAAAAAATAGTAAGTGTTAAATTACTTCTGGACCAGAGAAATCGACT
Organism: Neocallimastix lanati (nom. inval.); assembly: GCA_016946835.1. Lineage (NCBI taxonomy): Eukaryota > Fungi > Neocallimastigomycota > Neocallimastigomycetes > Neocallimastigales > Neocallimastigaceae > Neocallimastix > Neocallimastix lanati (nom. inval.). Next base: position 487,059 of record JACVTC010000028.1, read on the forward strand.
AATCTTGTGGCGTCTTCACATTCATCACAGAAAGCCCAAGCTCTAACAACATTGAGATTATGTCTAGCATAAGCTTCAAGAGCTAAATCCACTCTTTCATGACTTGATACCATCAAATAGTCTTTTTTTATTGTTGTTGTTGTTGATGTTAATATTAAATATTTCGAATAAAATTTTTCAAGATTATATAATAAAAAATAATTTATTTTTAATAATTTATTAAATTAAAAGATTATTTTAATTTTTGTTTTGTTTTTTGTTTTTTTATTATTAATTTTATTATTATTATTAGGATTATAATTATTATTTTAATATTAATTTATTTTAATAAAAAAAATAATATTAAAAAAAAAATCATACAGGTATTAGAACCAGAGAAATAACGTTTACAACCATCCACTACAAAATTAGTTCCATCCGTTTGAACAAAACCTTCTCTGAATTGACCTGCAACAGAGGTTGCTAAAGTAAGTAATAATGCACTAATTTTATTGAAATGCATTTTTTTTTTTTTTATTTTTTTTTTTAATAAAAAAAGATTTAATAATAAATTAGTTTGAAATTAATAATTTATTTTATTAATTTATAAATTTATTTATTTTCAATAATATTTTTATTAATTTTAAATTAAGTTATAAACTATTAAATTCTTTTCAAAAGATTTAATAAATTTATATAATAATTAAAATTGTAAAATTATTAAAAAAAAGAAAAAGAAAAAAAGTAAAAAAAATAAAATGAAATGAAAATCTCAACTATATATATAGTTTTTTTTTTATTATTATTATTATTTTTTTTTAATTATAATATTTAGTATATATATAAAATATTATGTATTAAAATTTAAAAAAAAGTATTCCTGACATTAATTAAAATAAAAAATTTACAATAAATTAAAAATTATATTAAAAAAAATTATTATTAAAATTGATTATAATAATAGAAATTAATTTTTTAATAAAATAATAATAAATAAAGTTTTGTTAATTTATGTATTGTATTTATGAATATATTATTATATTATGAATTAAATATTAAAAAAAAATTTTTTTTTTTTTAATCATATAAACTTTGATTTTGATCAGGTCATAAATTCCTAAACTAAAATGACACAATAATTATAAATTAATTTAATTTTTTATTTAATATGCCAAAAAAAGAGAATAAAAAAGAAAATTTTTATATATTTTATTATACAATTTTTTTTTTTTTAAATTCATTTCATTAATAAAAATTTTTTTATCAAATTTTTGTATTTATTGTATTCCTTGACTCTTATAATTACGGCATCCTTTAATTTTTGTATCAAACATGTTTTATAATTTTATAAATATTTTCATTATAATCAATAATTATAGTATATTTGAATGTAAGGCTATATAATATACATATAAATTTATATTTTTTTTTATATTTAAACTTTATTTTTAATAAAAATATCATTTTTGCATAAAAAAAATATTATTGTTATTATTTTATTTTTAATATATGTATAAACTTTATTTACATAGAACATTGTTTTAATAGCAATACTGTAGAAATCAATTAGAAAAAATTTTAATTATTAATTATAACAATAATAACAATAAACAATTATAATTTAATATATTCATTAGTATTAACTTTTTTTTTTATTTATTTATTTTATTAATATTAATATTATTATATTTATTAGTCATTTAACTTTCTATTATTTATTATTGTATCATTATTACTAATATTATTTCGTATATAATTTTCCGAATATTTATGAATATTATAAAAATAGGTTATTACAAATTTTATTTATTATAAGAAATAATAGAACAAAAGTTTATTTAATAATATTTTATTTTTTATTTTCCATAATTTTAATATAACTTTAAATAATTTATATTAAAAAATAAATATTAATCTAAATATATAAAAATATCACCCAGTAAAAAATTTTTGAAACAAAATACTTTATTTCATATGTATATTAAATTTTTTTTAAAAAAAAAAATTATTTATAAAAAAAGAAAATAAAACTAGTATTCTTATATTGTTTTATAATATATTAATGTAATAAAATGGAAAATTGTCAAACTTTATAAATTATTATTTTCAAATTTCATAATTATTAATCATGGATATATTAAATTGTAAAAAATCTAAATTTATTTATATAGGTTATTTGTAAAATTAAATGTGTAATTAGTTATAAAATATAATATGTAAAATAGTACTTTGGCATATTAAATTAGATTTTTTCTTTTTTTTAATTTTTTTAATAATTTTTTTATTTATAACATAAAATTTCTAACATTCACCAATGAAATATTTTTTTATAATCGTTGTTCCAAAATTTGTAGCTTATTCTGTGGTTATCAATAATTAATGAATAAAAATGATCCTTTATAGATTATTCCTTCTTATTGCAAAATGATTATAAAAAAAAACGATTTTTCAATCCTCATTCAGTTAATTCATTGTTAAAATGAGTAATTTAAAAAAATTTTTTTTGGCATACTTTTTCTTTTTAAGTTTTTATGAATTTTTTTTTAAGTATTATCATGAACATTTTTGATTAATTAACAAAATAATAATAATAATAACAATAAAAGAAAAAATAGTAATAATAATAAATAATAAATAATAATAAATAATAAATAATAAATAATAATAATAATAATTAAAAAAAAAAAAAAAATTTTTTTTTCTCCCTTTTTTCTTTTTAAGTCTTAACAATATTTTAAAAAAAAAAAAAAAAAAAAAAAAAAAAAAAAAAACATTTAAACACACACTTTATTAATAAAATAATTAAATTTAACAATAAATATATATTAAATAAAAAATAAATATATATAAATACTTTTTAAATGATTATTATTATTATTATTTTTTTTTTCTTAATATCATACAATAAATTTTGAAATAAATAATATTTATTATGGTTTATATAAAAACACTTTTAGTGACATAAATATTGTTAATAATTATAACTACTATTTTATATTATTATTTATTTATTATTTATTATTTATTATTTATTATTTATTATTTATTATTTATTATTTAATTATTAATTATTATTTATTACTTATTATTTATTATTTATTATTTATTATTTATTATTTATTATTTATTATTTAATTATTTATTATTTATTATTTAATTATTTATTATTTATTATTTAATTATTTATTATTTATTATTTAATTATTTATTATTTATTATTTAATTATTTATTATTATTTAATATTTAATATTTATTATTTATTATTATTTATTATTTATTATTTATTATTTATTATTTATTATTTACAATTTAATATTTATTATTTATTATTTATTATTTATTATTTATTATTTATTATTTATTAATATATATAATTTATTTTAAATTGTCATTTAATACTAATAAATATCATTATTATTATTATTATTATTATTATTATTATTATTATTATTATTATTATTATTATTATTATTATTATTATTATTATTAGTGGTATTTTTATTGTTAACTATATATATTGTTAGCATTTATTTTTAAATAGATATATATAGAGTTATTAAACTAACCAAAATTTACTGGTTCAAATTACCCGGTAAATCATTAAGGACATTTTAAGATTAAAGTTTAATAACTATCCAAGCCTTTAAATTTTTTTAAGATTATATAAAGTAAATATAGAATATATATATAATATAAAATATTAAAAAAAAAAAAAAATTAATATTAAAATTAAATATAAAAATAAAGAAAACAATAATGTTAAGATAAAACAAATATAATAATTAAATAAATTCATAGAATTTATAAAATATATACAAATACTGAATTTTATATAAAAAAAAAAAAAAAAAAAAAAATTAGGTTTAATTAGAGGATAATTTTTAATAAATTCTAAAGCAATAAGTTTAAATAAGTTTAAAATCATATTAATTATATTATTTCATTATTTTTAAATTAATCTCATAGTACATATTATTTTTTTATTATTTGTTTTAAAGAATTTCATTGTAATATTAAATAGGTCTCAACTAGTATAACTAAGATAAATGTATCCATCATTTCAACCTTTGCAATTACCAATTACCAAATTATTTTTATATTCATCAATAAATTTTAAATATTTAAACTAAAATATAGGATTAAGAGTCTCAACCCTATTAAAATTTTACGACAGAAATGTCACAAGAAATTAAATTGTAAACCGAAGAATTCCTCAAAAAGAATAATTTTGAAGAATGGGAATTTTCTTATTGAAATATTCTTAAAGCCAAGAAACTCCAAAACAAAATAAAGAATAAATTGATAGGTGAACTTAAGAAAAAAAAAAACTTGAGGAAACACAAAATGATTTATACAAATAATTTAATATTTATATTTTTTTTTTTTTAAGAAAACTTTTAATTCATTTTATTTGAATATAAATTTTTATTTATTAATTTTTAAAGTTTATAATTAAATTATTTTATGTTATAGTTATTTTTTTTTTCTAAAGTTAATACAATTAGTAGTTAATAAGTAGTTAATAACTAATTATTTTATTTTATAGTTATATGCAATAATCTTATCAAGGATTTTAATTATTAGAAATTTTTTAAAACTAAAGACTATTTAAATACTATTATCTTAATTGATGATTTTTAAATAAAATTATATATTCTAATGTCAAACTATTATATAAAATAATACTAAGATAATTAGAATATTTATAATAATTAAAAAACTAATGATATAAATATTTATATTTAAAATTACTATTATTAAGAATTATTTTAATATTGTTTTGTGATAGAAGAATATCTTAAGAATAAAAGCTCCCTATGCAATGATAAGATCCATTATGATAAGGTCGTCCATTGACAACATCGAAAGTATAGGAAAAGAAAATAAAAAAAAAAAAAAAAAAAAAAAAAAAATGTTAAAAGGTTATTTCTGTAAAAATAATATTATTAAATAAAAGGAGAGAAAAAGAGAGAAAGGACAATATAATAATTAAAATATATATCTTCATAAAAAATTACTAAATATTAATTGTAATAATAAAATAATAGGAGTCGCCATGTTAAAACTTTTAATTTTAGTATTATTGAATATTTATATATCTATATTTATATCAATATCTATATGTAAATATATATATATGCATGTGTGTATGTGAAATAAATTAACTTTTAATTATAAAAAATTAAATTTTTTTTTTAAAAAAAAAAAAAAAAAAACTTTTTTAAATAAACAATTAATCATTTATTTATTTATTTATTTATTTATTTATTTATTTATTTATTTATTTATTTATTTATTTATTTATTTATTTATTTATTTATTTATTTATTTATTTATTTATTTATTTATTTATTTATTTATTTATTTATTTATTTATTTATTTATTTATTACGAAAAAATAAATTAAGAAAGAGGGGGGAAAAAAATAAAAAAGTTTTATTTACCAAGAAATTAGATTTATTAAGCTTTTTTTTTATTATTTTAGTTTTAATTATTATTTTATTATTTTTTTATTTTATTATTTTTTTATTTTATTATTGTTATAATTTTTTTTATAATTATTTTTATATTTTATAAATATTTTTTTTTTTTTTTTTTTTGACATCAAACCACCATTTTTTATTTTATTTCATTTTATTTTTTTTTTTTATTATTAAGAGTTCAACCGATAGATGGAGTAATAAAAATTTTTTTATAAAAAAAAAAAAATAATGAAATAAAATATATTTATTTATATCTATAATATATTTAATTAGAGAGGTATATTAAATAATATGAGGATACCAATAGCTAATGTATTGATTGAAAAATATTTATGTTTAGAAAGTTATAAATTTCAATTTTTTATTTATAAATATATATACTTATCAATATTTATAAACTATTATTAATACCGTATAATGAATTAATGGTATAATGATATAATGTTGAACATTGATAATTAATATATATATATATATATTTGTTTTTGTTTTGATCTAAAATTTAAAGTTTATTTTTTTTTTTTTTTTTTTTAAGGTTTAAGGTAACTTTTAATGGAAAATAAAAATTATTTATATAAAAATAAGCAACAAAAACGAACAGTCCTCCAACTTTATTCAAGCAAAGGTTGATATTAAAAGCGAAGAAATAGTGTCTTTAAACAATAAATTACAAAATGCTAATATGAACAGAGAAGCATATAATTAAATTATTAAATATTCTCATACTGAAATATCGTTTATATTAATATATGTTCTCCATCAAAATTTATTCAATATTAATAAATTATTTTATCTTTATTGGAAAAAAAAAAAAAAAAACTATAGTTTCGTTTATATATCTTATTTCTCAACTATTAAAACTACATCTTATGCTAGTAATAAAAAAAAAAAAAGTAAGTGAAAGATTTTAGTACTAATATTATTTATACCGATTTTAATTTTCAAGAATGGAGGTTGGTAAATGATGAGCCTAATTCAAAAGATATCTCAAAACTCATGGAGGAACATTATAATACTGAAGAAAAAAAAACGGTCAAAATACCGTTATAAATATGCCTATATGTTATGTAAAGATTTTACTCTAAGATATCGTGAATTGAAAAAAAAAAAAATTTAAATTTTAATTTTAAAAAAAAAAACAGAAACGTTCCACTTCCGATTCGGATTCTATTAATCTTCGTGAAATTAATCATGGATGTAATGTTGAATTTTTTTATATAAAGGAAGAACTTTTGGAAATGCTCATCTATTCAATATGTTTATGATGATGTAGAAAAAAAAAATTAATTATCAACTATTCGTATTCAAGACTATAAACAAATTTCTGTAGAAAAGAAAGAAAAAATTTATAAAGAAGAAAAACAATGAAGATAAATATAAAGAAATTAAAAAAAAAAAAAACTAGAAATGCTATTATAGATTTGTGGAAAATATTTATTTGATGATGATCTTATTATTATTTTATAAATGAATAAGCCTTTAATTATCAATATTTTTAGTGTAGTTAATATATATATATATATTGTAAATAAATTTTATATAAATTAAAATAATAATATTTTAATAAGTGTAAAAATAAAAAAATATATTCTAAATTAAAATTTTATATATATGAATATGAATAAACAGTATATTAAAATTAAATATTGTATATTAATTATATAAGAGATTATTATATTTGAAAAACTAAATTTATATTTGAAAAACTAAATGTAAATATTTTATATTACATATAGTATTTTTTCAAAAATAAAAATTAATTGATAATTTTATATTCATTTTTACTTTTTTTTTATAAATAAATAGAAATAATAAATATATTTATCTTTACTTTGAAAAAAAAATATATATATATTTATTTTTTTTTAAAAAAAATAAACATACAAATACATTTATTATTACATATCGGTATTCATTAAATGTTTAAATATTTAATTCAAAAATTTTCGATTAAATTTATATAGATTAATGAATGATTTACTACTAAATTTTTAATTTAATTTTTCATTTTAAACAAATTAGGAAACGATTTAAATATACATTATATGTCAAATTCTTTTTTTGCATAAACTTCTAATCACCATAAACTATTAATTTTATAGTTAATATTTTATTATTTTTTAAAAAAAAAAAAAAAAAAATCAAATATTTACAAATTTATATTACTATATATACATTTTCTTATATTAAAGTCATTTCATTTTATATAAAAGAATATTTATAATTAATTAGTAATACAATAATATTATGTGATAATTTAAAAAAAAAAAAAAAAAAAAAAAAAAAAAAAATATATATATATATATATATCAAAATTAATATTATTTATATTTTTTTTAAAACAAAAAATTATAATTTTAATATTTTATTTTATAAAAGTTGAATTGAATATAAAATTCTAAATTTTTAATTTATAATATATCTAAGAAATTATATTTAAATAATATTTATAAAATATTTAAAATTAATAAATAATTTAAATTAAAATATTATTAAAAAATTATAAATGAAATAAAAGTTTTAAATAATTCTTTTACAGTTTGAACAATGATATACTAAAGTGGCCTCTTCATCACTTCTACGAATTTGTAAACGTCTCAACTCAATATATTTATTATTATTACATCTTTTACAACATATGGAATTATTTTTTAATTCCTTTTTTTTTCATCATCTTAATAATGGTAATTTAATTTTCTTTCTTAATCTATCTTCACTAAATAAGGAGGATTCTTTAAAAAAATTTTATCCTTATGATTTCAATCGAAATATTATCCATTTTGCATTTATTTTTTAATTATTAATCTATTTAAATTGATTTATCTATTTTTATTTATTTATTTATTTATTTACTTTCTATTATTTATTTATTATATCTATTTAAAGCTTTTAAAAAGAATATTTCTTAATTTTTTTTTTTTTTTTAGTTTTTATTTTTTTTTTTTTTTTTTTTTCAATTTTTAGTTATACATTTGATTTTTAAATTTAACTCATTTTTTGATTTTATAAATTTCATTTTTAAAAAAAAAAAAAAAATATTATAAAATTTTTTTTAAAAAATTGTAAGTAAAAAAAATAAAATAGAAATATCAAATTTAATAATGAAATAATATATATATATATATTCATTTATATATTATAATTCATTGTGGATTTTTAAAATGAAAAAAAAAATTACTATTAAGTAGGATATAAAATAACAAAAGAAGAAATATTATTATTCTTTTTATAAATAATATTATTGAATAAGAACCTTAAAATTATTTAATTTTAAAGCTTTCTATTAAAATTGTTAAATTTAATATTAAAATTATATTAAAGTTATACTACTCCTTATTGTATAAAACGAAAAATGACAACTATGAAGATGTAGAAAAAAAGAGATTTAAGAGTTCAGGATTTAAAAAAAAAAAAAAAAAAAAAAAAAAAAAAAAAAAAAAAAAACATTACATTCAAACCTATCATACATTTTCTTTCTTCAGTTTCTCAATCTCTGCAACTAGGCCTGGATCTTCTTCGGGGATATAGTCATAATTATAAAATGGATTATGGGCGAAATCGTCTTCTCCGGACAGTAAATTATAAACTAATCCCTCATATACCTCGGCACAATCATAATGCCACGGTTTAGAATCAACTCTGTAGTATAAATACCCTAAGAAACGGTAAGGATCCGAAATTTTTCGAGGTGTTTCACAATTATATTCCCAAAAAAGGTTTACAAAATTGACGATAGTTTGGCTTGTAAGGCAAGAATCTCTCATATATTGGTCAATAACGTCGAATACTTGTTCCCAACTATACTTTTCGACCGTACTGTCATATAGGTTTTGAAACCTTTCCTCTTCTTCATCTGAAAGATCATCATCCCATCTGCGATTGAATAAAGAATATATTACTTCTTTTAAAGCTTGATCATTCATATTGGCCTCCCCTAATGAAGTATGAATATATATATTTTTTTTTTCAGACAATTAATGGAATTAAATTTTCAAAGAATATCAATTGCTGTATCACTTTTTAGCCATCTACATATATTTTTTTTTCAAGTATTGATACTATTTTACTAAAATAGTATTGATGTTATAAACTATTTCTCGTAAAAATAGTTATTTCTTTTAGGTTCTAAACAATATCACAACAACAAAAATAATCTAAATTAAAATTTAATATTTATAGTTTATTTTTTTTTTTTTTTTTTTTTTTTTTTTTTGAAATAATTATTATTTATTATTTTATCACTTTACAAAAATGATATATACTTTATATTAAGTACTTTTTTTTCAGTATAATATTAATTATCCTATTTATTAAAAATTTAATATTAAATATCCTATTTATTAAAGTTTTTAAATTCAATACTTTTCATGATTAATAATTGATATACTTTTGTTGGGATTTATTTATTAAATTTATTAAAGTATTATTTATTTATTTATTTATTTATTTATTTAATTTTATTATTGAGATTACATATATTCAAAAGCTATCTAACAACTTTTTTAAATACTTTTTAATTACACACTTCATTACATTGCACTTCTCTTAATTCAGAAAAATATTTTATTTTTATGTTATTTAGTAATAATTAACTATTTAATTAATTGTTCCTGTGATTAAAATAAACTATTAAATGAATATAAATATTAATAATTATTATTTAAGGAAATATTTAATTAACTATATAAATATAAATATTAAATAATAAGAATATAATTTAAACATTGATTTATGCTATAAAATTTATTATTAATTATAAATATAATTAATATATAGAAATCAAGCCACATATTGAAATTGTTGTAAAATCATTAGATTTAAATTTGATTTTAATTTATATTTGAATAGTAAAAACTATTTTATATTAATTAAGGTTTGAATATTTCATTTTATATCATAATATTTTGTTACAAACGGATATAAAATAGAAATAAAAACTCTATTCAATAATAAATTGTATTAATCTAGTTTTTATTTTATTTATATTAGAAATTAAATTTATATATTTTTATTATTTAATTTAATAATTAATGAAAGTAAATTTAATATTTATACTTTAATATAGGAAAACTTTATTATAGTAAATAATTATAAATGAGAAAAATACTTTGAAATAGTTTTTAGTTCTCTATCCAAGAATAATAAATAGTAGATTGTAGTAATTCTTTAGATCAAAGTATAAAAATAAATATTAGTTTTAGGAATAAATATTAGTTTTCATTTTAAAGAATGATAAGTAAATGTCATTCTTCTAAATAAATAAAATTTAAATAAAATAATTTTTCATAAAACACATTAATTGTTTCCCCCAATCTAAAGAACAAACCTTAAAAAGAACCGAACCTGAACTTTGTACTTTATCACAAAGTATTGAATTTAAAACCTTTAATAAATAGGATATTTAATATTAAATTTTTAATAAATAGGACAATTAATATTATACTAAAAAAAAAAAGTACTTAATATAAAGTATATACCATTTTTGTAAAGTGATAAAATAATAAATAATAATTATTTCAAAAAAAAAAAAAAAAAAAAAAAAAAATAATAAATAAATAAATAAAAATAAACTATAAATATTGAATTTTAATTTATATTTTTTTTTTGTTGTGATATTGTTTATAGCCTAAAAGAAATAACTATTTTTTTTGGGAATATAATTGTGAAACACCTTAAAAAAATTTTTTGGATCCTTACCGTTTCTTAGGGTATTTATACTACAGAGTTGATTCTCTAAAACCGTGGCATTAGGATTGTGCCGAGTATATGTGAAGGATTAGTTATATAATTTACTGGTCCGGAGAAGACGATCTCGCCCATAATCCATTTTCTAATTATGACTATGTCCCCGAAGAAGATCCAGGCCTAGTTGCAGAGATTGAGAAACTGAAGAAAGAAAATGTATGATAGGTTTGAATGTAATGTTTTTTTTAAATCCTGAACTCTTAAATCTCTTTTTTTATATATATTCATAGTTTGTCATGTCACCTTCTAAAAGCTACGAAATTTAAGTTTTTTTTTTTTCAATAAGGTGTAGTATAACTTTATTTAATATAAATTTAAAATTAAATTTAATAATTTTAATAGAAAGCTTTAAAATTAAATAATTTTAAGGTTCTTATTCAATAATATATATAAAAATATAAAAATTAATATATTTATTTATTTTCATTTTTAATTATTTAATTATTTATTTATTTATTTTTTGTTATTATTTTCACTTTAAATTGATTGATTGAGTTTTAATTAAAAAAAAAAAATTAACTTTTTTTTTTTTTTTTTTTTTTTTTATTATATTATAAATCATTTTAAATCATTTTTAAAAAATAAAGTTTTATTTCATATACTTTTTTTTTTTTTTTTATTTTAACTTTTTATTTTCCATTAATAATAATTAGATTAATGATTTTAAGTATTGATTATCGTTTATTTTTTATTAAATTTTTTTAATACATATAATCTATATTTTATCATAAAAATAAAATTAGGATAAACTTTCAAAGCTTCAACTCAAAATCGACTTTTACTTCTTTTATTATATTATTAAAAAAAATTGTTAATAATATCAATTTATGAAGCTGAAGCAATTAAAAGCTTTTTATCTTAAAGTTAATTTCATTTTGGGTATATATATATTTATATTTATAAAAATAAAACTTTATTATTACTATTTTTTTTTTTTTTTAATCCATGCCAAGATGAACTATTGAATTAAACTTTTTTTTTCTTAGATTTAAATCTTTTTTTTTTTTTTTCATTATTCACTTTAAAAAATGACATGACAATAATAAGTGATTTGATTTACTTAACTATTATTATTTTTTTTTTTAAAAAAATATAATTATATTTAAAAAATTTAAATTCATAGAAGGAAGAAGGGTTAAATTTCAATATATATATATATAGTTAAAAAAAGATGGACATTTCCTCATGAGAATAATTAATTATTTATAAAAAAAAAAAAAAAAAAAAAAAAAAAAAAAAAAAAAAAGTAGAAGAAAAGAAAGATTGAATGAAAATATTTTACTTGAAAATAATTAACTATATATTAATATATATGTAAAAAAAAAAAAATTAAAAAAAAAAAAGTAGACAATTTAATTATTGAAACTTTTACTATTTATATACTTTATAATAGTAATCATTAATGATTTATAAAAATGTTATATTCTATTTTATTATATTCATGTAAATTATTATTTTTTCATTCAAAGTAAATAATTTAATTTCATAATATCATTTTATCTCCTCTCTTTTTTTTTTTTTTTTTTTACTTTGTTTTATTTTTTTTTCTTAATAAAAATACGTTTTAATTATTAAAAACTAGAAAAAAAAAATAATAATTAAATAAAATAATTAAATAGTATTCAAATATTCAAATAATTAAATAATAAATTAATAATTAGTAATAATTTTATAATTTATAATTTATATTGTAATATAATTTGATATTAATTAAGAAAAAAAAAAAAAAAACCTTTAAAATGATTTCCATTATATTTTTTAAAATTGGAATTAATTTTAAAGTATTTTTTTTCCTTTAACAAATTCACCTTAATTTATGAAAATAATTAAAAAAAAAGAGTGACACTATATTTATATATTTATATATTTATATACAACCTATATTTTAAACTTTTTATATAAAAATAGTATTTTAAGTATTTTAATAAAACTAAAAATAAAACTAAAAAGTTTGTATCAATCAGAAACTTTAATCAATAACTTTAAAAATTTTAATTTTTTTATTTTATTTTTTATTTTTATTTAATTTTTATTTTTTATTTTTTTTTTATTATATTTTTAAATTTTTATTATATTTAAAATTTTAATTTTTTTAATTTTTATTTAATCATTCTTTTCTATTTTTTCCTTTTTTTTTTTTTTTTTTTTTTTAATAAAAAGTTAATATTATTTCTTTGGTTCAGTTCTAATTAAAAAATATATATATATATATAATTATATTAATAATAATAGTAATAATTAAATAATAATAATAAAATAAAACATAGCAAAAAAAAAAAATAACAAAATAAAACTAATAATAATTATAATAAATAATAATAATAATAATAATGATAATAATAATAATAATAATAATAATAATAATAATAATAATAATAATAATAATAATAATAATAATAATAATAATAATAATAATAATAATAATAATAATAATAATAATAATAATAATAATAATAATAATAATAATAATAATAATAATAATAATAATAATAATAATAATAATAATAATAATAATAATAATAATAATAATAATAATAATAATAATAATAATAATAATAATAATAATAATAATAATAATAATAATAATAATAATAATAATAATAATAATAATAATAATAATAATAATAATAATAATAATAATAGAAATAGTAAAATAAAATAATAAAATAAAAATAAGAAATTTCTTATTTATTGGTTTATTTTTTAATATTTAATTGAAATTTAAAAAATACAAATATGTATATATATATTATTAAAGTAATTCCTATGTAGATCATTTATTTATTTATTCATTTATTTATTCATCTATTATTAATTATTATTTATTCACAATTAAATATAAATTTTATTAGTAGTAAAGTAAAAAAAAAAAAAAAAAAAAAGTTTTTCTTTCTTTTATAAAGAGTATTTTTATTTTTATTATTTATTACTGTTTATAAAATTGTTATTATTATTATTAGTTTTTCTTTTTTACTATTTTAATTGTTCCTTTTAATTTTTTTTTTTTTTGAAAAAAGTATTAAAAAAAAAATTAAATATTTTCTAATAATTTTTATAATCTTTTTTTTTATTTTTTTATTTTTTTAATAAACCGTCTCCTATAAATAGGTCATCATCACCATCATCATTGATAAGACAAAGTCATTGACTCCTTAACAATATAAAATACAAAATAATTTTAATTTTTTAAGATTATTAATATGAATAATTAATCTTTTTTTTTTTTTTTTTATTATTATTATTTATTTAATATTAATATAGAATAAATGGTTAATAAATTGATAATATTTAATATTTTTCGGTTAGGAAAAGCTAATTTTCTTTTCATTATTAATATTTCCTTTTCATTGTTTCATTAATTATCATAATTAAATTATTTTATTATTATTTATTATTAAATTATATCATTATTATTACTATAACTATGATTGATTATTTTACTAATAACTTTATTATAAATATTTATGATTCATATTAATAAATTATTATACATATTAATTAATTATTTATTATTTAATATTATTTAATTATTTATTATTTAATTAGTTATAACTTATTATCATAGGAATAAAAAATTTTTCCAAATCTTATAAATAAATTGAAAGAGTTTTAACAAATGACTTGTAAAATATTACTTCAAAAATATTAATTCAAATAGAAAAAAAAAAAAAAAAAAAAAAAAAAAAATTAGTTTTTATTTTGTTTTATTTTATAGTTTATTTTATTATAAAATAAAATTAAAAAAAAAAAAAAAAAAAAAAAAAAAAAAAAAAAAAAAAAAAAAGAGTTAATTTGAATAAATATAATTAATAAAATAGAAATAATTGATTTATAAATTATAATTAATCTATTGCTTCAAATACTTTTAAATATTTTTATATATATTAGCGATTTTAAGATATTTTTAAATTTCATTATCTTTTTGAATAAGCTTTTTCTAATAATTCCATAACATTATTAATATATATATATAATAAAATAAAAAAAAAAAATAAAAACGGTAAAGTTGAATCATTAAAAAATAAAAAAAAAAATAAAAAAAAAAAAAAAAAAAACAGATAGTCTTCTTTGTTCTAAGTTAATTTTTATTTTTTTTCAGCCGTACTTCTTACTTCTTTTTGCTTTTTTTTTATTTAATTTAATTTTTTTTTTTTTTTTTTTTTTTTTTTTGGTTGTTATTGAATGTTTTATTGCTGTACGAAAAAGAATCCTCGGGAGAGGAGAAAGTTAAATGATTTATCGGTCGGATGAAATAACACACCGTGAACCTTTAACAAAAAAAAAAAAAAAAAAAAAAAAACCATTCAAGAAAAGAAAAAAAAAGTCATCATCAAGAAATCAAGAAAGCCCCTAGGGAATCGGAAAATCCAAATTAATCCAACTCCTTAACGAAAATCGACTCTCTCCCTCCCTCACTCCCTCACTCATTAACCATTTCTATTTTTTTTTTTTTTTTTTTTTTAAAATGCCATGATACTGGCCCAACATTTTCCTACATAAGTAAGTAAAAAAAAAAAAAAAAAAAAAGTCTCTCTATTGGATTACTGATATTGATACTGATACTGATACTTTCTCAACGTCACGTCTGAACATATTTCCTATTTCATTTTTCCGATGGATATATGATATTGACCATCTTCCCTCTTTCTCTTTCTCTTTCTTCAAGATCATGGAATAAAATAAAATAAAATAAAATAAAATAATAAAAAAAAAAAGAGGGGGTTCTAGTCCATCGGGAAATATGAAGGAACTGGACTTGACAGAAACGAAAAAAAAAATTTTTTTTTCTTTTTAATTCAAACTATCTATCCCTCTTTGTATATTAGAAGAAAAAATATATATATATATATTCTTTCAAAACAAAACAAAAAACTTAACATAATTGACAGGTAGATTTAAATACTCAGCAATCTTTTGATTAATTCGATTACACTTTTTTTTTTTTTTTTTTTTTTATTTTATTTTAAAACTTTTGTCCAAACTTTTCCAACTTCCATTCCATTAATGGCCTTATTACTTTTTTAAGGAGAGTCATTTTAACAATTCCCATTAAATCAACCTTCTTATTTTTTTAAGGAGAGTCATTTTAACAATTCCCATTAAATCAACCTTATTACTTTTTTTAAGGAAAGTCATCTACCAAGTCAAATCATCTCATCCTAAATATATATTTACGAAAAAAAAAAAAAAAAAAAAAAAAAAAAAAAAAGGTACTCATTTAATTTTCTCAGTTAAGAAAAAAATAAAAAAAAAATTTAGTAATTGCTCGACTCTTCTCTCTATATCTTTATCAAAAAAAAAAAAAATTTAGTAATTGCTTGACTCTTCTCTCTATATCTTTATCAAAAAAAAAAAAAAAAAAAAATTAGTAATTGCTTGACTCTTCTCTCTATATCTTTATCGAAAAAAAAAATTTCATCACTTATTCTCCTTCCTCATTTAAGAAGTAAAAAGGACCAAAAAAATTTTTTCTCTACACGCAAGCTAACTGAGATCCAAACTAAGGGAAAGTTTTTTTTTTTTTGTTTTTTGTTTTTTTTTTTTTTGTCAGTTTCATCCTACCAAACCCATTTTAATAAATCTAACTTCTAAACTAGGAAGAGGAGGAAGAAGAAGAAGTACCTTTTTTTTTTCTTTTTTTTTTTTTTTTTTTTGGCTAAAGTTAAGACATAACCTTTACTAAATGATTTCAAAATCCTTCAGATAGTTCAGATTTTTTTTTTTTTTTATCAAAAAATTTGAAAGTAATTCCTTCATTCGAAAACTTTTGATTCTTCCCTACCACACACCCCCTCAAAAAAAAAAAAAAAAATTCTTTTGTATTCCTCTTCCAAAAACTCCGACATTAATCATCAAATAAATTTTGAATGACCTGTAATTATCTTTTGATTGTACTCCTCCTCCCCCCTCCCCAATGCATCTTCATCTTCTAATTGTTTTATGTAATATGGAAATGAAAAATCGGTTTTTCATAAATCTGGAAAGTTCCCATTAATGTACGATAGCTTCTTTCCATCGAATGTTTTTT
The DNA here is from genome assembly GCA_016946835.1 of Neocallimastix lanati (nom. inval.). Classification (NCBI taxonomy): domain Eukaryota; kingdom Fungi; phylum Neocallimastigomycota; class Neocallimastigomycetes; order Neocallimastigales; family Neocallimastigaceae; genus Neocallimastix; species Neocallimastix lanati (nom. inval.). The sequence continues at coordinate 504,295 of JACVTC010000028.1, forward strand.
ATCCATAGCCCGAATCGAAAAAGGAAAAAATCCCTATAATTATTATGAATAATAATAATAATAATAATAAAGTAGTTTTTATAGATCAATAATAAATATAAATAAATATATATATAAATATAAATGTAAATATAAATATATATATAAATATGTAAATATAAATATAAATATAAATATAAATATAAATATAAATAATTATGTAAATATAATTATGTAAATATAAATATAGAATATAAATTATAAAATATATAAAATATATAAAATATAAATATTAATAGATTAGGATAATCTAATTTAAACAAAAAAAATTTTTTTTTTTTCTTCTCATAAATTATTTCTCACATCAATATCATTTTTTTATTATTTAATTGATTTCAATATACAGAAAGATTTAATATGAATAAATTATTATATATATTATTGTTTTATAAAATATATATAATGTTATAATGTATATAATATATAAAATATATTAAAAAATAAAAGGATTTAAAAAAAAAAAAAAAGAAAAAAAAATTAATTAAATTTTACCATATATAGTAAGATACTCTACATAACAATTTATTTTTAATAAATCAAAAATGAAAAAAATAAAAAAAAAATTATTTATTTATTTATTTATTTATTATTATTATTTATTATTTATTAATTATTAGTGATTATTTATTATTTATTATGATTTATTATTTATTTATTATTGATTATTTATTATTGATTATTTATTATTCAATTATCTATTATTGATTATTTATTATTTATTATTTATTATTTATTATTTATTATTTATTATTTATTATTTATTATTTATTATTTATTATTTATTACTCAATTATTTATTATTTATTAGTGATTATTTAATATTTATTATTTAATATTTATTATTTATTATTTATTATTTATTATTTATTATTTATTATTTATTATTTATTATTTATTATTTATTATTTATTATTTATTATTTATTATTTATTAGTTATTATTTATTATTTATTAGTTATTATTTATTATTTATTATTTTTATTTATTATTTATTATTTATTTATTATTTATTATTTATTTATTTATTTATTACTTATAAATGTACAACATTAAATTTTCAATAGAAAATTCAATTATCATCGATGAGACTATCAAATTTCCATATAAAGATAGAAAAACTTTATTAATTTATATAAAAAAAGGGGCTTGAAATACTTTATAATACATTAAATTAAATTTTTTTTAATTTTTTTTTATATTATTTTTTTTTTATTTGTACTTTTTATTTTTTAAATTTTAATTATAAAAAAAAAAGTCAATTAAATAATTAAATTAAATTAAAATGAAATAAATAATTAAAAATTAATAAATAAATATAAAAATTTTTATTTTAATATATTAATTTAATTTAAATTAAATTGTTACAGTTGGAAACAATTGAAATAAAAAAAATTTTAATAATAGTGAATTATATCATAATGAAATAATAACTTTCCTTTTAAATATATTTCATTAATATATCTAAATATAATTTAAGAATACAAATGAAAAAAAAAATATATTTAAATATAAATAAATAAATATGAATATATAAATATATAAATGAAAGTATACAAAAATGAATATAAATATAAATATGTAAATGTAAATGTATGAATATTAGTTTAATAAATATTTAATATAAATTAATATTTTTCTAAAATGTATATTAAAATAAATTAAAATAAAATTAAATTAAATAATAAATAAATTTAAAAAAATAAAAAAAAAAATTAAAATAAAATATAATAATTAATTAATATCTTAATTTGTTAATTTCAAAAATATTAAATTAATTCCAATATAATATTTATAGTATTTTAATTAGGATTAATTTATTTGTTTTATAATATTTATTTATTTATTTATTCATGTATTCATTAAATTATTTTTAATTCATCTATTCATTATTTAATTCTTTATAGAGTGGATAAAAAAAATAATTTTAATTTTTATTATAATTAATTTATATAAAAAACAATTTAAATCATTATTATTAATTATTAATTATTAATTTTGAATTATTATTAATTAGTATGTCTTATTAATTAATATTTATTAAAAAGAATATGAAATTCAAATTCCGAATTTAAAGAAAAAATTGAAAAAAAAGTATTTCTTATAATTTCTTTTTTTTTTTTTATTTTTATTGTTGTTACTATAGTATCTATTGTATTTTATTTTATTTTCTTTTTATTTTATTTTATTTTATTTTTCACTTTAAAATAATTATCATCTATTCAATAGAAACAAATAAAAAAAAAAAATACTAATAAGTAATACTTAATAATAAAATAATTCAAAATTTTAATTAAAAATAATTTTTTAAAATTTTATTATTTCATTTTTTATTTTGCTAGTTGGAGTTAGGCAATTTTCTTTTTTTTTTTTTTCTTCTGATATTCTATTGATTAAAAGACTAACTTTAAAATTGTCTAAACTAATAATTTTCAACATTTTTTTACGAATGTCCTTTATTTTAAAAAAAATAAAAAAATAAAAAAAAAGATGAAAACTAAAACTATAAATAAAAATAATAAATAAATAAATAAAAGTTAAGTAACCTAATCATATATTATATAATTTGCCAATAAATTTTTATTCTTGATTTTGATCGTATTATTTTTATGTTTTGAAAAAGTAAAAATAAAAAAAAATTAAAAAATAAAAGTAAAAATAATACTATAAAAATTATTATTTATTATCTATTATTTATTATTATATGAATTAGAATTATTTATAAATAAATAGTTAACACTTTTCATATAAATATAAAATATTAAAGAGAAAAGAAGAGGGAAAAAAAAAAGCTTTTCATCTTTAATTTGTTAAGTTTTAATCTTAAAAGGTAAAAAAGTTTAATAATGAAACTATTAAAAAGTGGATTAAATTTAAAAATTTTTGAAATTTACATAATAAATAAATAAATAAAAAATATAAATAAAAAATAAAAATATTTTTAAATATTTTAATTAAACTTTTTTTGAAATACAAAATAATTAAAAAGTATAATTAAATAATTGATTAAATAAATAAATAAATAATTAAATAATTAAATAATTAAATAAATAAATAAATAATTTTATCCACTTCTTAATAATTAAAAATAATTTAATATTTTTAATTTTTTTATATCACAAATTTTTATTTATTATTTATTTATTTATTTTTATTTATTTTTATTTATTTATTTATTTTTATTTATATTTATTTATTTATTTATTTATTATTTTTTATTTATTATTTTTTAATAACCGTATATCTAAAGTTTTAATAAAAAATATATAGATATAATGATATAATCTTTTATTTATTTATTTATTTATTTATTTATTTTTATTTTATTTTTATAAATCAAAATACATAAAAAAAAAAAAAAGAAAAACAATAAAGCCTAAAGTTTGCCACAACATAATAAAAGATAAAACATAATAAAATAAAAAATAAAAACAAATTTTTTCTTTCATTCTTTTTTTCTTTTATTTTAATGACTTGATCTCATCATCATTCACTCTTAATCATAATCATAATCATAATAATAATAATAATACTTTAATGAATATCTTAAAAATATAATTTTTTAATTATTTTTATTTTTTTATATTTTTTTTTATATGTCTTTTATTGTATCCTTGTTTATTTAATAAAAATACCTCTTCCTCTCACTATTTAATTATCTATCCTATGAATTCTAATTATCCTATTTATTACTGCTTAAATATAAATTATTCAATTATTTTTTTAATTATTATTTATTATTTATTATTTATTAATAAATACTCTTTTTATTATTTATTATTTATTATTTATTAATAAATACTCTTTTTATTATTTATTATTTATTATTTATTAATAAATACTCTTTTTATTATTTATTATTTATTATTTATTATTTATTTATTATTTAATTATTTATTATTTATTATTTATTATTTAATTTATTATTTAATTATTTATTATTTAATATTTATTATTTATTGCCATGTTGGTCCAGTCGGTTAGGACGATACAGGTCACTGTAGAGGGCGGGGTTCGAATCCTCGGCATGGCACCAAATAATCGGATGAGGTTTCTATCCTGGGATATCATGAGACCACACGTGATGTCCATAAGGCTTTCCCTCAAATGATTATTTCACCCATCCCTGATACTACGCTTTGAATTGAAGCATAGACCTTGATGATTGTAAAATTTCCAATCGCCAATGATTACACCCACTAGGGAGGAGTTAATGGTTCCGTTCTGATGCTCGTGGTCATTAGAGATATATGTAGGAACGTTAGGAATGCATCTCCGGGCAGTGTGTAACGACGATTGAGAGCGGCGAAGCTGATACAGTATGCCAATAACTCATCACCTTACAGTTAATTAATAACTGTATGGCCATATGGGAGATGGGTACCCATATGTGCAAGTCTATGTTTTTATTTATTATTTATTATTTATTATTTATTATTTATTATTTATTATTTATTATTTATTATTTATTATTTATTATTTATTATTTATTATTTATTATTTATTATTTATTATTTATTATTTATTATTTATTATTTATTATTTATTATTTATAATTAATTATTTATTATTTATTATTTATTATTTATTATTTATTATATATTATTATTATTTATTATTTATTATTTATTTATTATTTATTTATTATTTATTATTTATTATTTATTTATTATTTATTATTTATTTATTATTTATTATTTATTTATTATTTATTATTTATTATTTATTTATTATTTATTATTTATTATTTATTTATTATTTATTATTTATTATTAAATTATTTATTTATATCATATTCATAATATTTAATATTTATTCATAATATTTAATATTTATTCATCATATTTACTAAATTATTCATCATATTTATTAAATTATTCATCATTATTCATCATTTCTAATCTATTAACTTTTTTTTTTCTCATTCTCTCCATTAATTTATTTTTAAATGGACAATTTATAAAAAGTAATAAATAAAAAATAAAAAATTTTTTTTTAATATATAAAAAAGAGTTTATTTTTTTTTTTTTAAGATTTTTGGATTTAATTTATTAAAGTTTAATATATTGTATTATATTGTAATATATGAATATACAATAAAAATGAAATTGGTGAGTAGTAAAAATTAGAAAAAAAAAAAAAAAGAACAATGCTAAATATAAAATTAGGATAAACGAATTAATAAATCAGTTAATATATTAATCAATATGTCCATTTAAAATTAATTTCATTTATTTCATTTCATTTATTTTAATATAAATAGAAAAATACTAATAATAAATAATTAATTTATTTATATATTTTTTAAAAAAAAAAAAAGACAGAAAATATATTAATTTAATAAATAAAAAAGTAAATAAATATTTATATAAATTAAATAAAATTAAATAAAAAATTATAGTATCATTATTAAATTATTAATTAAATAATTATTAATTAAATTATTATAGATTAATTATAAATATTTCTAAATATTTTATTAGTATTATTTTAATAGCCTATCTAAATGTTAATTTTTTTTATTATACTTATTGTTTAAATAAAGTAAAGATTATAAAAAGAAAAAAATGAACATACTAAATGGTGGTGGTGGTGGTGTTAAACGATGAACAATAGAAAATTAAAATTTTAATAATAAATAAAATAATAATAAATAATAATAAATAATAAAAAAAAATATAAATAAAATTTTTAAAACATTTGTTTACAATATTAAATATAATGGTTAATTAAAACTAAATAATCATCATTTAATAATTTATTTATTTAATAATACAATTATATATAAATAGATATAAATATAAATAAAAGGAGAATTATCCACTTTGGAAATAGAGAAAAGAACAAAATTTGAATATATATTCTGTATATTATATGTATATTACATATATATTATACGTAATTAACATATTTAATCGTTACAAATTTATATTATATTTAATATATTATCATATATATTATTTTTTAAATGTTAATAACTTTTGAACTATTTAATTTATATTATATTTATTTATTTATTATTTATTTATTTATTTTGATTTTATTTTATTTTTTAAGGTTTTAATTAGTCTATATGAAAATGAAATAAAAATGAAATTAAAATATTATTTATTTATTTATTTATTCATTCATTCATTGATTTTATATATATAATATTAATTAATTGGATTGTATTCCAATATATAAATATATACATTAAATCTTTATTTACTATTAAAGAATATAAACTGTGTTCTATTTATCAATATAAATAAAATAAAATAAATAAATAAATAGAATTAAATAAATAAATAGAATTAAATAAATAGAATTAAATAGAAATTAAATAAATAATTAAGAAATAAATAAATAGAAATAAATAAATAAATAGAATTAAATAAATAGAATTAAATAGAAATTAAATAAATAATTAAGAAATAAAAAAAAGTAGACCAGTTTCCTTTTAAATAGATTAAATAGAGTTAAAAAAAAAAAAAAAAAAGAAGAAAAAAAAAAAAAAAGAAAGAAAAAATAGAAAAAAAAAATTTTTTTATTTTTTTTTTTTTTTGTATTTCATTCAATTATAATAATAAAAACTATAAATATTAAATAATAAAAAAAATAATAATAATAATAATAATTTATATAGATTAATAAATAATAAATAAAATTTTAAATTTTAAAAAAAAAAATAAAATAAAATAAAATAAAAATTTTTTATTTACTTACAATGATAGAAGTTGTTGACATTGGATATTTCATCCATTATTCATATCCAATAGATTAAACTCTATTTATATTATTAATATATTAAAAAAATAATAATAATAATAATAATAATAATAAAAAAAATTTTTTTTTTTAAAAAAATGAAATTAAATAATAAATAAATAAGAAGAGTATTTATTAATAAATAATAGATAAATAATAAATAATAAATAATAATAAATAATAATAAAATAATAATTAATAAATAATAAATAATAAAAAGAATATTTATTAATAAATTAATAAATAATAAAAAGTGTATTTTATTAATTAAATAATAATAAATGAATAATAATAATTAATAAATAAATAAATAATAAATCTCAATGAAAAAAAAAGAGATTATTGGAGATTATAGAGATTTAAAAATGAGGAAAAAAGAGGATATCCAATTTTTTAAAATTCATTATAAACCATAGACTATTTAGTCATTGTGTTTTTTTTTTTATTTTATTTTTTATTTTTTATTTTATTTTTTTGTTGGAAAAGGCAAAAGAAATTACTTTTTTTTTTTTTTTTTTGTTTTTGCTTTTGCCCTAGGATGGATGGTTCTTTTTTTTTTTTTTTTTACTTTATTAAAAAATAAATAAATACTACACTACCTACCTTACACTACAAACACACACAAACATTAACATACACATACATACACATACATACACATACATACATGAAACAAAAAAAAAATAAAAAAATATCATATTCCCCCCCCCATTTATTTTTTTCCATAGTTTTTTCTTTTTTTTTAAATTTTTTATCCTTAAATGTTTTATATTTTTTATAATTTTATGTTTTATAATTTTATATTTTATAATTTTATTAATGTTTATTATTTTAAATTATACTATAATAATAATAATAATAAAAGCAAAAAAAAAAAAGATTATTTTTTTTTTTTTGGCTTCTTTGTTTCTTTGATTTTAAATATATATATATTAAATTAAAAAAATTTTATATCATTCATACTATTATTAAAATAAAATAATATAATAAAGAAAAATATATATATATATATTTATATATAAAAATTTAAAAGAAATTAAAAGATTTATGTGGTAGAAAAAAAAAAAAAAAGAAAAAAATATTTTTAATAATTAAAAATAAATAAAATAAAATAAAATGGAAAAGAAAAAAAAAAAGTATTATAATTAAATTATATATATATACATTTATAATAATATAATAAAAATAATAACTTTTTTATAATAATAAAAAAATATTTAAATTTTAATATTAAAAAAAAAAAAATTTTTTTTTTTTCTTTGTTTATATGCTTTATCTTAAATGTATTTCTCATAATTTTTTTTTTTTTTTTTTGAATTGTTAAAAAAATAAATATAAATAAAATAAGATGAAATTGAATAATATTACTTAAAAGTTTTGGAAATATATTATAAAAAATTATATTTAAAATAAAATAGGTATTATTATATATTTATTTAAAAAAAATGGATGAGTTTTAATTATTTTTTAGGTGATTTAAAACTTTATACAAAATGTGTTGTTATTGTTTTACTGTTTTAATTAAATGAGGAAAGTGAATTAGTTACTTGTTGAGAGGTAGCCATTTTGGTATATGGTAAGGATGGAAGTGTGATATTAGCTAAACTTTTTACTGGATCACCTGCTACTTGTGCAACTGTCGCTGAAGAAACTTGATTTAATGGATCATTTAGAGTTTCTTGTTTAACAGCAGTGGTAACCGAAATAGATTGGGATTGTGATGGTGATGGTGGTAGATTCTGAGTATTATCTAAACCGTCATTAATGGTACCGGTGGTTGTATTACTTGTCTGACTTAATGGTTTTATCATTGCGTTTGACGGAAAATAAGAAGAAGAACTACTATCTACTATTGGATTTTGAATACTTATTGGTGGAGGTAATGCAAATCTATTGTCTGAACAACTTTGATCAGATACTTCTTCAGAGGCAGTAGTAACATTTACTGTCCCATTACTTTGACGTAAATGTTGATTTGAAACTGGTGATGGTGGAATGGATTGATTACCACTTGAACGACGAGAATGGTTATAAACAGCAGCAGTTTGTGAATAAGCTTGTTGTGGAAGACGATTTGCTGAACGAGATGTTGGTGATACTGAATAACCTTGATAAACATTTCTAGTATGTGAAGTTGGAGAAGGTGGAAGATATTGATCTCTTCCATATGCTTGACCCGCTGCACTAATTCTATTTGGCATAAGGGGTGGACGTGCATATGGGTGGGAACGTTCAGCATAGTGATGATGGCCCACTGCTGCACGATAAGGATATCGATCAACACTCCATCCTTCAACTTGTGGTGGAGTTGGTTGATTATCTAAATAGCGTGGAGATGGCGCACGTGATTGATAATTCTGTTGATATTGAGAATGTTGTGTTTGTTGATAGTCATTTGACGGTGGTGTACGATAATGTAAATTATGTTGATACATTTCTCTTTCATACTCTGTTGCATTAGCAGTTGGTTGTACATTAACAATTTCAGTGGAAGGTAATGCAAGTGGTTGATATTGAGGTTGTCTTTGTGCTGCTTGTTGTCCTTCAATACCTCTAACATTTGGATCACAATAGAAATATCCCATAGAACCATTAACAGTTGGTACAGTTTCAGGAACAAATTCCGGATATAATTCACTTGGAATACTTATACTAGTATATTCATGTAATTCTGATGGAATTGGCAATCTTGCATTGTCAAAATCTTCTCTAGAATAATATGATACTAAATGTTGTCTTTTATTATTTGCAGTACAAATAGATAATGCTTTTTTAATTAAACCATCTTCTTTGACACCAGAAGGAGATTCTTCACTTCCTGAATTAGTTATATTCTTTCTCTTACTTGTTGGTTCCATTTCCTTTATTATTTTTAATATTGATAAATGTATATTCATATTAACTATTTAATAACAACTTTACAATTTACTAATTATTTTACTATTATTACTATTATTAACTTATTTACCTTATATATTAAAAATGATCCATGAATTCTTGATGGTGACCATGTCTTACCATCTGTCCAACGTTTTATTCCTGATTCTTCTTCATCCCATATAAATACAGATCCTGACACCACTTGTGATAAACGCTCAGATTCAGATAAACGTCTTTGAATACGTTTAAGTTTACCAATACGACAAGCTTCAAATAATAGTAAAGCGTCATTTGTAGTTTGTACAAAACCGTAAAATGTTTGCATTTTCACTACTACTTTTATATTCATTTTAATATTAAATAATTAAAATTATTATTAATATCATAATACTATATATATATATATTTTTTTTTTTTGATCTGTTTTAATTATTTTTAATAAAATCATTTCGTTTTTTGAGTAATATATTTTTAAATTTTATTGAACTTACAATATATATATAATACAATAGCACTGATTAAAGATATTAGTATAACTTCTTGTTTGATAATTAAATAATGATGGTACTAATTTTTGATAATAAAAACAATGCCTTTCTCTATTTGCAATAAAATAGTTGTTTCAAAATATTAATATTCAATGATTTTATTAAATAAATAAATATTATTAATTTTTTTTATTATTTTACATATAAAATTTATAATTAATTAATTAATTAATTTATTAATTACTAATAAAAATTTTCTTAAATATTCTTCAATATTTTGTATTGATTTATTTACTAAATATCTATGTATGTTATTTATATTCTATAATGTAAAGATAATTGATTTGTTTTTAAAAAAACTGCCTAATTATTATATGTAAATTTATTTTATATTTTAATTCATTGTTTTGTTTTTATTACATATAATTTTTGCTATTATGCTATAGATTCATATTCTATCTATATTTTTATATTGTATTTAGTTATTTAAAAACTTCTTTCTTTTATTTTTATTATTATTATTATATTTTATTTAATCTTCTTATTATGAAAATTTTTATTATTTTTAATAATAATATAAATAACTAAATAATTTCAACAATTTTATATTTTTTTAATATGAAAAAAAATTGAAAAAGAAAATAGAAAAAAAAAAAAAAAAAAAAAAAAAAGAAAAAATAAAAATAAAGAAAAAAAAATATATAAATAATAAATATTAACTATTATATTGCACTTTAATTTTAATTAGATTATATTCATAATATATTACAATTGATTGTATTATATATAACTAAATTTGTATATATTACGTATATATAATACATTTTAAAACAAAATTAAAATTTTATAAAAAGAATTTATATAATATATTAGAATGTAATATAATTATATTCATATTGAATTATATGTATTTATTATATATTTATTATATTTCAATATATATAGTTAATATTTATATAATATATTAAAATGTACTATATTTTAATTGATAATTGAAATATTATTTCTATTTACTCTAATGTATTGATAATATACGAATGTATATAATAAAAATCTATGAATTAAACTTTTTTATTTAAAAAAATTAATGGATGACTATATAATTTAATACTATTAATCTATTATTCGACATATAATTTATTATACATACATATATATAAATTATTGTTGATATTGTTTTAATAACTATTTATTATTTATTGTATTAATATATAATACGTATATTACATATATTATATCTATAAACTTTATTATATTTTATTATATTCTATCTATGTAAATCCATAAATCCATATTGAATAATATTTTTATTTATTATTATTATAACCACTATACTATTTGTTTTTTTTTTTTCTTTGTTATAATATAGACTATTATAATTATATTATTGATATTTATTTAGTTATTTATTTATTTATCTATTTATTTATTTAACTTTTTATTTATTTATTTATTTATTTATTTATTTATTTATTTGTTCTTTAATACCAACTGTTTAATAATACTCTCATAAAATCAATAAATCATTTCATAATTAATGTATTAATGTGTATATAAAATTTAATAATTACCTTTAAAATACTCTTTATTTTAATAATGAATTTACTATTCTTGACAGTTTTTTATTTCTTTACAATAGTTTATTGCATATATTCTTTCTTTATTTGTTTAATTATTATACCTATATTTTTTATTATTTTTAAAAAATATATATATATGTTATAAATTTTAAAATTCATAAATAAAATAAATAAAAATTAAATAATATTTGTTCTATTAATATAATTATTTATTTTCTTTATTAAATATTTTAAAAGTATTATTATAAATGTACATTAAAGAAATAAGAAGAAGAAATAAACTTATTTATAAGAAAAAATAAGAATGCATATTTATATTTTATTTTAAATTATACTATCAATACTTTGTATTACTTATTTTTAATATACCTTATATTCTTATTACTTCTTTTAAAATTTTGTTTATGAAAAATATTGCTATTTTATATAGTTACTTTTGAAATGTGTAATATATATAGATATAAAAGTATATCTTTCTTATTTTTAGGTATATTATTTATTACGTAACTATTTAATAAGCTTTTTATATTACTTGAAAAAAAAAAAGAAAAGAAAAAAAAAACAGTAAAAATACAGTATAAATACAGTATAAAATAAAAAAAAAAAGTATAAAAGAATTATAAAAAAAAAAAAAAAAAAAGGAAAATCTATTATATATATGTAACTTTAATTTTAATTTAAACTCGTTAAAAAAAACAATTAATTTTTTTTACATATATTTATTAAATATAATATTAAAAAAAATAAAAAAATAAAAAATTATTAAAAAAATAAGCTATTTTAATTATAAAATAATTAATAATGAAATAATGAAATTTTGATTAATTATTTTATATATATATATAATTATTTAAATATTTCAAATTAAATAGAACTTTTTAATATTATATTAATTCTATAATAATTATTTTATTTTATTTTTTTTTTATTTTTTTTTTTTAAATTGATTTATTTATTTTTATTCATTTATTTATTTAATCGATTAAATAAAAATTAGATTAATGGATTTTTTTTATTATTATTAAAGCACTATTTAAAAAATATGTAAAAAAAAAAAAAAAAAAATTTAATAATTAATTAATAAAATAAAAAAAATTTAATATTTTTATAAAATTAAGTATCATATAATCTATTAATAGAAAAGTTTCAGATTCTATAGTTTAGTTACATCTAGCTATAAAATTATCTATATAAATTTATTATACACTATAAAAAGTCATGTTGAAAGCTATAGTTTTATTTGAGTAACAGCACTAATATTAGTCGATCCTATATATTCAAAATATGATATTTATTCATTTCTTTTAATGAATATAGATATTGAATTGAATTGAGATATAATCGATAAAGTATTAATGTTAATGTTAATAATAAATAATAATATTATTATTTTAATAAATTGCTTTAATCCTTATTTCATTTTATTATTTTTTCTATTTTTTATTTTTTCTATTTTTTATTTTTTTGATGTTAATTATTTTTAATTAAAAAAGTAAACTTTTTAACAAAATTAAAATAAAAAAAAAGTATATTTTATTAAAAAAATAATATATAATGATATATAATATAATATATAGTTATCCTTGAATTTAAATAATATTATATTTATTATTATTATAATTATAATATATGAATGAATTTAATAATTTAAATAAAAATGTGAGAAACTTTAAAGGGTTTAATAATAAAATTTTAATTAATAATTTTTATAGAATGAAAAAATAAAAAATAAAAAAAGGTTTTTTCAATTAATAAAATATTTTAGTTTTAATTTTTTTTTATTATATATTTTTTATTATATATTTTTTATTATATATTTTTTATTTTTTTTTTTTATTTTTTATTTTATTTTAAAAAAATCTAAAAAAATTTTCATAATTATTATTACAAATACTACTACGTTAATCTATAAAAAGAGTTTAAATAATTTTAATAATAAAAATTATTTGATACAGTTAAAATAGTTTTAATTATATTTCTGTTCATTTTTTAAAGTATTACTTTAAAAAAATATATATATTTTTTTTTTTATTTTCTAAATTAATTTTTAAATTTAATAAATTTTAAAAATTTTATTAAAATGTACTAAAATATATTTGATTTTATACTATTCATTTATATTTTAAATTTAACTCTTAAAAATAAAATAATAATAATATAAAAATATAAAAATAACTATAGTAAAAATAAATAATAATAACTAAACTTTTCTACTGAATGTTTAAAAAAAAATGCGGATCATTGTAATGTATATTTTTTAATACCTTTAATAATTTTATTATAATAAAAAATACTAAGAATAGAAATCTAAAAAATATTAATATGATATATTATATATTATTAATAGTAGAACCAAAATATTATTCAAGTAAAAAAATTTACTAAAGTCAATTGAGTTATTATTTTTTTTTTTGACATTATCGTTTTAATAAAACATAAAAAGTAATAAAAGTAAATCAGTAAATTTAATTGTATAAAAATTATATTGCTACCATTATGGCTTTTTATCCATTTTATTAAATTTCTTGATATGAAATTTAAATAAAGATATATATATAAAGCAATATATTAATATATAATTTTTATTATTATTTTTATTATTATTACTTATTCCATAAATATATATATATATAATATTTAGAGTCAAATTAATTTATACTATATTCTGAACTAAAAAAAAAAAAAAAAAAAAAAAAAAAAAAAAAAAAAAAAAAAAAAAAAACAATTAAAATAATCGCTAATTACATAATTAATTTTGGAACTATAATAAAATGAATTATTAATAATTATACATATTAAATTTATAACTTTTACATTTTTGATGAATATTTAATTACTTTAAATTGAAAAAATAACTTAATATTAAATTAACTATTTAATAATATATATATATATAATGACACTACATAAATATTCTATTATGTTCATATATATGTTATATCCTTTGACTTTTCTTTTATAATATCAAATTTTAAAAATATATAAATGCATAAATCACTCTGAACAAATATATAATATAAAATATTTTATATTTTCACGGATATTTTTTTTAAAAAAAATTTTCACCGACTTTTTTAAAAGAATTGATAGTAATATGCATTTCAATATTTCAATTTCAGAAATAATGGAAAATTAATATTAACTATTTATATATATATATCATTATTTCTATGAAATAGTTTCAGTATTTTAATAAAAAAAAAATTTTAAAAGTATAAAAAGCTAAAATATAATTTAAAAATATAATTTAACAATATAATTTAAAAATATAATTAAAAATATAATTTAAAGTATAATTTAAAATGTAATATAATTTAAATTTAATTAAATAAAAAGGTTTAAACCATGACTTTAAAAAAAAAAAAAAAAAAAAAAATTAATTTTAATTCCATAATAATCTTTCCTTTATTAAAATTAAAAGAAAAGGTAATAAATAAAATATATTTTAATTTATTAAAATAGGAATATATTTAGCTGTAACTAAAAAAAAAAAAAAAAAAAAAAAAAAAAAAAAAATCTAAATAATATTGTTTTATTTTATTACTTTTTATTTTCAATAAATACTTCATATTATATTTATTAATTTATTGATTGATGGATTAATTTATTTATTTATTTATTTATTTATTTATTTATTTTCAATATTTAATTTTATTATTAATTTTATTATTGATTTTATTATTAACTTATTTTTTATTCTTATTATTTTTATTATTTCATTTTAAATAATCTCGATTAAATATTTAAAATCCATTTGCTCTCACTTCAAAATTTTTACAGAAACAATTTAATTATTATTACTTCATTTTTTAAAATATATATATATATAAATTATATTAATATTATATTGATATAATTATTTCTTATTAATGTAATTTATTAATTTTATTATTATTCTCTTTGTTTTTTTCTCGGTTTTGATTATTCCTTTGATTCTATTATTATTTTTTTTTTTTTTAAGAAATGAAATTAAAATATCTATCTTTATTAAATTTTTATTAATTAATCAAATTAAGTAAATTATAAATATTAAAAACAAAAAAATTTTTTTTTTTTAAAAAACTATAAATTAGCAATTAAATATAAATAATAAACATTGTTTATTAAAATAAAAATAATAATAATAATAATAATAATAATTTTTTTTTTAATATTTAAAAATATTTTGATATTTAATAAAGAATAAAATACTAATGAATATTCTTTTTTTATTATTATTATAAGTTACTTTGATATAATTTTCAAGCTTAATTATTTCCAAAATGTTAGAGTAGTTAATAAATTATTATTTTTATTATCATTAATTATACTAATAATAATATTTATCACTATATAATAATATACTCCGATAATATAAAAAAAAAAAAAAAAGGGAAAAAAATTTATAAATTTTGAAATTTAATTTAGTTAATTTATAAAAAAATTTAAAATTATATAATTAAAAGAATTATGTTAATTATATATATTTAGATTTATAAGTAACATAATCATGATATTATTAATAATATACATTTATTTATTTGGTGATTTTAAATATTCTTATAAATATATATAATATTATTTTTAGTGAAATTTTTAGAATATAAAAATGTACTTTATTTTTTTTTATTCTTTTTTTTTTTTTCCTTTGGAAATAAACTTTCTATTTAGTTAAAAAGCATAGATATGTTTATTAAGATTATTATACTTTATGTATTTTGGATTTATATATAATTTCAATAAAATTAAAAATACCGAAATATTGTTTTTTTTTTTTTTTTTTTTTTTTTTTTTTTTTTTTTTTTTTTTTTTTTTTTTTTTTTTTTGTAGAATAATAAATAAATTATTTAAAAAATAAAACATAAAATTTATTTTATTTTAACTTATTTTTAAAAAAAAAAAAAAAAAAAAAAAAAAAAAAAAAAAAAGTTAATACGTTTAATTTTATATTTCATAATAATCTAAACACATTTAAAATACTAATCATTACAGTATTTTTAAAAATTCAAAAAAAAATGTTTCTATATATAGATAAAACTTTAAATTTTCAAGAAATTTAAAAAAAAAAAAGAAATGAAAAAGAAATGAAAAAGAAAAAAAACAAAGAGAAAACGAAGAAACAAAAATAAAAATAATAAAAAATAAAGTAAAAAATAAAAATAAAAATATAAAAGTTTTCAAACTATATTTATAACTTTATTATTAACAATGGTGGTGATATTTATTATTAAATTAGTTTATTAAAATAATATATATTATGACATAATGTTATTATAAAAATACAATAGAATTATTAATAATAAATTAATAATAATAATTAATTAATTATAATAATAATAATAATAATAATAATAGTCTTTAAATATATTTTATTTTTTTTAACATTATAATTAATAATTTCAGAATAATAAAATTTATAGTCAATGAAATAACTTGGTTCTATTAAATTACAATTTAAAGTTATTAATATTTTTTCGTTGTTCTGAGTGAGTTTTGATTTAAAGTTATTATCATTTTTTAAAAAATTTTGGAAATTTTTTTTTTTTTTTTTTTTACAAATATATTTACATAAAAAATTTAGAGAAAATTATGTTAAATAATATTAATAAAATCAATTATCATGATAGTAATATTGTTTCAATATAGTCTCTATCTACAAATATTATATTTTATGGATAGTATAATATTTAATATTATATTTATTTTACTTAATAATAAAAGAAAACTTATTTATATCATTTAATTTTAATATTACTTTCAAAAAAAAAAAAAAAAAAAAAAAGTATATATATATATATATTTATATTTTATATAATAATTAATTTTTAAGAAATCAAAAATTACATTTTATTAAAATAATTTAATTATAAAAGATATTTTAAAACTTTACTTTATCTAGTTTTTTTTTTTTTTTTTTTTTTTTTTTTTTCTTTTCTTTTCTTTTCTTTTTAACACCAAAACTATAAATTGATAAGCTTTTTTAAATAAAATTAATTAAAATATTAAAATTAAAGTAATGTGAAAAAAAATAAAAATAAAAAGTATATTGAAATTTTTTATTTAATTATTTAATTATATAATGAGGTGAATAGCATTTATATATATATATATATATATATATTATAAAAAATTCTTGAATATTATTTATATTCAATTTATCAAATATGAAATATTTTTAATAATTCCTTCATATAAATATATATATTATATTAATTTAAAAGTATTAAAAAAGTAGATTTTATAAAAATAATAATATATTACTTCAAAGTGTATTAATAAATTTTCCCTAGCTAATCTTGATTAAAAATTAAAAATATGAAGAATAACTTTTTCTTAAAACTAATAACAATTGGATAAATATTATTCAAGAATTAATAAAAAAAAATGGAGATTTATTTAAATATGTTTAATTTTAAATACATATATATATAATTAATTTTATTGTCATTATTAGAATTATATAGTTAAAATAGTTAAAAAAAAAAAAAATATATATATATATATATATATATTTAACTATAGTTACATAATTATTATGAAAATTATTCTAAATATATACATATTTAAATAAATCTCTTATATTATTAAAATTAACATTTTGATAATAACTGCTAAATAAAAATTCATTATTAAACATTATTAAAAATGATTTAAGAAAATATTTATTTATTTAGTTAGTTATTCTTTGTCAATTTTATAAAAAAAAAAAATACAATAACATTTTTTTTTTTTATTTTTAAATCTTTATTTATTTATAATTTATTATATTTCTTATTAAGAGTTCTTCTCAATTTAATCTATATTCATAATATTTACTTCAACTTATTTATTAATTTTTTTTTTTTTTTTTTTCATGGTTACACATTTCAATAATAGTTAAACTTCATAACAACAAAAATCAGTATTCATGATAGTAAATAAATGATAAAAACAACTGTAGTTGTTTTTATCTTGTGAAACAATTTTTTTTTTATATTGATTTTCCTTTTCATTATATATATATCTATTTTTATTTTGTTATTATTATTACTTTTATTTATTTATTTATTTATTTATTTATTTATTTATTTATTTAGTTATTTATTTAGTTATCTTCATAACATGTCAAAAAATTTCCTTACAATCTGAAATTACTAAATATATCCACTTTTAAGTTTAACCATTTTCATTATTTAACGTATGACATAAAAAATTAGGATTAGTATTATTTTCTTCTGTTAATTCACTTACATTGCCAATAAGTTCTAATAAATTTGTATTTTTAATTCTTTAAAGTACTATTATACTATTCTAACGGTTTCTTCTAAATTATCATTATTATCATAATTATTTCTTTCACTAAAAACGGTATATCTATAATTAAGGTCTAAGTTATTCAATCTAAACTTTATTATTAAAGAAAATATTCTATTTTTGTTTCTCTTTTTTTTGGTTTAAGAAGATAGTCTTATTCTTTTTTCTATTTTCAATTATTATTAATTGTCATAAATAGAGCATGATATATACATATTTTATTTTGTACAATTAAATAAATTCTTCACTATTTTATATAAACTTTTTGGGATATAAATTTATTACTATCTCTATATTGCTTTAAAACCCAAAGTATATAATCATCCCAAGCTTTTAAATATATCATATCAATATTAAAAAATAGCTATAAAATATATTATTTTCTAAATATAAAAGTACTTTATACAAAATTTGATTATTAATTAAAAATACTCATAAGAATTATTGCATTATAATAATAATAATAATAATAATAATAATAATAATAATAATAATAATAAATGAAAATAAATAAATATTAAAAATAAAAATATATAAACTATGATTCATTTAATCTATTCTAATCAATAAAATAATAATAATAATAATAATAATAATAATAATAATAAAAATAAAATAAAATAATATAAATAGTAAGATATTAAATATAAATAAAATACAGATTGAATAAAAAAAAATAAAATAAAATAAATAGTAGAATATGAATATAATTAAAGTACATGTTGAATAAAATAAAATAAATAGTAGAATATAAATATAATTAATGTACATATTGAATAAAATAAAATAAATAGTAGAATATAAATATAATTAATGTACATATTGAATAAAATAAAATAAATAGAAGAATATGAATATTGAATAAGATAGTATAGATTGAATAAAGTAAAATAAAATAAAATAAATAGTAGAATATGAATATAATTAAAGTACATTTGAATAAAATAAAATAAAATAAAATAAATAGTAGAAATATAAATGTAAATATAAATGTAAAGTACAGATTGAATAAAATGAAATAAAATAAAATAAATAGTGAATATAAAACATGTAAATTATTAATTAAAATAAAATAAAATAAAATAAAATAAATAGTGAATATAAAACATGTAAATTATTAATAAAAATAAAATAAAATAGAATAAAATAAATAGTGAATATAAAACATGTAAATTATTAATAAAAATAAAATAAAATATAATAAAATAATATAAAATATAATATAAAATAAAAAAATAGAACTATAATTATTAAAATGATGTTAACATAAATAAAAATAAAAAAAAAAAAAAGTATTATGTAATTAAATTTTGTTCATTTAAATATTTATTTATATATCTATTCATTTCATTTAAGCAATTAATGAAATATGATAAAAAAAAAACATTTTTTATTTAACATTATTAAGGATTTTAACTTATGTTTTAATTTAATTAAAGATTATTTAAATTTATCCGTCTTTTTGATGGTGGATATTCTTTTTTTTTTAATACCTTATAATGATAAAAATTGATAGACCTATCTCCCTATTTCTCAACAGGTGATATAATCTTTATTAAATAAGGATTTAACAGACATATCAATTTGAAATTGTTCTCCCTGTACTTAACATCAACTTTCAAATAATGAACTTATAACTATCCTTATCATATCACAACAATTAAATGGAACGAAGTATTTTCATTGCAAGTTCAGTTTAATAATGTATTAAATTAATATTACTTTATTATTATTATTTTTTTTTTTTTTTTTTTTTTTTTTTTTGAATATTTATTTATACAATAATAATTTTTAATATTTCAAATTTCTTTTCCTCTTAATTAACATAATTAAAACTTTAAATTAACAGAATTTTTTACAATTAAGTTATTTATTATACAATTATTTATAAGATAGATAATGTATTTAAAGCCATATAATTAATATTTAAAAAATACATAATGATTTTATATGTATAAAGCCATATATTTCATGTATAATATCAGTACATATTATTTATTATTATATTAAACTTTATTATTAATATATTGTATATTTTTGTTAAAACTATGATAATTATATTTATAATTATATTTAAGACTAAAAAAGATATATTAAATTTAATATAAATTTATTAATGTAATAATTTTTTTTTTTTTAAATTTATGGCGTTTTATATAATAAATTATAAATAAAGTATAAAATAATTTTTGAATTTTTGTACAATTTAAAAAGTTTATTATTAATATTATTTAAATATATAATTTCAGAAATTTTTTAAATATTTGAATTTTTTATTTTTAAAATTATTATAATACTTTTATTTCTTATAAAAAAAAAAAAAATAAATAAATAAATAAATAGAAGAAATAATATAATCAAAATAAGAAATAATAGAAATAATAAATAAAATTTTTTCAGTAATATAAAAATTATTCTTGTAAGTATATATTTCTTTAATTGCATAATAAAATAACATTATATATATATATATATATTTTTTTTTATTTAAATGTATTAATGCATTATTATTTTATAATAAAATAAAAAGTAAAAGAAAAAAAAAAAAAAAAAAGTAAATAAACTTTAATAAACTTTAATAATAGAATTTTAAATCTTAAATTTAAAAAAAAGAAGGTGAGTTTTTATGCTATCTATCATTAATATATATTAAAAACATTTTAAATAATAGAAAATTTTAAAAATGTATATTTTTTTAAGGTATAAATTAGAATAATCATAAATATTACATTATGAGGGCGTTATCTACGATAAATAAATTACTTTTACTTTTTTTCAGCTATGGCGCTGTTGCCAAATCAGAAGGTATTTTTTTTATTTTTATTATAACTATTTTTTAAAAAAATACTGTTTATAGATATTAGGTCCGAAGAATTTTTTTTTTTTTTTATTTTATTTTTCTAATAAATGATTATAAATAATAAATATAAATATCAAATTAGATTGTACCAAATATGTTGATGAATTAGCAACTTTTTGTAGATATAATAAAAATTCTGGTGTAAATAGAATAAGAAAAATTAGATTTTTAACAGATAAAAAAACTTTAAAAAAGAATTGTGATATTTTCAAGGATATCCCTAATACGGATATTGAAGATTGTGGTAAGTTTTTAAACTTTTTGACTTAATAAATAAAATGATAAGGGTAAATTTATTTATTTTTTATAATATTTTAAATTTATTTAATTAAAAAAATAAAATAAAATAAAATAAAATAGAGGAGGAAGAAGAAGAAAATAAAAACATAAAAATGATTGATTTCTTCCCCGACAAAACAGATGATTATAATATCTTTAATATTAAATCTTTAACAAAAGATGGTGAACCTTGTGAAGATTGTACAAAATGGATTTTAAATAAGGATACTATAGATATATTCCCAGAACAATCAAAGTCTAAAAAACCTTTTTCATCTTTATTAGAAATGGAAATTCAAACATTTGAAGTAATTTTTTTTTTTTATATATATACATAGATATAATGAATATAATAATATAATACAATTAATATTAAATTATATTTTTGTATATAGAACTTAGAAAAGAAATCATATCTTTTAGTTAATTTTGCTTATTCTAATGAAAAAGTAAAGAATGGTCTCCGTATTCTTGTTAATGGTGCAGTAAAATTAGATCTTACCAATAAATCTATATCATCAGATAAAACCATTGGTTATAAATTAAAATTAAAGCCAAACAAATCATACTTAGTTCAATTAGAATATACTTATCAAGGTGATGACACAAAAGATGATTACAAAGGTGATGACATAGAAGATATTGAATTAAAGAAAGTCAAGAGACAAATGATTGATGATGATGATGACGACTCTCCTTCTGATAAATCTTTTGCACAAATTAAGGTAAATAAATAAATAAATTAACTAAACATTAATTGTTATTTAATGAATATTTATCATTTTATAATTTTTATAATTTAATTTTATTATATATATAAAATGAAAAAAGTTATTATACTTAAAGCGTGGTGATTTCTTAAAGTTCACTGGTAAAGTTAAAGGAGAACCAGATCCAATTGATGATGATGATGATGATGATGAAAAACCATCTGAAGGAGCTGATGAAGATAAACCAACTGAAGGAGCTAATGAAGATGAACCAACTGAAGGAGCTGATGAAGATGAACCAACTGAAGGAGAAGATAAAGAAGAACCTGCTGAAGGAGGTGAAGATAAAGAAGAACCAACTGAAGGAGAAGATAAAGAAGAACCAGATGAAGGAGGTGAAGATAAAGAAGAGCCAACTGAAGGAGGTGAAGATAAAGAGGAACCAGCTGAAGAAGGTGAAAATAAAGAGGAATCAACTGAAGGAGGTGAAGATAATGAAGAACCAGCTGAGGATTTACCAGGTTTTGATGATCCATTAGATTATCCAAATCAAGATAATGATGATAATATAGATAATGGTGAAGCTAATGACGATACTAATGACGATACTAATGACAGCACTGAAAATAATACTGATAATAATACTGATAATAATACTGATAATCAAAGTGAAACAAAAGAAGAAAATGGTTCTGGTATAGGTGGTAAAGTCATTCTTATTGGTGGTATTGGTTTAGTTGCTTCTATTTTCTATTTTAGAAGTTCCGCTAGTTCTAAAGCCAAACGTCAATATGGATTAACTCAAGACAATTTAGAATTAGATGAATTAGAAAGAGGAATTGCAGATATTGAAAGAGATCTTGATTATGATGATGAGGATGGTGATCATTCTAATATTGGTTCAATGAATAATGAACTTGATGCTGATGAAGAAGCATTCTTTGAACAGATGAGTGATGATGATGAAGGTTATGAAAACTATGGTTTCAAATAATTTTTTTTTTAAAAAAAATAATAAAATAAAATAAAATATATAGAAATATATATAGATATATTAATAAAAATATTAATAGAATTGAGATATTAAATATATATATATTTTATATTTTTTACTTTAATTTATATTAGTATTTTTAATTAATTTTAAATGTGTTTTTTATTTTTTTTATATAATTATTATACAATCATCTCATATCTTTTAATTATTAATAATCTATGTTTACAAATATATTAAAAAAAAAAAAAAAAAAAAAATAATAATAAATAAATATTATATAGTATAAATAATTAATAATAATAATAATAATAATAACAAAGTAAATGAAAATATATATATTTAAATATTTTTTTTTTTTTTTTTTTTTTTTTTTTTGTAATCTTTATGGTTATTATTTATCTATACATAATTTTTAAAAAAAATAATATATTATTATAATATATAAATATATATTTTTAATACTATTAATTACATTTATAAGTCATAATAAATATAATAAAAAAAAATAAAAAAAAATAAAAATAAAAATAAAAAATAAAAAATAAAATAAAAAGAAATATAGAAAATTATATATTTTAATATATAATAATAATAATATAGACGAAAAAGAATGAATTATAAGAGTAAAAAAATAGGAAAGAAATAAAAAAAAAATTCTCCTAAGGTTTTACTATTATTTTTTTATTCTAATAAAAAAAAAAAAGACATAAATAATATAAAAAATAAAGTAAAACAAAAAAAAAATAAAATAAGAAAATAAGAAAATAAGAAATAAAAAAAAAAAAAAATAAAAATAAAAATAAAAAAAAATAAAAAAAGTAAAACTAAAACTAAAAATAAAAATAAAAAATATTAATGAATTGATTTATAAATTTATTATTATTTTATTTAAAATAAAAAAAAAAAAAAATTTTTTTTTATCTAATTCATTATTATAATTATTATTATTATTATTTTTATTATTATTTTATTTATTTTATTTTTATTTTTATTATTATTTTTATTATTATTATTCTTGTTTAATTATATTTCAATTATATAATAATAATATTATTATTATTATTTTTTGTTTAATTATTTTTCAATTATATAATTATTACTATTATTATTATTATTAAATAATTATAGTTCACTTTTATTTCATTTTATTATATTCTCTTTTTTTTTTTTTTTTTTTTTAGTGGACACTACCTTTAATTTATAGAGGTTCATTTCCATATTTAATTTCCATATATATATATATTTTTTTTTTTTTTTTTTTTTTTTTTTGATAAAAATTATTTAAATTCATTTCAATATTACCATAATTACTTAATACTTTTAAAAAAAAAATAAAATAAAATAAATAAATAAATAAATAAAGATTAAAGTTTGCAATAATTGCGGCTATAAAAAAAAAAAAAAAAAAAAAAAAAAAAAAAAAGTTTTTATTTTATTATATCCAATACAAAAATATAAAATTTTATTATATATAATACATTATATTATGGGTAATTTTGCCTCATTAGAATGTCCAACATGTAAGTCTTTGTCGTAGTAATTATAACAACTTATCTATTAGTCTTACCTACTGGATAGTCCTAAAATTTCATGAATTTAGGCAACAATACATTCAATTGGTTGATAAAAATTTTTTTTTTTTTTTTCATTAATATTTTTCTTATTGTTACATGAAAAATCAGTGAAAACACAATTTATACTATGATCAATTTGTATACCGTTGGGCCTTCCTTTATCAATTATGATATATTAAAAAAAATTCTTTTTACATACTATTAATAATATATTAAAAAAAAAAAAAAATTCTATATAAAACGCATGCTCATACAATTGCCAAACTTTTTTTAAATTACTATCTTTATAAGAGTTAAAAATAGATTCAATATATAAATTAAAAATAAAATATATATAAAAATATAACCATTCTTAAACCCAATTTCAATTTTAACACTATTTATTAAACATGTATCTTAGTATAACATTATGTGAAAACATTAGCATCCTTAAAAATTTATTTAAGAATAAATCGGAATGAATATTCCAAATATCAATATATAGATGTAAGCTAAAACAACCCTAGATATCATTTTTAATTTTAATATTTTATAAATAAGTTTTAAAAATTTATTTTTTTTTTTTTGAATTATATTTAAAATAAAAATATAATAATCATTAACTTATAATGTTAAATTTAAGTCAGTTTCAATAAAAACAAATTTCAAATGTACAAATAAAAAAAAAAAAAGGTGTTGCAAATGATACACATTTTGAGAAAAACAAAATGATAAATATTTTAATTTTTTTAATTAATTAAAATTTAAATTTAAATTTAAAAATATTTATTAAATTTTTTTTTTTTTTTTTTTAAATTTTTAATATAAATTATTATAATTTATTAACTCTTTTTTTTTTGTAATTACTATTCATTATTTTAATTATAAATTATTATAAAATAACATTTATATTAAATAAAATATCAACTTATATCTCAAATTTTAACCAATCATAATTCCAAACAATAATTAAAAATCTGAATAATTAAATGTTAAAAAAAAATCCGTTAATTATTTATTATTTATTATTTTTTTAATTTTTGATTTTTGAATTGTTTAATTAATTAATCAATAAAATAAATAATAAATAAATAATTAAATAATTAAATAATTAAATAATAAATAATTAATAAATAATTAATAAATAATTAATAATAATAAATAAATAATAAATAATAAAAAATAATAATTAAATAATAATTAATAAATAAATAATAATAATAAATAAATAATAAATAATAAAAAATAATAAATAATAATTAATAATCAATAAATAATAAATAATTAATAAATAAATAATAATAAATAATTAATTAATAATTAATAATTAATAATCAATAAATAATAAATAATAAATAATAAATAATAAGTAATAAATAATAAATAATAAATAATTGAACAATAAATAATAAATAATTGAATAATAAATAATAAATAATTGAATAATAAATAATAAATAATTGAATAATAAATAATAAATAATTGAATAATAAATAATAAATAATAAATAATAAATAATAAATAATAAATAATAAATAATAAATAATAAATAATAAATAATAAATAATAAATAATTAAATAATAAATAATAAATAATTAATTATAAATAATAAATAATAAGTAATAAGTAATAAGTAATAAATAATAAATAATAAATAATAAATAATAAATAATAAATAATAAATAATAAATAATAAATAAATAATAAATAATAAATAAATAATAAATAATAAATAATAAATAATAAATAATAAATAATAAATAATAAATAATAAATAATAAATAATAAATAATAAATAATAAATAATAAATAATAAATAATAAATAAATGTAAGTAATTAACATTTATTATTTAAAAATTTTTAAAAATTGTAAATAATATAAAAAATTATAAATTAATTCGAAATAAATAATAAATAATAAATAGTACAAAATAAATATAAATAAAATATATGTATAATATATATAAATAATATATATAAATAATATATAAATTTAATTTATAATTTTATACGAGTACACAAAAAGAAGAAAAAAAAAATTTTTTTTTATGTGTATATATGAATATATAATATATTTTATGTAATATTTATAGTTACTTTACATTTTTATTATTTAATATTTAATATTTAATATTTCTAAAATTAAATTAAATGAACAAATGAATAAATTTCAATTGAAATAGAGGCATTAATTGTAATATACTGATATTATAATCTTTTATATATTATATATTACATCGATGATCGATATCTAACCTCTACACATATTTAAAAAAAAAAAAAAACAATTCACTTAATGATTATTTATTATTTCATTATTTATTTATTTATTTATTTATTATTTATTTATTATTCAATTATTTATTTATTTATTATTTATTTATTATTCAATTATTTATTTATTTATTTATTATATATTAATGATTAATAAATTTAATTCCTATTTTTGTTGTTTTTCTATTTCATTTAAATTTAATAAAAAACAAATTTAATTATATAATATTTGTATATTTATATTTCTTTTCGTTTTATTTTTTTTTTCTTTTTTTCTTTTTTTTTTTAAAAAAAAAAAATAAAATATAAAAAAATAGTAATTAATTAATATAAAAAAAAATAAAAATAATAAAAATAAAAATAAATAAAACATTTAAAAATATTATTAATTAGATATAAACCTCGTAATATTTAAATATATAATTTCTGGAAAATTAATATTTTTAAATAAATAAAACATGTCTAATCAAATTGAAGATTTGAGAGAACAAATTGACAATTTAGATGTATCTCTCGTTTCTTTATTAAATGGTAATTTTTTTTTAAGTATTTAACTTAAATAAAAAGTGTTATTGTTAATAAAATAAGAATAAAATGAATATAATTTTTTAGTAGAATGGAATATTATTTCACTTCACTAAAAGAAAGAGCAACCGAAACCTATATATATATATTTAGAAAAAAAAATAATATAGATGAAATATAACCCTTTATATTAATTTTTTTAATATCTTTATTTAATAATTATATTTTAATATGTATATCTTTTTAATATATTGAAAATGATATTTCTAATATTCAATAATATTAATAATTATTTTATTATATAAATTTATACATATTAACTTTAATAATTAATTATGTTAATTTATTACATAAACCAAATGTTATTTGCTTTCATTTTATATATATATATATATATTATTTCTAAATTATTTTTTTAAAAAAAAAAAACTAATTTCAAATATTAATAATGATAATAATATTAATAATAAATTAAAAGAATATTTGTATTTTCCATTATTAATCGGAATTATTTTTTTCTTTATAAAAAAACGTTTTACTAATTCTAAAGAACGTGCATTACTAACCCTTGATATAAACAATGTCAAAAAGGAATTAGCAAAGTAAATGACAGTTAACCTTTTTTCGAATAGTATTTATTAAATTTTAAAATATTTATTTTGATTTATTCAACTTTTTTTTTTTTTTTATCATTTCGTAATTTAATTATAGAAAAGAAATGAAAGACATTGAACATGATTCAGCAAGAGAATTAGAAGTATATGAACAAGTAAATGTTTATTATAATTATTTTATTTCAACATAAAATAGTTAAATAATATATTGTATCTATTAACACTTTTTTTTTTTATTATTGTTTTTAAATTTCTATTAAATGAAATAAATTAATATTTTGTTTTGCTATTAAAGTGCCTTAAAGTAAATAAATGGATATTACTACTCAATTTATTATATTTATTTAAAATCTTATGTGAAAAAGTTTTATGAATATAGTTTATTAATAAATAAATAAATATATTAATTAATTAAATAATGAGGCAGTATTATTTATTTATTAATATATATTCAATAATTTATATATAATCAAATTTATTTAATATTATTATATTATTATTATTTTATCATAATAGAAGCAAAGTTTATAATATTAAATAATTTTAAAAATTTCGAAATGACATAATTTTAAAATATTATTTATTTATTAATATAATTTAATTATTAATTAATCAATACTAACCTATTATTTTATATTAATATAATTTAATTTTATTCTATAATATAAATATAAAATAAATAAAAATAAGGTTCAAAAATTGAATAATGGACCTTTACCAAATAATACTTTAGTTTCTATTTTCAAAGAAATTGTGTCAGCTTCATTATCCATAAATAAAGATGTAAAAGTTAGTTTTTTAGGTCCAAGAGGTACCTATAGTCATCAAGTATGTATTTAGTTATTTGCTATTCTGTTTGGAAAAAAAAAAAAAAAAAAAATTTTTTTAATTTATAAAAAGTAAGAAAATATTAATGATAATGAATTTTTATTGAATGAATAGGCTGCTTCAAGTCGTTTTGGAGACAGTGTTCTCTATTCCAAACAAAGAACTATTGCTGGTGAGTATAAATAGTTATTAAATTAATTAATTAATTAATATTGTTATTATAATTATTATTTTTTATTTATATGATCTAAATAATTCAATATTTAATTAACATTTATTAAACATATTAAAATAAAAACGTTTTTTTTAATAGATGTTTTTAGATCAGTTGAAAAGAAAGAATCTACTTATGGTGTTGTACCATTTGAGAATTCAACTCATGGAACTGTAACTCAAACTATTGATGAATTAATTAGAACACCAGTTAAAGTTAGAGCTGACCTTTATCTTCCTGTAATTTTTTTTTTCTTCTTAAGTTATAAATTTTTTTGAAAAAAATAAAAAATAATTTTAATTTTAATTTTAATAATAAATTATTAAATATTTAATCAATATTAAATTAGATTCATCATCAATTTTTATCCAAGTCTTCAGATTTATCTGAAATTACAAAAATTTACAGTCATCCAGAGGTAAAATATCTATTGAAAAAAAAAAAAAAATTTTTTTTTTTATTAATATAATAAAAATATTTTGAATAAATATAATTTATTTATTGTAATTATTTATATATCAAAAGGCTCTTGGTCAATGCTCAAAATGGTTAAATACCAAAATGAGAAATGTTGAAAAAATTCCAGTTTCTTCAACAAGTTATGCAGCTGAGCTTGCCTCCAAAGAATTAGGTGCTGGAGCTATTTGTAGTATGGTATGTGCTGATATATATGGTTTAAAAGTTTTGGATAGAGATGTTGAAGATATTAAAGGTAAAAATTCATTGATATATATAAAAGTATTAACAAAATTATTATTATTATTTAATTTATTAATTTTATTTTTCATTTTTTATTTTTTTTTTCTTTAATTTGTTTATTATTATTATTATTATTATTATTATTATTATTATTTATAATAAATATATATTATTATTATCATTTTTAATAAATATATATATTTAATTAATATATATATATATTATTTTAATTTTATTTTTTTAAAAAATACAGATAATACTACTAGATTCTTTGTTATTGGTCAATCTTATGATGGTCCATCTGGTCATGATAAAACTGTTTTCTCATTCACTGTTGATCATCGTCAGCCAGGTGCATTATGTAATGCCCTTGCTGTTTTTAAAGAACATGATATTAATATAACAAAAATTGATTCAAGACCATCCCATCAATATCATTGGCATTACATTTTCATTTTGGAAATTGAAGGTCATATTGAGGATGAACCATTAAAGGAAGCCTTTAAAGAATTGAATGATTATTGTGTAGATATCAATATTATTGGTTCTTATCCAAGAGCAAAAGAACTCTAGATTAAAGAAAAAAAAATAGTAATACAAAATGTTTAAAAAAAAAAAAAAAGGAAAAAAAAAAAAAAAGGAAAAAAAAAATTAAGAAATTAACAAAAAATTAAATATTTAATAAAAATTATTAAATATAATAATAGAAATTTTATTGGAAAAAAAAAAAAAAAAAAAAAAAAAAAAAAAAAAACGATAAAACAACTATATATATATTAAAAAAAAAATTCATTTAAAACAGAATTTCAAAAGGAAATTATTTCGTTTAAAGGAATTAATTCATAATTAATTTTTTAAAATCCCAATAATCAAAAAAAAAAAAAAAAAAAAAAAAAAAGGAAGTAACTAAAGATATATATTTATATATTAAATAATATTATTATTATAATATTTAAATTTAATAAGAAAAAATGCATCTTATTACAATATTAATATAAATATATATGTTCAGTTCATTATTCTTTTTATATCATATTTTTTTCTTCTTCTTAATTTTTTATTGTATAATAAAAAATATAAAAATAATAAGACATTCTATATATAATAACAATTATATATTGAATGGTAATTAAATAATACAACATAGAAATAATTAAATATAAATAATATATATGTTAATATAGATATTATCTATATTTAAAAAGATATTACATTATAATCTTTTGTTAAATATTTAATTTGGTTTTAATAATTCTAATCTCATAATCTCATCATAATAGCATAATTCATTAATTATAAGTTTTTTTTTTTTTTTTTTTCTTTAATTCACCCTTATTTAATTTTAAATATTATTTATATATATTTATAAATTATATATAAATAATTAACGAAATTATAAAAAAAAAAAATTTAAAATTTATATTTTATTTTTTTTTTTTTTTTTTATCATTCTTTTTAATTTTCTTTTTATATACTATTAATTTTTAGTATTTTCATTATATTATTCCTCTCCAAATTATCGCAAAAAACAAAATAAATCAAAATAATCAATTAAAAAAAAAAAAAAAAAAAAAAAAAAAAAAAAAAAAAAAAAAAAAAAAAAAAAAGATATATGAGGAGAATCAACAAGAACATAAATATAATAAATAATATATATGAATAATATATATTATTTTAAAAGAAATATAAATATATAAATATTTTAATAATAATCATTTTATTTTATTTTTTTTATTTTAATTTACATAACAATAGAATTATTAGTTTTAAGTAAAAATTTTAAGAATCATAAATTAAAATAATAATAGAATAGAAGATGATAAAATTCATAAAGAAAATAATAATACTAATAATAAAAAAAATAATTAAAATAAAATAAAAGACAAAAAAAAAAAAAAAAAAAAAAAAAAAAAAAAAAAAAAAAAAAAAAATTATAATTTT
The DNA here is from genome assembly GCA_016946835.1 of Neocallimastix lanati (nom. inval.). Taxonomy (NCBI): domain Eukaryota; kingdom Fungi; phylum Neocallimastigomycota; class Neocallimastigomycetes; order Neocallimastigales; family Neocallimastigaceae; genus Neocallimastix; species Neocallimastix lanati (nom. inval.). The sequence continues at coordinate 536,797 of JACVTC010000028.1, forward strand.
TTGTGAGTAAATAATGATGTTGTAATATAAGGTAAAAAAAAATAGTAATAATAATAATAATAATATGGATTAATGAGGAAAATGAATCTATTATTATTATTATTATTATTATTATTATTATATTATTATTATTATTATTATTATTATTACTATTACTATTATTATTATTATTATTTTTATTATTATTATTATTATTATTATTATTATTATTATTATTTTTATTATTATTATTATAATTTTAAATATAAAACTATCAGAAATAATCGAAAGATAAAAAAAAAGTTTTAAAAATGTTGTTCATGTTAATAGTAAAGAAGATATTTCATCTTTCCTTTATTAAATTAATTGATCATTTTTTTTTATGTTAAAATGAAATATTAGTTATGTAAATTATTACAAAAAAAAAAAAAAAAAAAAAAAGTATATATATTGTTTAATTTTTGGATTGAAAATTTATAATTTAATTTATGTATATTGAAAATTGGAATATAATAGAGATTACTTTTAATTTTTTTTAAAAATAAAATTTGAAACGTTATATTTTTTCTTTATATTTATATATATTCATATACTGGCACTGATATTTTTCATGAATTATAAATATATTTAAATAATCTAAAATTCTAATAAGATTATATATATAATTAAAATAATTTATTATATTATTTAAAAAATTTTAGATGTAAAATATTGTGAAAAATATCAATTTTTATTATTATTATTATTAATTATTTCATTTATTTAGTGGTTCCCGTTCCGATGCTTGTAGTCAATGGACAATGGAAATATTTGTAGGAAATTATAGGGAATTCAGCTACATGAAGAGACGTGTAACGTGTAATGAGCGGTGACGTTACACTATCACTATGTATATCATATATCAATCTCACCTAAAGTGATAACTGTTGGGAGCACTAATGAGAGATGGGTACAAATTACTTATGTGACTATGTATTTTTTTTTAATATATATATATATATATTATATACAATATTTAGTTTTATTATTTATTTATTTATTTATTAAGTAATCTTTTTCATATAATTAAAAAATTAATAAATAAATAAATAAATAAATATAATTAATGATTATATATTTATCTGTGAAGTTCATTATATTCAATATAAATGTAAAGAACAAAAATTAATAATACAATAAAAAAAAAAAAAAAAGCAAAAATATTTTTTATATATAATGTATAATGTAATATATATTTAATTTTTTTTTTTTTTACAATTATATATATTAAAACATACGCATATATATCTAAAGAAAAAAAAAATTTTTTTTTTTTAATATTAAAATTTTTTTTTATTTTATTATTAAAATTCCCATATACCCGAAATTCCTATTTAAAAGAAATCTATTTAGAAATCTAATTTATTATTTAATGTTTATATTTATTTATATTATAATTTAAAATAAAAAAAAAAAAAAAAATAGATTTTTTTTAGTAATTTTATAAAAATAATATATGTATATATATATATTTTACTTCCATTTTTAATTTTTATATATAATAAACCAAATTTATTTTTCTACATAAGAAAATTAAAAAAAAAAAAAAAAAAATGGATAACTCAATTGATAATCCAAAAAATATGATTATGGCCAATAAATTAGGGGCTATATTAAATGATCAATACAAACTTATGACTGATATGAATAAAGTATTAAATCATATAAAGGAGTTAGCGGCAGATAAATTGGAATATGTTGAACTTTATCAGGATAAATCTCAAACTACTAAAAGAGAAAGTACTTTTAATGTTGATGACTTTGAAAAGTTTTTCATTGAACAACTAGATAATATAGATGAATTAAAAATTCAAAATAAGGTTATAGAAGGTAATATTTATTATTATTATTAGTAGTAGTAGTAGTAGTAGTAGTAGTAGTAGTAATAATAGTAATCATAATAATAATATTATTAATAATGTAATTATTATTAAACTAAATTAATTTTCAAAAATTTAATTAATATAATATACATCAATAATTTTTTGTTTTAAATAATTGAATTTTAATAACATCATTTATATTAATACTAATATTTTTTTTCCTTATTATTAAACATACTTTATATATTATTTTAATAATGTTTTATTTTACTTTATTTTATTTATATATATATATATATATATTTTATTTTTAAAAAAAAATTAAATTTTAAAAAAAAAAAAAAAAAAAAAAAAAACTTTTTGATTTAAAATTTCTTAAAAACCAGATATTAAAAAAAAATTAAATAGAAATGAAGAAATTGATAGTGTTAATAAAGAATATGAAGCAGAATTAAGCTTAGAAAGAGATAGATATCAATGTCAACCTAAATATAAAAGATATGCTGTCAATAAAGAATTTAGAGAATTTAGAGAAACATTATGGGATGTTAAAAATGAGGGTAGAACGATGCCTTCCTTATTAGAATATACTCGACAAAAGTACGGTCGTGATGAGGATATATTGGAAATTGAACATGAAGAAAACGATGATGAAATTGTGATTACTAATCGACAAGAATCGATGATATGTCCATTAACTAAAAAAATAATGATAGATCCATTAATTAATATTCGTTGTGAACATTCCTATTCCTCTGTGATTAAAGAGTATATTAAACAATCTAATGAACGTCGTATTGAATGTCCGGTAGCGGGATGTAAACATTATGTAACAATGAGTGATTTACGTCCCAATAAATTATTAGCCAGAAAAATTAGAAGAAAGAAATTTCAAGAAATGGAAGAGGAAATGGAAGAAAGAGAAAAATATGAATAAAACTATAATTAAAACTATAATTAAAACTATATATATATTAAAAGCTATTTCTTTTTTTTTTTTTTTTTTTTTTTTTAATAATCAAATATTAAATAAAGAAATTAAAAAAAAAAATAATAAATTATTAATCTATATCTAATATTAAATAAATAAATATATATATATATATATATATATGTAATATAACATATCCTATTTATTTGAAAGATTTTTATTTTTATTTTTATTTTTATTTTTATTTTTATTTCTTTTATTTTATTTTCATTTTTCCATTTTATTTGTATTCTATGAAGCTTTTAAAATTCTTGTAAAAAAAAAAAAAAGTATAAGTATTACATGAATATATATATATATATCTCAGATTATGCTTCTTGTGCAATCTCCAGCTGAGTAATAAAAAGCTCAAAATAGTCCAGACCTGTTTCGCCTACTGAAACATTAACATTTTATATTTTTATTAATAATTCATATGTATATAAATTATTAAATACTAAATACTAAATACTAAATAATGAAATAAAAAAAATAAAAAATAAAAAAAAAAAAAAAAAATAAAATATTTTCAAATTTATTGAAAAAATATCATTAAATTATTACAATAATTACTAAAGTTTAGATGTCTCAATATCATATTCATAATAGTTATGGTTTTATATTACATATTTAAATATATATGATTTTGATATTAAAAATTATTAATATTTTAATAAAAAAAAAATTAATTTTAATTTTTTCATAATTAATTATATATTAATTATTAATAAAAAAAAAAAATCTATTCTTTTTAATATTCATAAAATATATAATAATCTATGGTAAAACTTATTATTTTTTTATTTTTTTTTAAATACAATTATTTTTAATATTCATATAATATATAATAATAATTCAATGATAATAATATTTAATATTAAAAAATTATTTTTAAATTTTTATTTTATTTTTTTAAATATATTTGTTATATTTAATTATTATATTTAATAATTCAATATTTAATAATTAATTATAAAAATATATTTAATTATTAAGATATATTTTAATATTTTGTAAAATAGTAATAAAATAATTATTTATTAGATTTAATTATAAAATTATATTTAATTATAAAGATTTTAATATTTTTTAAAAAATTATAATATAAAAACAATATTTTAATTATAAAAATATATTTTTAAAATAATAATATTATAATAACAATGCTTTAATTATAAAAATATATTTTTAAAATAATAATATTTTATCATAAAAATATATTTTAATGCTCATAAGCTTACCTAATCCAATAAAGATTAAAAATGCTTTAATCATTGTTGTGTTTATTCATTTATTCCCTCTTCAAAATAATTTTTACTATTAAGAAATTATTATTGTATATGACAGAATTCATTTGGTCAATTTTCTGTCATTTCTTAATAGTTTATTATTTAATCAATAATTTTAATATTTAAAAAGTTGTTTTTTTTTGCAAATAATTTTTTTTAAGTATTTATTAAAAGTTTCTGAAACATTATTTGTAATATGCTCAATATTATCATAATAATTCCAATTTTTAGTTTCATAGCTAATTAAATAGATTTTTTTTTTAAAATATTCTAAAAATTCTGAAAATTGAACATAATTATGTTCTTGGTACTCACTTTTTATTTTACTATAAATTATTATATATATATATATTCAGGATTTATAAAAGAAAAGTTCAAAATATTATTATAATAAATATATAAATCCTTTATTTTTTATTTTTTTCAACTTTATCTGCAGTATTAGATATAACTTTTTCTAAATAGCAATGAATTATTTTTGGTGGAATTTTAATACTATTATATTCACTATAATTTTTTTTTTTTTTATTTTTTCAAATAATATTTCATAAGTTATTTGCTTTTTATTTTTTAATATAGAAAAAGAAGTAGTATAAAAGCAGTTTAATTCTGTAACATAAGTTCTAGTTATGAAGACTTGATAGCTAAATATAGATGCAATATTAAATGTGCCATCCACAAAAATATGATTATTTTTAGAAAATAATACTGCTTGGAATAGAGATTGACAAACAAATAAATCATTATTTTTGAATATCATAAAATTTTCATCCCTTTTTGTTTTATAATATCTTGATTCATTGGGAATTTCATCAAATGTTGTTATATCAGGAGGTAGCTGTTTTCTTCTACTTCTCGTTACTTGGGATTTAATTGAATTATATCCACCACATATAAGACCCATACCTTGTGAAATTTCATTCATATTTACGTTTTATATTTACATTAAAAGGAATTAAACTATATGAAATTTCATCTTTTATTTTATTTTTTTACAATTGATTTAGCTGTTTCAAATTTATTTTCAAGATGATTATGTGAGTCATCATATTCTAAGATTTGATTCTCATTATTTAAAATAATGAAAGATGAATATTTATTTAATGTTTTATATTCAGTACATTTATATTTTTTTATTGAATTAGCTTTCCTTTTGAATGAAAGATTAAACTTATATTCCTTGTTTAAAATAATTTGTTCTTTTCCTCTATTAGTTTTGCTTATTTCAATTTCTTGATTTTTCTCCATTTTTTTTTTTTTTAATAAAAGTTTCAAATTAAATATTTTAATATTTAATTTTAATTATATATATTTTAAATGAATATTAATTATCTAAATCTTATTTTTTAATTCTTTTATATTTTAATAATTCCTTTTTTTTTGTGTAACTGATATATATAAAATATTTATGAGATTATTATATTTTTTATATTTAATAACTATTATTATATTCATTGTTATTATAAAAATATTATTATTGATGTTTCTTTAATTATTGCCACACATTCTTTCAAAAATTTTGGCGAAATGCAACTTGGCGAAATGCCCAGTAATTCTAACCTATTAACTCTAACCCTCAATCATATCATTGTTAATCCTAACCTGTTATTCCTAACCCTCAGTATTATCATTATTATCAGTGTTAGAAATATTGTCGGGTCGTTATTGTCAGTAGTATTATCGGTATTGGCAATACTATTGTTGTTATTATTAGTACTGTAATCAATATTTTCAGCTGGTATTGTCAGTAGTGTTCTCGGTATTGGCAATAATATCGTTATTGTCAATTGGTATTGTCAGTGGTCAGTAATGTTTTCGATATTGACAATAATGTCGTTATTGTTAATAGGTATTGTCAGTAATCAGTAGTGCTTTCGATATTAGCAATAATATCGTTATTGTTATTTGGTATTGTCAGTAGTGTTTTCGGTATTTGCAATAATATCATTATTGTCAATAGTTTTTTCGATATTGTCAATATTGTCATTTAGTATTGTCAACAGTGTTTTCGATATTAGCAATATTATCATTGATATGACAAGGGAACAGTTCAAATTCGACAACGCTGTTCAGACAATAATTATAAATAGTCTTGATGAACCTTCAAAAGATTATTTAAAAGGATGTAGAACTTCTTTTCAAATGATAGAAAGACTAAAAAATTGTTTTTATCAATCAGATCAAGATTTATTTAATTCATTAAAATAAAAATGAGTAACTTAAAAAAGTATCAATAATGATTACATACAATATATAAATGAATTAAATAATTTATTTGACCAATAATAATACGAAATTGAAAAATTAGATAAAAATCCATTAGAAGAAGAAACTAAATTACAGTATTCTATTCACGAATTATATAAAATAGGTATCAACTCACCTCCTATTTATAACTTTAACACGTTGGATGAACTAGTATCTGAATTGTATAAGAGGCATGACTTCTTCAAAAAAGCAAATATTTTAAAATCTTCAAATGACATTACAAATGAAACAAGTGTTAATAATATAAATAAAAAACAAGAAAGAATAAAGACTTTAAATAAAATTAACATCAAAGAAAGTAGAGAATATTATTGTCACATTTGCAAAACAAAAGGTCATTCAACAAACTATTTCAAATTTAATCTTCTGACCAAAGAAGACAACAATAATAAGCAAAATCGGAATAAAAATAAAAAATATAGAAATAACTATAAAAATAAATATCATACTAATATTGTTAAAAATGATAATCATGAAGAATATAATGAAAAATCTATAGATAAAAATGGTATGAATGATGATGAAACATATATAAACTTTCTAGGAAATATTTCCGTCATCAATAATTTTAATCATATTAAAAATATCAATAATGAGAATTCCACTCATTGGATTATTGATAGTGGAACAGGTATTAATCTTACCAATGATTATGGAAATTTAAAAAAAATATAAACGACGTTAAAAATAAAAGTATTATATATCCAAATGGTAATATAGACACCATAGAATATGCTGGTTCTTATATAAGAAATTTTAATAATAATAAATTTACATTATCTGACGTACATTACGCGTCAAACATTAAAAATAACTTAATTTCTACGCATTCAATCCTTGATAATGGATGTAAAATCGATATGGAAAAAGTTAATAACAAAGATAGACTATAAATTTTTAAATATAAAAAAGTAATTGCAAACATATATATGCTGATTATGAAAACCTTTTTTCTTTTGACACTGTTCCAACAAACAATGTTAATGGAAGCTCCCCAATTTCTAATATCGATACTACATTATGGTATACCAGATTAGGACATTTTAATAATAAAGATATTAAAAATTTTATTATTGAACACACTTCTAATCATAATAATAAAGATTGTCATCAATGTAAAATCAACAAATTGAAAAGAAAACCATTTTACAGTTCTCCTAATAAAGCTGAAAAAAGCACTAGAACTCATCCATACTGATGTGGTAGGAATCTAGAAACTTCTTATAATGGTTTTGATTATTATGTTACGTTTCTTGATGATTATTTACGTAAATGTTGGGTTTACTTAATTAAAAATAAAAAGTGATGTATACAATACTTTTGTTTATTTTCATAAATTTATTACAAATACATCCTCTTATAAAATCATTAATTTGAAATCTGATAATGAAACAGAATATATAAATCTCAATCTTATATTGATTATCTTAAATCTAATGGTATAAAGTTTATCCACTCTGTTCCTGGATATCCACAACAAAATGGTCGTGCAGAACGTCTAAATCAAACTTTAAATTATTGTACGACCACTTTACTCAATTCAAATGTATCTTTTATTGTAAATCAAGAAAAATCATTACCAAAAAGCCATCATATTATATAAAAAAATATTAAGACTTTTAAATTTAATTTCAAACAATAAAAAAAAAAAAAGTACATAATATAGAGGGAATGTTAATAACTTAAATTCTGATTAAGATATATAGGATTTTCATAATATATATATATTTAACTTTTTTTTTTATTAAAGTATTAATAATTTTTATTTTTTTTTATAATTTAAATTTTCTTTATTTGTTATTAATTCGTAATAATTTTTTATTATTTTTTTTTTAAAACTACTTTTTTTTAATATTCGTAAATTATCTAATAATTTCTATGTTAATAATATTTAAAACTAAAATATTATTTAATACTTCTAAATTGTTATTTTAATTTTTTTTTTTTTTTTTTTTTTTTTTTTTTATAAATAATGTATTATATATTTTTTAATATAAAAACAACTATATTAAATTTCAAATTATAAGAAAATTAATACATTATTATTTTTTTTTTTTTTTTTTAAAAATAATAAAAAAAAAATAAAAATATCTAAAACACTATTAAATATCTAGAATAATATAAAATAATATAAAATTAATATTTATTTAATTAAAATATAGTGAATAACATAGCAATGGAAATTACTAAGATGGTAGAATAGGCCGGTTTAATCTTAAAGGCACTACTTTTAGAGTCATCATTTAAAATATTATTACTGTTGATGTTTGAATTTATCTTATTTCCATTATTGTTTCCATTGCTACTGCTTCCACTATTATTATTATTATTATTATTACCATTGCTTACATTGTTACTATTTGTATTATTACTATCATCATTATCATCATCTTCAGAATCTTCAACGGAATCTTCAATATAATCATCTTCATCACTTTCATCAGTATAATCTTCATCATCAATAGAATCTTCATCATCACTTATATCAGAGACACTTTCTTGCTCATTTTCGTTTTCACTTTCGTTTTCATTTTCTTCATCTTCACTCTTTTCAACATCTCCAACGATATCATCTTCACCACTTTCTTCATCACTATTGTTATCTGGAGTTGGGGTTGCACAGTCAGTCTTTGTAATGGTTGTAGTTTCAGTAGAAGTTGTAGTTTCAGTAGAAGTAGTTGTTTCAGTAGAAGTAGTTGTTTCAGTGGAAGTTGTAGTTTCAGTGGAAGTTGTTGTTTCAGTGGAAGTAGTTGTTTCAGTGGAAGTTGTTGTTTCAGTGGAAGTTGTTGTTTCAGTGGAAGTTGTTGTTTCAGTGGAAGTTGTTGTTTCAGTGGAAGTTGTTGTTTCAGTGGAAGTTGTTGTTTCAGTGGAAGTTTCAGTTTTAGTAGAAGTTGTAGTTGTAGTTTCAATTATATAGGCAGTTTGAGTTACTAAGATAGTTTCAGTAGTTGTAGCTGTAGAAGTTGTAGTAGTTGAACATTTATCAGAATCAGAATCAGTATCAGTATCGGTATCAGTATCAGTATCGGTGTCAGTATCAGTATTGTCAGTATCAGTATTGTCAGTATCAGTATTGTCAGTATCAGTATTGTCAGTATCAGTATTGTCAGTATCAGTATTGTCAGTATCAGTATTGTCAGTATCAGTATTGTCAGTATCAGTATTGTCAGTATCAGTATTGTCAGTATCAGTATTGTCAGTATCAGTATTGTCAGTATCAGTATTGTCAGTATCAGTATTGTCAGTATCAGTATTGTCAGTATCAGTATTGTCGGTATCAGTATTGTCGGTATCAGTATTGTCGGTATCAGTATTGTCGGTATCAGTATTGTCGGTATCAGTATTGTCGGTATCAGTATTGTCGGTATCAGTATTGTCGGTATCAGTATTGTCGGTATCAGTATTGTCGGTATCAGTATTGTCGGTATCAGTATTGTCGGTATCAGTATTGTCGGTATCAGTATTGTCGGTATCAGTATTGTCGGTATCAGTATTGTCGGTATCAGTATTGTCGGTATCAGTATTGTCAGTATCAGTATTGTCAGTATCAGTATTGTCAGTATCAGTATTGTCAGTATCAGTATTGTCAGTATCAGTATTGTCGGTATCAGTATTGTCGGTATCAGTATTGTCGGTATCAGTATTGTCAGTATCAGTATTGTCGGTATCAGTATTGTCAGTATCAGTATTGTCGGTATCAGTATTGTCAGTATCAGTATTGTCAGTATCAGTATTGTCAGTATCAGTATTGTCAGTATCAGTATTGTCGGTATCAGTATTGTCGGTATCAGTATTGTCAGTATCAGTATTGTCAGTATCAGTATTGTCAGTATCAGTATTGTCAGTATCAGTATTGTCGGTATCAGTATTGTCAGTATCAGTATTGTCGGTATCAGTATTGTCAGTATCAGTATTGTCGGTATCAGTATTGTCGGTATCAGTATTGTCGGTATCAGTATCGGTATCAGTGTCAGTATCGGTATCAGTGTCAGTATCGGTATCAGTGTCAGTATCGGTATCAGTATCAGTATTGTCAGTATCAGTATTGTCAGTATCAGTATTGTCGGTATCAGTATTGTCAGTATCAGTATTGTCGGTATCAGTATTGTCGGTATCAGTATTGTCGGTATCAGTATTGTCGGTATCAGTATTGTCGGTATCAGTATTGTCAGTATCAGTATTGTCAGTATCAGTATTGTCAGTATCAGTATTGTCAGTATCAGTATTGTCAGTATCAGTATTGTCAGTATCAGTATTGTCAGTATCAGTATTGTCAGTATCAGTATTGTCGGTATCAGTATTGTCAGTATCAGTATTGTCAGTATCAGTATTGTCGGTATCAGTATTGTCAGTATCAGTATTGTCGGTATCAGTATTGTCGGTATCAGTATTGTCGGTATCAGTATTGTCGGTATCAGTATTGTCGGTATCAGTATCGGTATCAGTGTCAGTATCGGTATCAGTGTCAGTATCGGTATCAGTGTCAGTATCGGTATCAGTATCAGTATTGTCAGTATCAGTATTGTCGGTATCAGTATTGTCAGTATCAGTATTGTCAGTATCAGTATTGTCGGTATCAGTATTGTCGGTATCAGTATTGTCGGTATCAGTATTGTCAGTATCAGTATTGTCAGTATCAGTATTGTCAGTATCAGTATTGTCGGTATCAGTATTGTCGGTATCAGTATTGTCGGTATCAGTATTGTCGGTATCAGTATTGTCGGTATCAGTATTGTCGGTATCAGTATTGTCGGTATCAGTATTGTCGGTATCAGTATTGTCGGTATCAGTATTGTCGGTATCAGTATTGTCAGTATCAGTATTGTCGGTATCAGTATTGTCAGTATCAGTATTGTCGGTATCAGTATTGTCGGTATCAGTATTGTCAGTATCAGTATTGTCGGTATCAGTATTGTCGGTATCAGTATTGTCGGTATCAGTATTGTCAGTATCAGTATTGTCAGTATCAGTATTGTCAGTATCAGTATTGTCAGTATCAGTATTGTCAGTATCAGTATTGTCGGTATCAGTATTGTCGGTATCAGTATTGTCAGTATCAGTATTGTCAGTATCAGTATTGTCAGTATCAGTATTGTCAGTATCAGTATTGTCAGTATCAGTATTGTCAGTATCAGTATTGTCGGTATCAGTATTGTCGGTATCAGTATTGTCGGTATCAGTATTGTCGGTATCAGTATTGTCGGTATCAGTATTGTCGGTATCAGTATTGTCGGTATCAGTATTGTCGGTATCAGTATTGTCGGTATCAGTATTGTCGGTATCAGTATTGTCGGTATCAGTATTGTCAGTATCAGTATTGTCAGTATCAGTATTGTCAGTATCAGTATTGTCAGTATCAGTATTGTCGGTATCAGTATTGTCAGTATCAGTATTGTCAGTATCAGTATTGTCAGTATCAGTATTGTCAGTATCAGTATTGTCAGTATCAGTATTGTCAGTATCAGTATTGTCAGTATCAGTATTGTCAGTATCAGTATTGTCGGTATCAGTATTGTCGGTATCAGTATTGTCAGTATCAGTATTGTCAGTATCAGTATTGTCAGTATCAGTATTGTCAGTATCAGTATTGTCGGTATCAGTATTGTCGGTATCAGTATTGTCGGTATCAGTATTGTCGGTATCAGTATTGTCGGTATCAGTATTGTCGGTATCAGTATTGTCAGTATCAGTATTGTCGGTGTCAGTATTGTCAGTATCAGTATTGTCGGTGTCAGTATTGTCGGTGTCAGTATTGTCGGTGTCAGTATTGTCGGTGTCAGTATTGTCGGTGTCAGTATTGTCGGTATCAGTATCAGTATCGGCATTTTCATCTCTTCTATTTAATTTACTTTGATATGGTTCCAATTCTAAACACTTATCCATGGTTACGAAATTATATCCTAATTTTTTGGCGTGGTTAATAAGCTTTAATAAATTAATTATTGTAGCCTGTGATGGTAAATCTTGATTTAATGCAATAATGGAATCAATATTATTATTTAAGATATTTTTATATTGTCTTTCAGAATATAAATTCCACACAACATTCTATAATATTTAAATATAATTTATTATTATTTAATATATTTTTAAAAAGAAAATTATTTTTTTTTAATTTTTTTTATAAAGTTATTTCTATATATTTACAGCATTTATATTGCATTTCTCAAGAACATCAAGTGTACTAGCATTAGTTATAGCATAAGGAGATCTAAAGAATGCTGGCTTAACACCAATAATATTGTAGATATAATCATTAAATTTATTAATCTTTTTTTCAAGTTCTTTGTTTGAAACTATCTCTTGAGCATTAATTTGACCACTAATTATATGTCCATTCTTATACTCTCTTTCAATTATATTCTATTATTATTATTATTATTATTAGTATTAGTATTTTAATAAATATGTTTTTTTCTAATAAATTTTTAATATATAAATTTTTATATTATTATTATTATAAAAAAATTCATTATATACTTATATACTTACTTTAGCTAAAGGATCGGATGAAATTATATTTTCATTTTGGGCATCAATAAAGAATGTAGCTTTAATATTTTCTTTATCAAGAATATCTAAAATTTTATTTGTGGTTTGAAGATTTAATCCATTATTGATGACTAATGCAAAATCCCCAGGATTTACACATTTATTATATGTTTTTAAAGCAGTAGTAGCTTTAAGAATGGATGATAGAAATAAGAGTGAATATTTATAATTTATAATCATTTTTTTTAAAAGTTTTATTTTCTTATAGAACTGATAGTAATTTCTATTTATTTGATAGAAAAAAAAAAAAAGTAATGAATTTTGGACTATTTATAATTTTTAGTAATTATAACATTTATAAATTATAATAAGATTTTCTTTTTATTTTTTCTAATTGTATCAATGGAAAAAGTTAAAATAATAATAATTTTATTTTTTATTTAATTATTTTAATAATAAAATTTATTTTTTTTAAAGAATTAATAGTAATTCTTATTTATTTGATAAAATAAAAAAAGAATTTAATTAAAATTAGGACAATTTAAAGTTTATAATGATTAAAACTTATATAAAATCAATAAGACTTATATATATATTAAATGTTTATTATTTTTTTTTAATAATATAAAAATAATTTAAATAATAAAAAACTTAAAAACTTTTAAAAATAAAAAATATATATATATAAAATATTGTTAAATAACATACTTTATTAATTTTTTTTTTTTTTTTTTTTTTTTTTTTTTTTTTTTTTTTTTTTTTTTTAACTTTAAATTTAGTTGATATAATACTAATCGATTAATATTTATCTCAACTTACAACAAATAATTACTCTCCCATTCAAAGAAAGAAAAAAGTTTACTCAAACAAAAAACAGAAATAGAAAAAGTTTATTATTGTAGAATAATTTTATTTTTTTATTTGTTGATAAAGTACAATAGAAAGTTACTTAATATATTATTATAGACTGATTATCTTTTTTTTTTTTTGTTGAAAAAGTACAATTTAAAAATGTATTAGTATAATAAAGTGGCTTTTAAAAAATGTTTTTAGAATTCTTTAAAAAAAAATAAAGAAAAATAAAATTAAAATATATAGATATAAAATATAAAATTTTGAGAAATATATGTATAGTAATGATGTCTATTACTATAACAATTCGAAAGGAATGGTAGGTTTACTTTATAATAAAAAAAAAATAAAAAATATTCAAGATAAAGATAAAGAGGTGAGGAATGATAATTTCTCTTTAAAAAAATATTTATTATATTATGGAGGATAAAATAGCACATAAAAAAAATTATTAAATTTTTATTATATATAAAAAATTTAATGATTTTTTTGTTGCTTATTATTTTTGTTCATATTATTTTTTATTTTGTCGAATAAAAAATAAAAAAAATAAAAAGTTAATATATATATAATCATATTAATTTTTGTAATCTTTTATTATTATTATTATTATTATTATTATTATTATTATTATTATTTTTTATAACTGTCCTAAAATTATGTATATAAGAATTATTGATACAAGTGATATATGTGAATCTAATGTGCCACGAATGATGAATAATTAAATACAAAAAATGCTCAATGTAATATTTTTATATGAAAATAAAAGGTTTAATTCCTAAAAAACAAAAATAAATAAATAACATCAAAATTTATTAATCATTAATGTTAAGTGTATTATCAATTATTATTATTATTATTATTATTATTATTATTATTATTATTATTATTATTATTATTATTATTATTATTATTATTATTATTATTATTATATAAAATTTTTTCTCATTTTTTATTAAATATTACTATTTATTCCAATATATAGATAATTATATAATTTTCTAACTTTTTAACTATATTTATTGTATTTGATAATTATAAAAAAATAAATTTATATATTCATAAAATATTTTTTATTTTTTTATTTTTAATTTTTGTATTTTATTTTATTTTATTTTATTTTATTTTATTTTATTTTATTTTATTTTATTTTTTGGAGAGATATATTTAAAACACCTAATCATAATATCTCTATATGTAATTGACTTTAATATATTTTTTTAAATTTTTTTTGTAAAATTATAAAATTTGTAAATTTTTTATGTATTTATTTTGAAGTTAAAACAAAAACAAAAACAAAAACAAAACATAGATAATACATATATTATTTATTACTATTTTTTATCTCCTTTTCCTCTCACCCTATCACTTTTATAAATATTAAACATTAAAAATTATTTTGTAATTATATAATTAATTGAGCGGAATAAATATGGTTCACATTAATTTAATTTTTATTTTTATTATATATTATACTACAATATAAAATTATTAAAAAAAAAAAAAAAAAAAGAAAAAGAAAAATGGTTAATTCTAATTTTTAATATTTTTATTTTTTTATTTAGTATCTATTAATTTATTATTTAAATTTATATAAATTATATTAATTATTATATAAATTATATTAATTGACTAATATAATTTATATAAATTTAAATAAGTATTATTTGTTAATATATTAAATATCTAATATTAAATGAAATTATTAATTGCTAATAATAATTTATTATTGACATTTCTAATTATAGTTAAATTATTATAGATTACAGTTTTTTATTTTTATAATAAAATAATACTATATTATTAAAGTTTTTTTTTTATTTTTATAATAAAATATTACTATATTATTAAAGTTTTTTTATTTTTATAATAAAATATTACTATATTATTAAAGTTTTTTTATTTTTATAATAAAATAATACTATATTATTAAAGATTATTATTTTTTATAATAAAGTATTACTATATTAAGTTTTTTATTTTTATAATAAAGTATTACTATATTATTAATGTTTTTTATTTTTATAATAAAATATTACTATAATAAAATATTACTAAAAGTTACTAATTTAACAATTTTCAAAAATATTATTTAACATTAATTTACTATTTAATAATAATTTTTAAAAATGTTATTATTTAATCCTAATTATTTTTCTAGTATTAATTTGGAAGTTTGGCAATTATATAAAAAATTATTCCTCTAATTATAAGATATCATTTAATAAATATTAAATAATAATATTTATACTAAGAATTATTAATATAATACAAAGAGTTATTGTAATAATTTAATTATATAATAAATTAATAATTAATTATTAGATTAATATAATAATTTGATTATAAGTAATTACATTGTAATAATTTAATTATATAATAAATTAATAATTAATTATTAGATTAATATAATAATTTGATTATAAGTAATTACTAGAAAAAAATATAAAAATATTTATCTTTATTAAAGAGTATTTATTTTAAGAATTTATAATATACAATAAATAATGTAGGAAAACAATTATAAAATATGTTTTATTAAAACATATTTTTAATTATTGAATTAATAAAAATTACAAATAATTATTATTTATTATATAGTTTTAAATAATAATTCTTGATTTCTAAAAAAGAAATCAAAGAAATATTTATGCAATAATTGAAAAATAAATTTATTTACTAATCTTTAAAAAATTATTTTAAGAAAAACATTAAAAGAACAAAACATGAAAAAGTTTCGATTGATAATCTATATATATCAATCATTGTATCTTAAGATAAAACCATAATTAATAATGGATAAAAAATTTGAATAGGATTTTAACAAATTAGTAATAATAAAAAAAAATAAATAATAAAACATAGTAATATAAAAAAAAGAAGTAAAAATATAATATATAAAAAAAAATATATATAATAAAAAATTAATTAATATTAATTATTAATTGGGGATAGAATATAGATAATATTCTATAAGAATATATCTAGATTCTTACATCAAAAAATGTAAGAATTAGATTTATTCTTATTTGAATGGTCTTCACTTCTTTATAATTATATTCTGGGTAATAATTAATAATATAAAATATTTATGAAATATTTATTTAATTTAGTATATATTTATTCATTAAATTAATTATTTTTATATTTATCATGTTGATATTTATATATTTACATATTAAATTTTTAATTTAATAAATTATTACAAATTTGTTCATTTATTAATTAATTAAACATTTATTTAGGTTAATATATATACATTTATTTATAATTATTTATTTAAGTCATTTTATTATTAAAATTAATATTAATTATTAGTTTGTTTATTTAAATATATGTCAACAATATAAACAATATTGATTTTATTAATAATACAGAAAAATATTAATTCTAATAATTCAACGAATGAATATTTAAATTCAAATTTCACAATAAATAATTGCATTTTATTTTTATTAAGTACAAAATATCTTATAAATCAGTTAAAATCTTATGATAATTTTAATAATGATAATATTAATAATATTATTGATAGCGATATTAAACATGTAACCAACCAAAAGGAACTTTTAAATAATTATGAAAACAATACTTTTATTGTAAGAATCTATAATTATTTTTTACAGATTATATTTTCTTAAGTTATAATTAATATAACTTTTATTTAAATTATATTACATTTTTATAAATTTAAAAATAATAATTTATTTAATCATTTATTTAAATATTAGTTTTAGTTATTTATTTAAATTAAACTATAAAACTAAAACGCTATTCTATATCTTATAATGTATTCTATAATGTATTCTGTATTTTGTTTACTACATAATTTAATATTATTAATATATTATTTTCCTTGTAATGTAAATTTATATTTTTCTGATCGAAATATCTTTTATTCTTTTATTTTTTTATTTTCGATTATTAGATTGGATTAGAGAATCGGTTAATTAGGGTTTTTCCAATTACTTCGTGGAAATAATCGGTTTTACTTAATTAATGTGGTGATCGATATGGAGAGAATATATAAATCAAAAACTTATCTAGGAAAAGATTAGATAGAAAAACCTAGTTAAGAGATTAATGTGGTGATCGATATGGAGAGAATAAATAAATCAAAAACTTATCTAGGAAAAGATTAATAGAAAAACCTAGTTAAGAGATTTGTTAAGGTTAGAAAACACATTTTATATCTAATCTTATTTTTTTGAAAAAAATATAAATAAGGTACTTGAGTTCTCTTTGAGAAATCAAGAGTTATTATTATAACAAGTATAATAATCATAATATATTCGAAATTTGGTATCTTGTTTAATATATTTACTATAGTAAGCTCAATATATTAGATTTGAATTATAGGTAAGTATGATTCTTTTCTAACCTTTAATATTAGCAGTTAGAGCTAATATTAACAATTAATAATATAATTATAATTAATTTTATAATTAAATTATTTCATTTATTGACTTTGAAGGATATGATTCTAATCATGATTCCATTAATGATTGCGATATTATATTAAATAAAGTATTTTATTCTAAACAAGTAAATAAAAACTTTATTAGAGGTATTCAATTTTCATATATTAATCTTATATCCACTATAAACTTATTAAAAATAAACTTTATCTTATAATATCTGACACTACCAATATTTCAATATTTCTAATTCTATATAAGTATTTTATTTCATTATAAATTATTCTTAAAATGCCACCAACCTTAACTTTGATAAAAAGCATAAATAAATGTAAAATCAAGAATAAAATCCTGTAGTCATGTGTAGAATAACAAAATTCGAATATAATAATAAAAAAATAATAAAATTACTTAGTATAAAAATAGTTTAGTTTATAATTTAATTTATAGTTTACTAATAAATAAATTTAAATGTAATTTTATATTTTATATTATTAATAAAAAACTTTTAACATATATTCTTAAATTCATTTGTTTTCTATTATTAAGTTATTGTATTATTTATAATCTATTTATTTTTCCTTATGCAAACGTTAGTATTTATGATGCAGAATGAATAAGTTATTATATTTTTGTTGGAATTTAGGAAAATTATTCTAACAAAAATAACATAATCAATATACAAATAAATTATTTTGTTCTGTATTGATATGGAACTTTCCTGTAATCTATTATTAAGACAAATTTTAATATAATTACTAATACAAATAAAAATTTTTAATTGTAGAATCAATGACTCTACTATAACCAATGTAAATTTCTCACTTTCCATTATGCTTAGGAACTAACATTATTAAAGAATACCATTTTGAATAAGAAGGATCAATCAATCTTTTATCACTCAATTTAGTTAATTCTTCCTTTAATATGTCTGACTTTGACTTGGAAAGTTTGAAGTGCTTTTACTTAATAGGTTTAGTACCAATTTTTAATCTAGTTTTATGAAGAAATAACTCAGAAGGAGTTCTTCAGAAAACGTTGCAATTACTATTATGTAATAGTCAAATATTTTTGTGATCTATTCTTTAAAAATTTATTTAATGTGTTAGCGAACCTTTCATCACGAATATATTCTTTCAGAGGTAGACTTTCAATTTTCTTAATGTCATTAGGAATATCTCCATTAGGTAATGCTTTTAATGCACACATTAACTTTTCTTCTTCACCATACATGACGAAAACTATACAATTTTTTATGAATAGGCAATTATTAATCCATTAAAGTCCCTAAATTAATAAGGGTATTGAAGAAGGGATCTTCTTTATTGACTACTCTATATTTTACTAACATTTCAATTTATTGATTTTATAGGAATCTGAGCAACATAATCTTCCAAATGTTATTCATTTTGAGAGTTCTTCATTTTGAGAGGCTAATCGAATTCTTCCGCAGCTAATATCAATTGGGTTATGTTTCACTGAAAGGTTACTTTAATTAAATATTTTATAATTAGGAACTAGAATAACTAATACATAAATATTATAAATATTGTTAATTAAAGTTAATCTATTAAAATCAAATTTATATATTAAATGATGTGGCCACATAATTGATTATATTGAAGTATTAATTTATTATTTCATATTTATTATTTAATTATTCAATTAATAATTATCTTTAAATTTAATAATATTTTCAAAGAAAATATGATTTTAATTCTTTATAGTTTAATATTAGATATTTTTTATTATTAAATTAAATTCTATATTATCAATATTGGGCTTAAATAAATATAAATATTATTTTATTTTATATTCATTAATTACTTTATATAAATGCCAGTTAAAATTTTTTGAATTATCTTTTGTAGATTACTATTATTTGGCATCTTGACTTAATTATTATGGGCAAATTGACTCAAAGCTATTATATTTAGTAAATTATAAAACAAAAATTAATTAAATCAAAATAAATGAAAGCAAAGATAATAATAATAATAAAATTAATTAATCTTTAATTAAAACAAGAAAATGTTAATAGTTAATATTCTTTTTATTTAATAAAATTTAAATAAACAAAGTAATAATTAATTAACTTGTAAATAATTATTAAGTAATTTTTTAAATATCTTATAAACAAACAAAGACTAAAAATTAAAAATTTAATAATTAAATAAACTTTAAATTACTTTTACTTTAAATGACAATTAATATTTTATTTAATTCATAACTCAATTTCAATTTATAAATTACTTTTTTAAACAAAATTATAATTGAAGCACATTTTTAAACTACATTTTATTGATACTTTAAATGTAAATATTTGTTTAATTTAATAACAAATTATTATTTATTTTTATTTTGTTTATTGTTTAAAAATATAAATAGTTTAAAATTATGTAAAAATATAAAACATATATGTAAAGAATTTACATTCATAAATGTAATTTTATTTTATTATAATGTATCACCAAAATTTTATTATAAAATTATCTTTATAAAATTAATGTGGTCAACAAATACCAACAATTATAATTAAAATTATTACATAATAAAAAATTAATGATTTATTTTTAATATTTTCTTTTAACATTATCTTCTATTTTTAATTAAATTAAGTTGACATTGTTTTTAAATTAAAAATATAATATTACTTTATTCTTAATATTAAAATAATAAATAGATAATACATGAAACGCGTTCAGTCATAATAATAACTTAAATAAATTAATAATTAAAAAAATACTAATTATATCTATAGTTTACATATTTATTATATATTAAGATTTAGTTTAATTTTATTGAATATTTAATTAAAAAATAATATATCATTATAAAAAGGTTTTCGTATATTTTATTAAATAGCCTAATATTATAAAATAGAACAATTAAATTTATTAATAATATACTAATGAATAAAAAATATAAATAGAAGAAAATATTTTATAAAATTTTGAAATCTTTGTAATTGCTTAAAATTTCTTAACACAAAATTCAATTTTGTAAATTAAGAATATTAGTTATAAATCAATGATAGATATTTTTCTTATACGCCGAAGGTAAAAAAGTATTACTTATTTTAAGGAATAAGCATAAGAGATATTAAACAATAATCAACATGGTATAATGGTCTAGTATTAGAATTAAACTAAATTAAAGTAGTAGTAGACCTCGTAATAATTTTCTATAATAAAAGAAAATTAATAAAAATATATATAAAATTATTATTATAATAATAATAATAATTAAAGAAAATATTATAAGTTAAAATAATTAAAGGTTAAAAAAAAATAAATTAACAAATAATACATGTCATATTAAATAAAAATATTTAATTAATTATAAATAAAATGATAAAACAGTCAATAAGCTAATAAAAAGTACTTATTTTCTATAAAATTAAATATATATAATAAAAAAATATTAGACATTTTTAATATAAAAATATTAAAAAAATAAAAAAAACTATAAAAGAGGTTTACTATATTATCATTTATTTTTCAAAAAAAATATTGTAACTTTAGAAGTAGTGATATAAGTAAACATATAAGTGGTTTTCATAATTAGTTTATCCTTCACAGTTGGCATACTGGGAAACTCTGAACTATTCTACAGACGTATAAATGTGTAAGAGAGTCATTTGGTACTAGTAGTATACAGTCCCTAACCCTTTTAATTATAGACTTTTGAAAAGCAATAAATACAATTTACCTTTTCTTTCTACTAATAATAATAATAATAAAAATTTTATTTATAATAATAAATTTAGAAATAATAATTATTATTATATTAATTGGATCAAAAATTTTATAATTTCACTTAAATTCGTGAAGGAATCGAACATAGAAGGACTACTTTAAAAGGTTTCCAATTCATATATAATGAATTTGATGATGTAGCAAATATCAAAACAGTTCCAAGTTACAAAACAAACCGTACAACCCTTCTAACAAACAAGCCTCTGAAACTTTTGAGTTAATTCAAAAGGACCACGGTAACCATTGATAGAACATCTGTAAAGATATGATCAATATCTTTAATACATTAATTAATTTATTTTGTACATTAAATTATATAATGTAATTCACGTTTACAAAGTAATGCTAATTCATTAAATTATGTAAAATATATTAATTTATGTAATGAATTGATTTATACAAATTAATAATAAATTTATATTATTTACAATCTATAAATTTAGAAATATAAGATTAATTTCTAAATAACTTAAAATTTAGTAATAAAATATTTTAATAATTTTAGTTTAGTTTAATTTTAGTTTAGTATAATAATCATAAAATTAAATAGTAAATATATAATTAATAGTATTAATAATAAAAGAATAATAAATAAATTATAAAATTAGGATTTATTCAATTTGAGTCAAAATAAATTGAATAAAAAGTTTATTGAATTAGTTATAGTTATTTTATAACTTTATTTAATTTTAGATTAGTTTTTGTTTATTTTATATTGAATATATGTTTAAATAAATAGAAAGAGAATATTATAATAATTAAGAAAAAATATAAATACATGTAAAATTATTTTGTTTCGTTAAAAAATGTAGTTGTTATTAACTATTTTGCAGTTAATAACTAATAAAAGAATTTTTTAATAAAGTGGTATTAATGAAAAAGAAGTTTTTTAATAAAACAAAATTAATTGTGTTTTTTATTAATAGTGTTTTTGTGTAATTGTAATCTGTTCCATAATAACACATTTTTAGACCATCCATGTATAAGTATAAATACATTTTAATCCTCCTAGATGACTACACAAGATACGAATGTATTCTATTTACTAATTCAAATGAAAAGATTTTCAATATATTCTTTAAATGGGACAAGAAAATTAGAAATATATTCAACAAAAGCATTAAATATATCAGAAATGACAATGGACAGAATTCAAAAATTCATGTTTCGAAAAACTCTAAAATAACGAAGGCATTATACAACAGTTCATTGTCCCATACAACCCATAACAAAATGGCAGTTCCGAAAGATTCAACAGAACAATTATTAATTCAGCAAAAGTCATACTAAAGGAAGCTAAACTTAATAGACAATTCTGGGAAGATGCAGTTGAATACAGCGTAACAGTATTAACCAACATGTTCCTTATGAATTATTATACAACGAAAAGGTGGATTACAATAAATTTAAAATCTTTGGATGTCTAGTTTTTTTATTACGTATAGGATATCCTCTAAGTAAAATAATTTAAATGAATTAATTAAAGTTTAAAACAAAATAAATTAATAATTTATTTTGTGAAAATTAAGTTTCAAAATTTAATCATGACTCCTTTAACATTGTTTTTAAATAGAAAATAAATAAAGACTTTACTTATAATATTAAAATAATAAATAGATAATAAATGTACTTAATTTTAATTATTTAGTATTTAGTTTAATTAATAATTATATTTTTCTAAATTTAGCTATAGTTTATAAATTTATTATTTAATAAAATTCATTAGGATAGTTTTATATTAAAATATATGTAATTTAAATAAAATAATATATTATCAATGTATTTAGGAAAAGTATAAATAGAAGATACTTTTCACATTTTTTCTCGATGTAATTGTTATTGAATAAATAACTATTAATAAATATTAAATATTAATAAAATATATTTTTAATAAAAAATTTTTTTAATAAAATAAAATTTATTGTATCTTTGTTATTGTAATCTATTTTAGTATTTTTTTTTACAGTATCTTGCTTCAATGATGGTACAAAGGTTTTTTTATAGTCGATACCATATTGTTGTGTGTAACCTTTAGCTACCAATCTTGCTTTTCTCTTAATTATATTTCCATCGGCCTCTCGTTTATATTTGAATACCTAACGAGATGATATTATATTTGTTCCAGACGGAGTATTCTCAACAACTTTAAATACGTTTGATTTCTTCATTGAGTTTAATTTTTCATTAATCGCACATTCCTATTCCTTCTTGTCGTGTAAGTTGGATATATCTTTATAGTTGTATGGTTCTTTATATATAATATTTTTATTGTTTGAACTATAAATAGTAGTTGAGACTTCATTTTTATTTTTTTTATTTGGTTGATTTTTTGTAATTAATTTTCTTTTTGTAGAATAGTGAGTTTTATAGTTTATAATGTTGTTTAATTCATTTTGATTGTAAATTTCTTCTTTATCATTTGAAATTATATTGTTTAATTTATTATTATTATCTACATTTTGGCATTCAGGAACGTTGATGTGATTGTTTTTATTATAGCTAATATTAATAATATTATTATTATTGCTATTATTAATGTTATTAGTATTGTTATTGTTATTATTATTATTATTATTATTACTATCATTAATTGTTATTATTTCTATTGTTGTAGTTATTGTTATAATTAACGTTATTTAATGTGTTCGTTAAATTTTTTATATTGCTTAATATATTGTTGAACATTGTTTTTGTTAATTAGTATGTTTGAATTGGTGTTTTGTAGATTGGAAGATTTATTATTGTGGGAATTTTGTATTTCATCTTATGTATTAGTAAATTCATTATTTTGGTAAATTTGATGTTTGTCATTTATTTCATTTTGTATATTAGTAGGTTCATTATTAGAATAAACTCAATGTTTGTCATTACTCTCCCCGAATTCGTTATTGGGTAAATTTGAGTGTGAATGAGTGTTACCAGGATCATTTACTAAGAAATCTACTTATCGATATATATAATCTTATTATTAATTAAATCTAAGATTTTATAAGAGGAAACATTTTTGTTGTAACCTAGAAATATTCCAGGATGAGCGTTGTCGTTAAATTTGTAAAGAAATTCTTTAGGGATATAGAAATAAATTCTGCAGCCAAAGGCACGGAAAATACTATAATCAACGGATTTGTTATAAAGAATGTCAAATGGAATTTTATTATAGATTCCTCGATGAGGTAAACGATTGTGAATAAAATTTGCTGTGTCGATAGCAAATTCCAAAAATTACGACTTAATTTTGAATCATTAAGCATTGCTTTAGCAGCAGAGATAAGTATTCCATTAAAACGTTCTACTTCTCTATTTTGAAATTGTTGTTTAGAAATTCTTTTCCATTATCGGAGTGTATAGATTTAATTGAAGTGTTGAAAAATAATTTTTAATTCCATTGTACCAAATGATAAAGTTGTTGAATGTTTCACTTTTGTATTAATTAAATTATTACTTAGCGTTTATTTTTAATCTATCTATTATCGGTTATTTAGATATATAGTATTGTAAAAGTTGGATTTAATAAAAACTAAAATAACGAAAAACAAACAATACAAAGAGTAAGAATGGATTAATAACCTTTATTTTTTTTATAAAATATTATTAATAATTCTTTACTTATTTGTACTTTCCTATATTCATGATAACCTAAACCAATTATAAAAATAAATTATTTTGATATACATTCAATTAAATTTTGTAAATAATTTTAAAATCAATCTTAATTAATTTATTGTTTATATTATTAAAAATAATTATATATTAAAATATTATTGTAAATATTTATTATTAAAAATTATATATATTTTTTTTAAGATATTATTATTTTTATTAAAATTATTAATTAAATTTATTATCCAAATTATTAATTAAGTAGTATAATAAAAATTTATTTATTAAAAATTATTAAATATTATTATAAAATTTATTATTAAAATTATTAATTATTATAAAATTTTATTAATTAAATACTATCAAATTTACTATTAAAATTATTAATTAAATATTATAAAAATTTTATTTAAATTTTGAAAATAATTACAAGCATTATTTAAAAATAATTAAAGATTATTAAATTGATTATATTAATCTTTAAAAATGTTTTATTAAACTTAAAAAGTATCAAAGAAAGTATTAAAAAATATTTTTTATATATTTATTTTATAATTATTTCCAATTGAATTATATTTAAAAATTATATTATCATATTTATAAAAATTAAAACGAAAATAAATTATTGATATAAAATTAATTTAATAATTTTATAAAATTATTTAACATATAAACAAATAATTATTGTTTAAATTTATAAAAAAATATAAGTATTACAAAAGTTCTTAAAATATAAATATGTAATTAAAAAATTATTAAAAAAAAGTTTTAATAAATAATAAATAATAAATAATAAAAATATATATATATATATTAAAATAATTATTTTTTAAAATCAAAGTAGGGTAGTCTTGATCCCCCCTGCGTGATTTTAATTAACCCCGAATCTACCATTTTGTAATAAAGAATAAAATAATAATGATATTTTTATCATAAATTCTAAAATAATTGCTAAGATTTTTATATAATTTATGTTTTAAATTTAAATAAAATAGTACGTTTTATTAGAAATATTTACTAAGTCGATATGTCTATATAGTAATATACTATATAGATATATAATAATAATAATGATAAATATATTTAAATAATTTAGTTTCCGTTATTAGAGGGAGAGGGTATGAATTTCTTATAGTTACTGCATTTAATTTTTTATAGTCAACATGTAACCATTGAACCTTCTTTTTTTCTTTTGGAAAAGGACAAGATATTCAGCAGGTGATTCTGATGGTCTAATAAATCCTTTTTCTAAATTTTCTTTTATATAATCCTTTAGAACTTGTGATATTCATTTTCAGTTAATGGATAAATCGGGTCGTAATGAAGTGTAGCGTCTTTTTCTAAAACAATCTTACAGTCAGTTAAATAGTGAGGAGGTAATTTATCTGCTTCTTTTTTGCTAAATACAATTGCTAAATCTTAATATTAATGAGGAATTTCTTCTATTTTTGGATCCTCGTTTTCAATATCAATTTTATCTTTCGTTGAAAGGAAACAATATATTAAAAAATTATAACTAAATTCCTTTTTATTATTATATAACTCTTGAAGATTTTTGTTAAATTTTTTGAAGAAAATTTACTTTTAGATTTATTTAAATATTTTTACATATACAAAAATTTTAGAATTTTTATTAGTAGAATTTTTTATATTTATTAAACTTTGGATTTTTTGAAAAATTTGAAAAATTATTTAAATTAAATTTTTCGGAGATATTTTTTGAAAAATTTTATGATCTATTTTTTGAAAAATTTTTATAATAAAATTTATTTTTTATTCTTCTTTTAAAAAATTTATTTTTAAAAAATTTTCTTTTTCAAAGAATTTAAATAAAAAATATTTCACATATTTTTTTTGAGATTTATTTATTATTTTATTTGAAGAGTTATATTTGAAATAAGAATATAAAGTGTTATTTTTATAATTAATTATAATGTACTTTGAATTTTCTAATAAACTGATTACCAAAAAGTAAATCAGTAGGAATACAATTTGAAATTAAAAAATTTTCTTTAAAATCTTGAAAATAAAATTTATTATTTTTAAAAAATTTAATTTGGAAATTCAGCCAAACGAATTGATCATATACCGTTGACTATGAATTTATTTTTTTGTTTTTTTTAATATTTAATTTTAATTTATTTACTAATTTTTCGGTAATAAGATTATAAAAGGATCCTGAATCTAACATTGATTCAGATGTTAATTTTTGAAATTTTTTCATTTTTAATTGTAAAATTATTTAAAAATTTAATAGGAATATAAGATTTAAATAAAAGAAAAGTAGATGGGAGATTTGATTCATTGATTGAATCAAGTGTAAGAAAATTATAATAAATTGTTTTTAATTTTTTTGATGTTCTGGACTCCTTTTGAAGCACATCAATTAGTCTTTTTTGGTTATTATTTTGGTTATTATTATTGTTATTATTATTAAAATAATTATTGCTTGATTTATTTTTAGTATAATAATGACTATTATTATAATTTATGTTATTGTTTACGTGTGGGCTTGAATGTTTTTTTCTCAATATTTTATTACCATTATTATTTCTTAATTGGTCCTTGCATTTAATATTATTTTCAAATAAGATACACTTGGTATAAATATCACCAAGCTTAGAAGGGAATTCCTCCATTTTTTCTATTTCTTCTTGGAACTTTGGGTGAAGTCCATTATAGAAAAATAAGACTAAAGCTTCTTCATCCCAAGACAGACCAGTAGTTAACGTTCTAAACTTTTCTATATAATCATTTATTTTTTCCCTACGAATGTTTTAATTTTTTACTAACAGGATTTTAGCCAATTTTTTTTTTTACTTGCAACATTCATAAAAATTTAGCCTTATATTACTTATTAATTCCTTTAGTGTTCCTGAATGATTGTTCTCGTTATAGGTAGCAACAAACCAATTTCTTGTGCCGTCCCTCAAACGAGATTTGACAAAGTTTATTTTTACTTCTTCTGGTAATCCTAAGTTGGGATAAGTTGAGAAAGTATCTTCACATAATTGACAGAATGAATCTGTGTCATTAGTGATACCCGAAAAGAATCCAGGTTCAGGTACTTGCTGTAAATTATAAGAATAACTATAAACTATATTTTCATGATGACATCATTATCTGCATCACTTCTGATAGAAATAGATATGCTATCATCTTGATTTTGTGGTATAATTTGGTTAGAAGAGGGTTCATCATTGGTACCAATTTTTAAATCTAATTTTCCATTTAATATTTAAAAAAAAAAAAAAAAAAAAAAAGGCTTGATGATCCTGATCGATTTGCTAATCTTTGATTTTTCCTACCTTTATAATATAATCAATTTAAAAAAAAAAAAAAAAAAAAAAAAAAAAAAAAAAAACAATAATAATAATAAAAATAATAATAATAATAATAATAATAATAATAATAATAATAATAATAATAATAATAATAATAATAATAATAATAATAATAATAAAATGGTTTTGTTAAAACCCCGTTTATTTATTATTATTATTATTATTATTAGTATTATTATTAGTAGTAGTAGTAGTAGTTGTTGTTTTAAAAAAAAATTAAGAGTTCCATATAACAAAAAAAAAAAAAAAAAGGTAAGCAAAGTAAGCAAGATAGTAAAAATAAAATAAAATAAAAAAAAAATGGTAAAAAATAATCTCCTTCCTTTCCACTCTCCCAAATTTTTATTTTATTTTATTTTTTTATTATTTTTATCTTTTTTTATTTTTTTTATCTTTTTTTTTTTTTTCTTTTTTTTTTTTTTTTTTTTTTTTTTTTTTTAAGAATTTAAAAAAAACTAATCAACCTTTAAAAATAATAATACCCTGATTTTTACCTGATTTTTACCTGATTCTCTATATGATTTACCACTTTCCATATTAAGCCCACCGGCCCATTTTTTTATTTTTTTCGGAAGATATGTGAAGGAAAATTTTTAAAAATTAAAAAATATAATTTTTTTATTATTATTTTTATTACATATAAATTGATTAATGAATACTTTTAGTATTTTAATTAATAATTAATAAATATATATATACATTTTTTTTAATAAATTATATAAAACTATTTTTTATTTTTCTTTCTATAAAACCAAAAAATATATATATTTTTTAAACTATATTATTAATTCACTGTCGGCCTAGTGTAACGTAATCTATTGTCCAGCGTTACACATGACAAAAAAAAACCCAGGAATATAATTATTCTATTTATATAGGAAAAAAAAAAAAAGAAAAGGAAAGGAAAGGCATTAGATGTTGCCATTATCTTTTTCTTTTTAAAACAAAAAAAAAAGGTTTTTTTATTTATTTACTTATTTATTTATTTTTTTTTACATTACTGCTTCAAAGTTTATTGGTTTATTATTTATTACTGATTCAAAAAAAACTTTTTTTTTATTTTTATTTTTATTTTTATTATTTTTTTTTTAACTTTTATTAGATATTTTTTTATACATAAGAAGTAATTTTTTTTTAAAATTCTAGTAGTAAATGTTTTACCTCTATATATAACACAATTGATTCTTTTTTTTTTTTTATTTTCTCTCTTTAATGAATTTTAAAGTGGACTTGATTATGTGAAAAAAAGTAAATAAAATAAAATAAAATAAAATAAAAAAAAAACAATATTTTCATATGGAAAAAGTAAAGTAAAAATAAAAATAAAAAGTTTAAAAAAATAAAAATAAAAAGTTTAAAAAAAAAAAAAAAATAAAATAAAAAAAAAATAAAAATAAAAAGTTAAAAAATAAAAAAAAAAATAAAAATAAAAAATTAATATTTTCTTGAACATTTTTAATCCAGTAAGTATTCCTCTATTTTTTTTTTTTTAGATAACCTATCTTTCAATGAATGCTTGATACCATCAAAAATCAAAAAAAAAAGTTTTTTAAATAAAATTAAAAAAAAATAAATAAAAAAATAAAAAAATAAAAAAAAATGTCTTAAATAAAATTAAAAAAAAATAAAAAGAAAAAATTTAGAAAAACTTTTTTTCAATGATTATATGAAGAAGAGGTTATTTCACTTTTTTTTTTTTATTTTAATTTTTTTTATATAAAAGATTGTATGTATGTATGTATTTGTTGTTGTTGTTGTTATTGTTGTTGTTTTTTGCTAGATATAGGGGGTACCAGAAGTTCAAAAAAAGAAGTTTTAATCCTTATCACCATCAACCGATAATTTTGAAAAAAAAAAAAAAAAAAAAAA